>JAYESA010000011.1:41652055-41993848 GCA_036927795.1 Iris macrosiphon
CAGAGATACATCCTCATATTGGGTTGACTTTATCCTATCCATCAACTCTGAGTGTATCTGCAATCCCCACATCTGCATAGCAAAACCAGTAACTATCACCTCAATGCCCAAGCTCTCCAAGTCCTCTATCAAATATCGATCCTGTGTCAACAACATAGCTACCGGATACCTGCTCAAGGCATCGGCAACTACATTGGCTTTCTCAGGATGATACTGCAAAGATATGTCAAAATTCTTCATCAGTTCCAACCACTGACGCTGCCTCATGTTCAAGTCCTTCTGAGTGAAAACGTATTTCAAGCTCTTGTGGTCTGTGAAGATCTCCACACGCTCTCCATATAAATAGTGTTTCCACAACTTCAGGACAAAGATGACTGCTGCCAACTCCAAATCGTGGATAGGATAGTTCTTCTCATGAGAACGTAATTGTCTGGATACATATGTAATCACTTTGTCATTCTGCTGAAGAACACAACCCAAACATTTCTCCGATGCATCACTATAAATAGTGAAACCTCCATACCCTGATGGTAACGTCAAAATAGGAGCAGACGTCAACCTCTTCTTCAATTCCTCAAAAGCAACCTGGCACTCCTCTGTCCAAACAAACTCTGCATCCTTCCTGGTGAGTCTGGTCATCGACTCGGCAATTCGAGAGAAATCTTTCACGAACTTTCTGTAATATCCAGCCAATCCTAAGAAGCTTCTAATTTCTGCAACAGAGCTCGGAGTAGCCCAAGATTCTACGGCAGCAATCTTCTTTGGATCAATTGATAGTCCATCTCCAGTCACTACATGTCCGAGAAACTCCACTTTGTTTAAGAAAAACTCACATTTAGAGAGTTTTCCATAGAACTTCTCCTTCCTGAGACTTTCAAGCACTATCCTTAAATGCTTCTCGTGTTCTTCTCGCATCTTTGAGTATACAAGGATATCATCTATAAACACTACCACGAACTTGTCCAGGTACTGATGGAATACCTTATTCATCAAGTTCATGAAGACTGTTGGGGCATTAGTTAACCCGAACGACATCACCAAGAACTCGTACTGGCCATATCGAGTCCTGAATGCAGTCTTCGGAATATCTTCCTTTTTCACATTTACCTGATATCTGGATATCAAGTCAATCTTTGAAAATACCTTCGTGTCACTCAACTGATCGAAGAGATCATCTATTCTCGGTAGCGGATATTTGTTCTTGATTGTGAGGTTGTTCAGGGCCCTGTAATCGATGCACATCCACACTGATCCATCCTTCTTTGGCACAAAAAGTACCGGAGTTCCCCAGGACGACGAACTTGATCTGATGAATCACTTGTCTTCTAATTCATCGATCTGTTTCTTTAGCTCTGCCAGCTCATTGTTGTTGATCCGATAGACATGCTGCAATATTGGTTCTGTTCCCGGTATTAGATCAATAGAGAATTCAACATCTCTATCTAGCGACAATTCTGGTAACTCCTCGGGAAACACATCTAAGAATTCAGCAATAATGGATGCAGTAGCTCTTTCTCCTCCATTATAGCTTTGCAAAGAATTCTACGATCTGGCTTCTGTCTTTCTAGCAAACTCGAACTCCGGCTCTCCTGGAGGTCGAAATAGCACACGACCTCTGCGCCAGTCAATGCTAGCGAAATGCATACCCAACCAATCCATTCCAAGGACAATGTCAAAACTTGGAAGTGACATTACGAGTAAGCTAGTAGACAAAACACGGTCTTCCAATATAACGTGATACCCCTTGCAAACATCACTGACTAGGATGATGCCTCCTCCAGTCATGATCTTACAGTTTCTACTCAAGGGTTCTACTACTAAATTATGCTTAAGTACAAAAGACAGATATTAAACTATGTGATGCACCAGAATCAAATAATGCTACGGCTGGAATAAAATCGAGAAGAATGGAACCTGTTATAATATCACCGGTGGACTCAGTTTCCTCGACAGTTTTAGCAAAAGCTCTGCCCTGCTGAGGAGCTCCCCTCTGCTGGTGCTGGACAAATTGTTGCTGTTGTGTTGGAAGTGGAGGTCCCCTCTACTGTTGTGCCACAGGTGGCTTAGCTGGTCCCTTTTGATTTGTTGCACCTCGAATATGACGGTTCTTCATCTGATGTCCCGCAGAACCACAGTATAGACAGACTCCAAGTCTTTTTCTGCATATTTTCCAGGAATGTCCCAGTTTCTTGCGAAAATGGCAAAAATGGGTCTGTTGGATCTGTCTTTGAGGATGCGGCTGAGCCGAAAATCTAGTTGGAGGACAATGCTGTTATTGATGCTGGAAAGTCCTCGGCTGAAAATGGGAACGTTTTGCTGGTCCCGTACTGCTGCTTCCTTCGAACACATTCCGGTCCCGCTTGGGTTTAAAGCCCATGTCCACCTCGATCCTCTAGGCTTCTACTACAATCCCAGCAAAAGTCGTGATACTAGAGGGGATAATGACTCGAATTTCCTGGGCCAAGCCTTGTCGGAATCTCCGAGCTCGGTCCTCCGGATCTCTCACCATATATTCTGCGAATCGGCTCAGCCTGCCGAATTCTGCAGCATATTTCATCTACTGAGAGACTACCTTGCTCCAAGTTCTGGAAAGAATTCGAGTTGTTGCAATTGGACAAGAAAAGCTATAAGCTTCACATAGTCTTGTGATTTTCTCTTTCTTTGGCTTGATCGAAGGTTCCTATTATTTCAATGAGAAATATTAGGCTTGGCGAGAAAGAGGCATTTGCTACTTCCGAATCTCCGTCTTCATTTTCCTTCTTCGGCACTCCCAGATCGGTTACGTCGATCGGCCATAGAACCTGTTGTAGACAGCCCTCTGGAAGATTGAGAGTATATCGACATCTGTCATCTTGAGAAGCCCGAGCCCGAGAGAGATATAGCTTGCTTTTCCTCCAACAACCTTGCAGACCTGTCAAAGAAAAGAAAATCAAGGTCAGAAAAGAAGTTCTTTGAGATTAGAGGTAGTAGAGGTACTGGCTTCCGTGAAGATCATAAAGTCATCAACAAACAAGTTGTGTGTGACCGGATTGGCATCATTCGGGAACATGGTCTGATGAGACCAAGGCTTGTTCTCTCCTTCATAAGAATCGACCATGACGATACAAAAAAGATAAGGTGAGAGAGGGCCTCTTTTAAGTCGCAAAGAAGAGGGTTGTTTCCTACAACATGGCATGAAAGTCGCTTTCTAGAATTGGACTGTCCATGTGGAAAGTGTTCTTTTTTGCTTTTTGGATTCTTCCTCCCTAATGGTCGCCTTACTAACGCTCGCCTTTCTTTTCTATTCAGTGGCGTCTATCCTAAATGGTATAGATTGCTTCTTTTCCTCTTTGCTTGGTTGCTTGTGCTTCTCCCTTGCTCTACTTAGTGAAGTTCAGGAAGTCAAGTCAATAAATGAACGAACGGATCCTACATGGTAAGGTTGCTAGAAAACATCAAATAGAGTGAGCGGACCTTTCAAGAAGAAAGCCAATGTTCCAGACCGGCAATAGCCACAGAATTAAGCGTCTTAGTTCGCTACCTCTCACCTGCATGAAAGTATGCACCGGGTCTCACCACTTTAGAAGGACATGTTATACCATGTTCGAAGCCTTGAAAGAAGTCTTGCTGACTCTACTGCTTGTAATAAAGTGAATATTTGGTGATCATCAAGACACTGAGGCAGTTTTTCTAGATTCGCTCCGACTTACAGCCTTGCTTACCATTGTCATTGCCATTGTAGCACGTGTGTGGCCGAACCCATAAGGGCCATGCGGACTTGATGTCATCCCCACCTTCCTCCCGTATCTCACTGGCAGTCCCTCGTTAGTGCGGCACGCACCTTTTTTTTGTTTCTGAGCGAGGTGCGTACTATTACCACTACGTACCACACCACCGGGCGGCTCGCCTGAATGCCGAGTCTTCCTCCGCCGCCAACTCGTCGTCGTAACCAAGCCTAACCAAACAGTTATGGTCACTGGTACTTTGACGTCACTATAGGTAGGTCTCCGTGGGGAACGAGTGAGGCGAGCGACAGTGAGGTGACCGATAGGGAAGTCAAGGTTCACACGTGTAAGTGCTTCGAAAGGCGCCGGCTCCCAATGGTGAAATTCTTGCTGAAAGCACAGCTACGTGCTGGCACTCAAGTCAAGTAGTAGCGCTGGCACGTCACTCGGCTCCCCGGCTCACTTCGGTTGCCATTTCTCCTTAGGCGCACATCTCAGCAACATAAAACGAGGGTTTCGCTCGTTATAGGACTGGACCAAACATTTCACGACACGAGCTGACGACAGCCATGCAGCACCTGTATGGAATGGCCATCCCGTTAAGGACAGGTTTTCTTGTTCATATATCAAGGGCTGGTAAGGTTTTGCGCGTTGTATCGAATTAAACCACATGCTCCACCGCTTGTGTAGGCCCCCGTCAATTCCTTTGAGTTTCGGTCTTGCGACCGTACTCCCCAGGCAGAGTGTTTCACGCATTAGCTGGGCCCCTGATCCGCGTAGACCAAGGGCGAACACTCATCGTTTACGGCATAGACTACTGGGGTATCTAATCCCATTTGCTCCCCATGCTTTGGCACCCCAGCGTCGGTAGGGACCCAGAGAGCTGCCTTCGCTTTTGGCCTTCCTTAGTAGATCTCCATATTTTACCCCTACACACGAAATTCCACTCTCCTCTGTCTCACTCAAGTGAATTGGTTTCGAGAGCATTCCGCCACTTTTTGGCGACTTTCACTTTCAACCCGATTGATTCACCGCCTACGTGTCCTTTACGTCCAGTCATTCCGAAGAACACTTGCCCCCCCGTCTTACCGCGGCTGCTGGCACGGAGTTAGCCGGGGCTTCTTCCTCGGGTCCTGTCATGATCGCGCACTCGACGAAAGAGCTTTACAAGCGGCATTGCCCTTCTTCACTCACGTAATATTGCTAGATCGGGCTTTCGCCCATTGTCCAAGATTTTCCCTGCTACCCCCCGTGGGAGTCCGGACCGTGTCTCAGTCCCAGTGTGGCTGATCATCCGAAAAGACCAGCTAAGCATTATTGGCTTAGTCAGCCTTTACGTAACCAACTACCTAATACTATACAGGCTCATCAAACAGCGCTTTTGAGCTTTTTTCAGGATTTGGCCCAAACTGTTCGGCAGATTCCCACGCCTTACGCACCCGTTCGCCACTTTGTTCTCAACTATTTCGATTCTAGCAAAAAGAGGCTGAAAAGAAAGTCGCTAGCGCCCTATAGCTTTGAAGCAAGGCGAGACTGAAGCGCTGAGCATCTTTTCCTTCTGACCAGCTCCAAGAAAACAACGTTCGACTTGCATGTGTTAAGCATATAGCTAGCGTTCCTTCTGAGCCAGGATCAAACTCATATTTTGACTATGATTGGGCCTGCAGTGGTAGAACCTGGTGAACCGGGCCTACTACTAAACATTGAATTGATTCTCTCTCCTAACCACTCTTCTATCTATATTAGACGGACACCAACCCGAAGAAGGCCCGCGTCAAGCGGGCTAGCGCGAGTAGGCTGATTTGGAGCAAGCACTTGGGCGGGATGCGTCTTTCACACTCTACCTACTATATTAGTATTAGCAGTGGTCTCTCTCTGCGCTCTTCACTCTTCGCTCTGCATTCCCGGTCCATCCAACCAAACATATTCATCGGGATTCAGCTACCTTTATTGGACCCCTAATCAGTATGGCATTTCTATAATACCTTTCTATTCTACCTGTGTCCCTTCTTCGATACGATAGAGGAATGAGTGCAGCATTAGCCCGAGCGATAGAAGAGAGTTTCATTCCACAGGAAAGCGTTGTAGAGTCCCCACCCTTGCCAGTCTAGTCTAGTAGGTCTGTCAGCTAGTCTTTCATTTCTCGCTCACTAGTCGAGCCAGTCTCTCTCTTGTTCCCGTATGTTCTCCTTGCTCCAAGCTAGCAGTCCAGCTAGAAAGCCAACCAAAAAAGCCAAGAAAGTGCAAGTGTCGTGTGCATGGAGATCGTAGTCTCAATCCTAACCTCAGGGATTTGAGAAGCATAGTACTTTCACTATAACATTGATCAGAGAATATCCGGCATTCACTCCGATAACAGGAATAGAGAGAATATGTGCTTACTAATACTGACTTTGTAAACTAATTGCCCTACTTTCGTCACCTGACTTAGAAAAAAACGTCTCATCCGTGGATTCAGATGCTCAAATGCTCTGGCCTGACGCTGCTTACCTTACCAGATGCTCAAATGCTCTGGCCTGACGTTGCTTACCTTACGCCGGATGGTTCAATAGAGTCTATTGGGACTCCGGGGCAAGAAATACCCCCATCCGAAGTCTCTGGTCTAGCAGATATTTTTTCCTATTCTTCTTTTGTCTCAGCATATCTTTCATCAGCAGAAGAAGGTTCACCTCGTCCTTCTGTAAAGGCGACCAAAGGGAGGTAAGACCGATAGGGAGGCTACAGGCATGAGCCCTAAGGTAAGGCATAGACCATTCCAATCTTAAGGACAATAGCCCGTGAAAAGTGAGATTCAAGAAGGACAAGGTCTCTTGTTTTGTTTGCTTGGCTAGCTAGTTTGGTGGGGAGCTCTCTCTTGCTTTGCTTCTCGTGCTATCGCCTCTTTAGTGTTATTGCTTAGGGTGCGTGGCTATTGCCTATGGCTCCTGCGCTTATTGATAGAGATAGAGGCGAGCGAAGTGAGCTAGTGAGGTAAGGCGACCGAAGTGAGAAGTTCGGGAGTCATCTCTTTCTTCAGATCTGGAAATGAATGAAGTGGTCTTTCACTACGTGTTTGAAAGCCAAACAATCAGCAGTTGCGTGCTTTCTTGCAGCATGGAAACGGAACTTGGTTTTCTCTCCGCCATACCAGGTATTGTACAAGAGAAGACTGTTTCACATTTCAGAGTCTTTGATTTGGGTGCGTTTGCTACGTCTTTGTGCCCGACCAGTTGAGGACAAAGTTGGAAAAGAAGGCGCGTAGAGCGGTGTATTGGGTACGATGAGCAGAAGAAAGGGTGGAGATGTATTGATCCCACCACCAAGAAAGCATACATCTCGCCGCATGTTGTCTTTGATGAGGCATCATCATGGTGGTCTACCAAGAATGTAGTGTTGCCACACTCTCCTCCAGAACGTCCTGAGCTACTGTGGGAAAGAACTTCTGTTTGAAAAGGTGTTTGAACTGGTCACAAGTTAGGTCTGGATCAGCATGTCTAGGCTCATTTCTGAACCAAGTGCGGGTGATATCGTGAAGCTGCAAGCCTACAGCCTCTATCTTCAGGTCTTCCGGTATCCGAGCAACCTGCATAATTCGCTCAATATCCTCCAGCCATTCATCTGCATATAGGATCCCTTCGGTTCCCTTGAACTCCTGATGAGCCATCTTCTTGAAGTCCAAGATATTGCCCATTTTCTGTTGAACAGGCTGTTGTTGCTGAGATGCAAACTTTTCCATAGATGCCAAAGCCATATGATGGGAACTCTCAATGCTTTCTTGCATCATTTTTGTTTGTTTCCTCTGGGCCTCAGTCTGAGCCTTCTGCGCCTCCAGCATACATTTGAAGAGCTCATATAAATGTGTTCCTTCAGTGGGCATGCCTTCAGTGTTCGATGGTACACCTCCTTGAGGTGGAAGTGAAAGAGGAGAATGAAGATATTCAGAGACAACTGGAGCGGCTTCTACAGTTGCTCTTGAACAACCCGGTGCTCTGGTCTCGCGTGTCCTTCTTGAATATGTTATAGGTGTCATTCTGGAATATGATAAAACAATAAGGAGACATCATTAAGACACAAGATAAGATATTATTTGAGAAGGACAAGAATTAAGGAAGATGTCAAATCAGTTAGAGTAATCAAGATCAGTAAATTTAATTCAGGAATGGAATTCCTAGTTGTGATTGAGTATTTTCTATTCCTAATATCCTATATCCTATTACAGGCTAGTAATAGTACTCTAGTCCTAAGTACTACTACGACATCGTACTTCTTGCGAAGTCTGACCTGCATGGGCCACCATAAAAATGTGTCATGACCCGCACCCGGGTCTTCAGGTACGAGTGCGTGGGTACATCCAGCCTACGCCGCAGTGTCGACGGTAAAACGATGTCTAGAACTAGTACTGTATAAGCAACTCCTCATAATATAAAGGGAATAAAAATATACTCAATCACAAAACTAAGGTAGGTGAAAACATGCTCTAGTATATAAAAGTATATAATGTTACAGTACAAAATCTTGTATTTCATAAATCATACAACTATAGTAAGTCTGCAAATTTTAACTATTGTCATAACTAGGTCTTCCGTTTGCGGCCTTCCTCGATCCCCCAGGAGGTAAAATCAGGCTCAAAGCTATTTCCCAAAAATCCATAATAGATGGGACACAAGTCCTTCTAAGTGCTACCTGAAATATTATCCAGTCAGGATTGAACGAGTACAATTCTAATAGCAGTTTCAATACATAATAAGGACTATAAAACAGTGATAGAAAAAGTAGTACATGATGGATAAATTAACTGACATCAAGGCATGGTAAGAAATAAACAGGGAAAAATGAATAAACGAAAAATATGTCATGTATCAACAAGAAAATCTATAGTCACTAAGTGTTTTGAAATACTAGTTTGATTATGTGATCGGCTTATGATTGCACAATGGGAGCCGGTTAATCATACATGAATTGTATGGTTAGCCTTTTCACAGAAATTATATTTGCACAGGATTAAGGGTATGATCACATATAAACTAGCATTTTTCTGCCCCGGCTATCATACATGAATCACACGAATATCAAGTATTATACAAGATCAAGATCTAAAAGCACAAGATATGCTAGTCCGTGTTTCTTCGTGTGAGGAATCAAGTACAACAATACTACATGTGTTATAGAAATTATCAGTAAACAAACCATCAGAGACTGGACTCGCCTGGGGTCCAAAGCGGGTGAAACAAGTCAGAGTGTGTGACGGGGTCCAGATAACCTATATCATGAATAATTTACATTAATTGGTGAAATAATTAAGTAGATTCAACCCACTAGATTTCTAGGTCAATTTATGCTATTTCTGGGTTATAGATGGAACAAATATCTATATAAAAACTTAAATATAAAAATTAATGTATATATATATATATATATATATATATATATATATATATATATATACAAAAACATAGATACACAGATACACATAGTATACATATATAGATAATACATATAAGATACATAGATACATATAGTATACATATATAGATAATACATATAGTATATATATATATATATATATATATATATATATATATATATACATATATAAATACAATATAGTATACATATATAGATACATATATAAATACATATATACATATATATAAGGTATATAGATACATATATAGATACATATATATATAGTATACATATATAGATAATATATAGTATACATAGATATATAGATATATATATATGATACATATATAGATACACACATATATATAAGATATATATATATATATATATATATATATATATATATATATATATATACAATATAGTATACATATATAGATAATATAGAGTATACATAGATATATAGATACATATATAAATACATATACATATATATAAATATATATAAATATATACACTGCTCTTGCTGCTGCTGCGTGCTCTACTGCTGCATGCTATGCTGCAGCCACTGCTTCTCTACTTCTACTGCTGCATGCTGCTGCTGTATGCTGCTGCAGCTGCATGCTTCTCCCCCCCCCCCCCCCATTTTCTTGACACACACACATCCCTATAATTTATCGTATATGAAAATTTGAAATATATAAGAGAATACCTTGTGGAAAAATTCCTTAATCCTTTGTTAGTACTCCTCTGGGGTTTAGAATTGAATTTTGAAGTGGGATGGGTGAGCAAGGGGTAGAGGATGTCCTTATATAGGGAAGGAGGGGGTTGGAGGTTGTCAAGATATTATTATGGTGAATTGACCATTGTGTCCTTAACCAATTCAATTTTAATTTCTCTTCTTGTGAAGGACAATTCAAATTGAATTTGACTTCTCATTAACCTAATTAAATTCTTGATAAAAAGGGTTTAACTACTTAAGCACTAATTTTAAATTTCTAATTAACATGAAGGTTACAACTATACATATACTATATGTAGTACAAGAAGCGACAAATAACCAATATTCAACATCTAGTAAGCATTAAGAAATAAGCATACAAGTAACACTAATAATAAGTTCTAATAAGCATTAAACAAGCATTCATGAAGCAACACAAGAAGTTTATAACTAATAAGTTCTAATAACCCGCATAAATACCGTATTTTCCCCCCCGGGTGACCCTAGGCGGTCGCCTAGGCGACCATTGCTACATCCGGGGAAACTTTTCCCAAGTCGAGGCGCCTCATCTCCAACCCGCACGCCTAGGCCGCCTAGGCGTCGCCTGTGACAACATAGGTATCGGCCAATACGGACCCGATATGGACCGAGACGGACCGATACGTAGAGGTTTGCCGATACAGCCGATACAAAAAAATATTGCCGATACAGCCGATACAGCCGATACAAAAAATTATTTTGTCTATTTTTTTACTAATTTATTAATAATTATTTAAATATTGCCGATACCAAAAAATCCAATACTCCGATCCGATACCGCCAATACGGATACTCATACAGATTGTCCGATACCGATACCGAGTTTTTGGACCTTGATTTTGACGTCCTCACTATCGTACCAGATACAGTTGCACTAAATCAACGAGAGCAATGAGCTTATCATCCAACTTGAACTCGACCTCCAGTCTGTGATATTTCTAAGATGGACACAATGAAGTTAGTGGATCTGGAACTTTATATAGTGGTAATAGTAGAAGGGGCAACACAAAAATTTAACAAGCAGTATGGGACTTCTCTATGGCTGTATTACTATAACGAATGTTTTATGTTAGAGTTATTTTATTTTGTTATTTATCATATGAGGGTATAATAGTAATTGTGGGTGTATTGCATATCAATATAAATAGACATGAGATGCAACCTAGGGTTTAAGCCCCTTGCAATCTCCTTTCTCATATTCTCTCTTCCTCTACTCCCCCTTCTCCTCTCTATCTCTAAACTTAACTTAGTGTTACTAGTTTTCGTCTACTTTTCATGATAAGCCGTTCGTCGTTCGTTGTTCATGGTCGTTCGTGGTTCGTTTATGAGATCTAGGATTTCTACAGATCTCCGTTGGTTATTCGTCGTCGGTTGAGGTTCGTTGTGAGATCTAGGGTTTCAAAGATCTCGTCTTTCTGTTGCATCTGCAAGTATGGTGGAGACCGAATCTTCTAGCGAGGTTAATAGTGGTGGTGGTAGCGGAGGTGGTTCTACTTTTACTGTTATTCATAATGATGAATTGGGAAAGTCGATTACAGCGGTGAAACTCAATGGTGCGAACTATCTTGCCTGGTCCAAGTCTATCAAAGTGGTGTTAAGGGCGAAGAAGAAGTTGAAGTTTTTGACCGAAGAACCCCTGCCTGAAACGTCCGCTGAGTATGAAGATTGGATGAGTGCAGATGCATACGTTATGTCGTGGTTGTGGCATAGTATGGAACCACATATCGCTGCTAATGTTCAGTGGTGTGAATCAAGCAAACAGATTTGGGCATCTCTGGAAGAATCTTATTCGCAGAAGCGAAACGTTGCCCGTATCTATGAGTTGTACAAGTTATTGTTCAATACAAAGCAAAATGGGAAGCCTGTGAATGAATATCTGGCTTCAAAGAAAGCTTTGTGGGAGAAACTGCTTCAATATCATCCTGTTACTACTGATTTGAAGGAAGCTCGGAGACAGAAGGAAGAGTTTCATGTTTCACTCATTTTAGCCGGCTTGGATCCTGCGCTCGAACCTTATAAAGCTCAAATCCTTGCTGGAGAGCAGTTACCTACGGTGGCAGATACTTTCTTCCGTCTCAATCGTTCCTTTCTGGGACAGAGTTCTGTGGTGCCGAGTACTGACTCTTCTGCCCTAGTTTCTAGTGCTGTTGGTCGTGGTGGTGGACGTGGTATTGGACGTGGCGGTAGAGATGGTGGTCGTAGTTTTGGTCGAGGAGGAGGCCGTGGTGGTAGAGACAATGGTCGTGGTGGTGGTCGCGGTGGTGGTGGTGGCCGCGGTGGTGGTGGCCGTGGTCAACCACGAAAGTGTAACTATTGTGGAATGCTCGGTCATGTAGAAGACTATTGTTGGGACAAATGGGGCAAACCAGAATATGCACATCAAGTGCATGATGAAAATATGCAGTCCCAGTACACCACTTCTGCTCCCAGAGATGATACTTCGGGTTTCAATCAGACTTCAACGTCCGATACCTCATCTCCATTTCAACAGATCCTCCAGAAGTTGAACGCGCTTGCTAGTACCACCTCCCAACCTACTGCAACCATGGCACATATAGGTAATCCTGCTTTTGTGGCAACCCAGTCACCATCCACCTCTTGGGTCATCGACTCAGGAGCAAGCTCTCACATGTCTGGTATAACATCTATCTTTCATAATCGTAGTTCCATGAAACATAATATTATCTTGGCTGATGGGTCTACTCGTCCTGTGCATGGGAAATGTGTCATTCACCCTACTCAATCACTATCATTATTTGATTCATTATATGTGCCTAATTTTCCATTTAATTTGTTATCTGTGAGCCAGTTAACCAAATCTCTTCAATGTTCTGTGACATTTTCTCCCAATTCGTGTATTTTTCAGGACCTCAGGACGAAGAAGACGATTGGTTCGGGGCATGAAAAAGATGGACTGTACTACTTGGATCTACCTGGAAAGGCCTTCACTTCTGTTTCTACTTCTCCGTTGCAGTGGCATTATCGTTTGGGACATCCGTCTTTGGCTAAGTTGCGTCAAGTTGTTCCTAGTTTGAGTCATGTTTCTAGTCTTGAATGTGAGGCTTGTCAGTTAGGCAAGCATCACCGTAGTTCCTTTCCTCGTCGTAGTGAGAGTCGTCAATTAGAGTCTTTTGATCTTGTTCATTCTGATATTTGGGGTCCGTCTAGAGTCAAAAGTCCGAAAGGATTTCAGTATTTTGTTATTTTTATTGATGATTATTCCAGAATGACTTGGTGTTATTTAATGAAAGAAAGATCTGAGTTTCCAAATGTGGTATCTGCCTTTTATAATGAAGTCTATGTTCAGTTTAATAAACGTATCAAAATTCTGCGTTCTGATAATGCTTTGGAGTATACTCAATCTTCTGTGAACAGTTTCTGTGTTGATCATGGTATGATTCATCAAACCAGTTGTGTCCACACCTCTCAACAAAATGGTATAGCCGAACGCAAACATCGACACATTTTAGATGTGGCTCGAACTCTCATGTTCAATATGCATGTCCCTAAACAGTATTGGGCAGATGCCGTTCTTACTGCATGTTATCTTATTAATCGCATGCCATCATCTGTATTAAATAACAAAGTTCCATTTACTATATTACATACAGATGTCGCACCCTTTTCCTTATCTCCTCGAGTGTTTGGCTGTGTCGCTTTTATTCATAACTTGGTACCTAATCGAGATAAGTTGGCTCCTAGATCTCTGAAGTGTGTCTTTCTTGGTTATCCCCGTACTCAAAAAGGTTATCGTTGTTACAGTCCACAGTCACGCAAATATTATGTCAGTGCGGATGTTACATTCTTTGAGTCTACCCCTTTCTTTCCTTCAGGAGACCGTTGTATTCCTTTTACAACAGATTTGATATCTTCCATACCACTTCCGGTCATTCCTGAATCAATTTCTGTTTCCATTCCCCATTTACAGGTTTATCAGAGATCCAAGGACAGGCCAGTGGTTCTGCAAAATTCAGCCTTCAACCAATCATCTTCCGTGCCTGAGGTTTCTGCTCCCATCACCACAGATCCAGATGATCTTCCTATTGCTCTCAGAAAAAGACAACGTCTTTGTACCACATTCTAACTATGTTTCATTATACCATGCTTCATCATCTTTTCATGCATTTGCTGTTTCATTGTCTTCTACTTTTATTCTCAAAACTTACAAGCAGGCTATGTCATCTTCTGGTTGGAAAAGTGCAATGGATGAGGAGATGTATGCTTTACATCAAAATCAGACTTGGGAGCTTACATCACTTCCTGTTGGAAAACAAACAGTGGGTTGTAGATGGGTGTACACTGTTAAGTATCACCCTGATGGTTCTGTTGAGCGCCTCAAGGCACGGTTGGTTGCCAAAGGGTATACTCAGACATATGGCGTGGATTATATGGAGACTTTCTCTCCAGTGGCTCGGCTGAATTCAGTTCGAATTCTTATTTCTGTGGCGGTTAATCACCAATGGCCTATATATCAGCTGGACATAAAGAATGCTTTCTTGCATGGTGACTTACAGGAGGAGGTTTATATGGATCAACCACCGGGATATGTTGTAGCAGGAAATAAAAGACTCGTATGTCGATTGAAGAAAGCATTATATGGACTGAAACAGTCACCTCGTGCTTGGTTTGACAAGTTCAGTTCAGTTCTCATTCAGTATGGCTTTCGGCGTACCACATCAGATTATTCAGTGTTTTGCCATTCTTCCTCAGCAGGTATTATCGTGTTGATTGTTTATGTTGATGATATCATTATATCTGGGAGTGATCATGCTGGAATTGCGGACTTGAAGGCCTACCTTAGTCGTCAGTTTCATACTAAGGATTTGGGTCTTCGATATTTTCTTGGAATCGAGGTTGCTCGATCTAAGAAGGGGGTGTATCTGTCACAAGGCAAGTATGTTCTAGACTTGCTTTCCGAGACTGGGATGTTGGAGTGTCGGCCAGTTGAGACTCCTATGGATTATCATGACAAGCTTGATGCTGACAGGGGAGAGTTATTTGAGGATATTGGATATTATAGACGTTTGGTTGGCAAACTTATATATCTTACTGTTACTCGACCAGACATCACATATGCAGTTGGAGTAGTTAGTCAGTTTATGCATGCCCCTCGGCAACCACATTGGGAGGCTATCTCTCGCATTCTTCGATACTTGAAGGGTGCACCTGGAAAGGGTTTGTTGTACAAACCTTCCCAGTTGCTTACGGTGACTGGGTTCAGTGATGCTGATTGGGCAGGCAGTCGCAGTGATAGGAGGTCTACTTCTGGCTATTGTACGTTTGTGGGTGGCAATCTTGTCACGTGGCGTAGTAAGAAGCAGAATGTTGTGGCTCGTTCTAGTGCAGAGGCCGAGTACCGTGCGATGGCTCATACAGCTTCTGAGATGATGTGGGTGCAGTCTCTTCTTCATGAAATGGGAATTATGATTCCTATTCCGATGGAGATGTATTGTAATAATCAGTCGGCAATGTTTATCGCAAGTAATCTGGTGTTTCATGAGCGCACGAAGCATATCGAGGTGGATTGTCATTTTGTTCGTGATTTGTTGCTGAAGAAACAGATTGTCACTCCTTATGTTCGGTCAGAGGATCAATTAGGTGATATCCTTACCAAACTACTTGCTCGCGGTCCATTTTCTGATTTATGTAGCAAGCTGGGCATGTCTGATCTGTATGCTCCTGCTTGAGGGAGGGTGTTAGAGTTATTTTATTTTGTTATTTATCATATGAGGGTATAATAGTAATTGTGGGTGTATTGCATATCAATATAAATAGACATGAGATGCAACCTAGGGTTTAAGCCCCTTGCAATCTCCTTTCTTATATTCTCTCTTCCTCCACTCCCCCTTCTCCTCTCTATCTCTAAACTTAACTTTTTAAAAGGCACAATGTGCACCAAAGGCACTGTGGTCCTCAGGAGCCTAGGCTCAAGGTGCATGGAAAGCTACAAGCTTCAACGAAGTGACGTGCAGTTTTTTGGAACGTTTAGATAATATAGTTTCAATTAAATAAAGTCATATTATATATAATCAATTCATAAAACCATTAAAATATTAAAAATTAGAGTGTATAAAATCGTAAAGATAATAACTAACAGTTAACTATCTTCAAAACTCAAAAGAAACTATCAAGATTTTTGTAATAAAAAGGAAATTGACAAAATTCCTAAAACTTATCACCATCTATATTAAAAAATCCTATAACTTATCACCATCTATATTATCTTTGCCACTACCAATAGAAACCAACTGATTTGTATGCATCACCATCGTCATCATCCAATATAGAACCTATTATTTACCAATGTTATATGAAGCACTAGGCCGCCGATATGCAGCATGGGGGCACTTAGCGCTAAACAAATTTAAGTGGAAAAAATATTACCATTAAAAATGCTTAGGATTTTGAAAGTAATACAAATATGTGTGTATATTACTGGCTTCACGTCCTGGGACTTATTACTGGCGACGACAAAGAGGTGGCGCCCCAAAGGACATCCAAGAGGAGGCAGTGAGGTATTACTCAGACTTGTATAATCAACATAATTATTTAACCATATTTCCTGAGTTGGTTTGCAAGCGTGTGGTCATGCCACACGGTAATCGTGTTCTATTGGCTCCGGTGACAATGGAAGAGGTGGAAGGGATTATTAAGAGGGCGGATCCAAACAAAGCACCGGGCCCTGACAGGTTTGGCAGCCGCTTTTATTAGGTGCATTGGGAGGAGATTAAGTTCGAAGTGCTAGAGGTGATCACAGATTTCTTCGAGAAGGGCAGGCTCTTGCGGGAGTTGAACCATACTTTCCTCACACTCATTCCGAAGAAGAAGGGTGCTAGTTCGCTCGCGGACTTCAGACCCATCGCATGTTGCAACTACCTTTACAAGCTGATTATGCATTTGATGTGTCGGCGGATGAAGGACATTATGCGGGAGCTGATTTCTCCGTACCAAGCAGCGTTCATCAAAGGGAGGGATATTGTTGACAACAATATTTTAGCTCATAAGATGGTACGAGACTTTAATATACCAGGAGGGGACAAGACTTGCATCAAACTGGATCTTCGAAAGGCCTATGACACCGTGAACCGAGAGTTTGTCTGTCAAATCATGCTTTCTTTGGGCTTTGACAGCAGGTGGGTGGCCAGGGTTTGGGAGTGTATCACAACTCCTACTTTCTCTGTGCTCATCAGGGGGCAGCCTCATGGGGCAGCCTCATGGATTCATTGGAAGCAACAGGAGGTTGAGGCAGGGTGACCCATTGTCGCCTTATTTGTTTACGCTGGTCATGGAATATTTCTCCTGTCTTATGGAGGCTGCGGTGCTCAGAAAGCAGATTATTCCGCTTCACAGGAGGGTGACGCCACACGTGTCGCATCTGATCTATGCAGATGATCTACTCGTTTTCTTGAAACCAACAAGGGGGGGTATGACTAGCTTCTATCATGGAGATGTTCGATTTATACTCAGGACTGCACATGAATCGGGATAAGAGCAAATCTTATTTTAATAAGCACTGCCAGAATAAGGAGGAACTTGCATCACTTCTGATCAGAACCTCAAGTTACTAGTGTGTTACATTTATAAATCCCAGGGTGTGAAGCCACTAACGGGAAGCCGAGTACTCATTTGCAAGTGTATGAGTCACACTGATCAGAACCTGAGTTTTCATTTGACTGAGGCACTATCAGGAAACCAGTTATTCCTTTGCATGGGGATGAGTCACTAAGGTGAGTTTGAGTATTCATTGCCTGGGAACTAAAAATATGCTGGTTACCCATTTGCCACGGGGGTCACTAATGGAACTCGATTGTTCAGTTAGTAAGGGATCAAGGCACTAAAAGGATGCTGGTTACTCATTTGGGAGCGGACAGATTACTAACGGGAACCGACTGTTCATTCAATGAGAGTCCTAGTCAATAACGGGAACCTAGGAGCTCATTTTCAAGGGGACGAGTCACCAACCGAAAGCTGGGTGTTCAGTCCATGAGGGGCTATGAGCCTTGTTCCCATTCTGCTAGGGACCAAGTAACTAAGGCGGATCTTTACCATCGTTTAGTCCTCCAAAAATTAAATTATCTTGTTTCTTTGTTCTATGTGCAGTGCAAGAATCACATAGGAACATTTTATGACAGTATAGTACCGGTTGATTAGCTGTACCATCAGCCATCAGAGAACGTCCTTCTTACGTGTTGCTGGCTGTTCAATCTAGATATAGATATTTAGTTACATGTATAATCCGTCCCGTGACTTTACTTTTCTCATCAAGATAAAATTTTCTTTCAGCTTTGCTTGGCTTGAGTTGGTTAGCCACAGAAGTTTCATGCCAAAACTTCTCATTAGTACTTCTCCGAATGGCTGGCCACACTTTCAGTGTTTACTTGTTGATTTATTCAAATTCCTGGAGCCATTTTTGAGAAAAGTTGAGCTTGGAGAACCGGTTTGTATCTTTTCTTTTTGTTTTTTCTTAACCTTAGACTCTCATATGCTCGACTTGTATACTGGTTTTTTGCTCTCCATTCAGGTTCAGCTTTTGTATAGGAGCACAATGAAGCTGTTGCTCGTACTTCTGCAAGATTTTCCTCAATTTCTCTGTGACTATCACTTTAGCTTTTGTGATGTGATCCCTATTAATTGCGTCCAAATGCGTAACATTATTCTTTATGCTTACCCACGCAATATCAGAGTTCTTCATCCGTCAACTCCAAACATAAAGGTAATTGTATATTATAATATTTGAATTATGGAGAATAGATTATTGTTCAATGTTGAAGCCTTGCATTGTTTTTCTTCTACAACAGATTGATTTACTACCTGAAATCAACCAGCCCCCTAGAGTTTTATCTGACGTAGATGGTGCGCTAAAAGTGAAGCAGATTAAGGCCGGCATTGATGCTTATATGCAGGTGATAGAAAATTATTCATTAGAACTTGTGCTGTCATACCGTCAAAGTTCAAGTGTCTATCATATAAATAATGAGATACCTCATTTTTACTTGAGAATTATAAAATAAAAATTATTATCTTAGCCTGTTCAGTTTTATTGTCCTTTATGCTGCGTTTGTATCATGTAGTTCTTGATGATTCTGAAAGCAAGTGCTGATATTTGATATATCTTACATTATTACTTTCTTACACTGTAGACAAAGCCAGAAGGATCTGCTTTTCTATTTGAGCTGAAGCGTACACTGCTGCTTCCTCAAAATGAAGTAAACCTAGTGGGAACCAAATACAGTGTTCCACTGATCAATTCACTTGTTCTTTATGTGGGCATGAAGGTAAGTTCAACGTTTTGAATTTGGCCCAATCATTTCTTACTAAAGAGAGACTGAAATTAAAATCTGCAATTTGAATAGGATATCATCCCAAAATCCTTTTTAATATTTTGCGTGTATGGTGTAAACAAATCACAGGGAAGGGACATTTTTATTGAAGAAACAATTGAATGAGAATACAGGCACTTTGATGGACTCTCATCTATGTGTTTTTCTCAATAGCACTGAAATATAAGTTACTAAAATAAAATTTCCAATTTTGAGCTACTGTGCTACACCAAAATAAATATGGTTCAACTTCTACTTGCTTCCGGGAATCTAAGGATTTTGCTTTGGATATGGGGCCCACAAGGATCCATTTGGTCTCTTTAATTAGGATTTTTTGTGTTCGACATTGGAGATGCAAGATGTAAGAACCCTGATAAATAAAATGGAAAAAAAGCCATGTTACATTATTGAATGTCATATTTTGAAGAATACATGATAAATAGTTTTATATTTTCTTCTTTATTCCATAAAATCCCACATGGATAAACTCGGTTATTTTGTCCGTTACAGGCGATCCAGCAACTTCAAATCCATTATGCTACTCAGTACACACCCACACAGCAAATGGCGAATACTCCAATGGATATCTTTCTAGCTAGTGCAGCTATGGATATATTTCAGACTTTAATAAACGATTTGGATACAGAAGGACGTTACCTTTTCCTCAATGCTGTTGTTAACCAGCTACGCTACCCAAACATTCATACTCATTACTTCTCGTATGTCCTGCTATACTTATTTGCTGATGCAAGCCAGGTGAGCTCACTTTTATTTATTGTTTGCAGTTTCTCAGTCTACTTATTGTGTTCTATATTTAAATGAAAGTTGTCACATCAACTTAAATTGAAAATTAGTGTAATTTGCTAAGTTAAATGACCTGAAAGCATTACATACAAAATGTTATGGATGGTTTACAACTGCTCCACGGGACGACTTGGTGGCTAGTATTACTGATTGGTGCTTTTTGGGGTGTTCCACTGTTTTCCATTTGTATTTGTCAGTGTTATTTCAATATGAAGCAAGTAGTATGTGGTTTTAGTATGTTTGCATGATTATTGTTGAAAATAGAGACTATATTGTTAAACTATTGCAATATCATCCATCGATTGCCTTGAGTACATGTATATAGGGGAGGGTGAGTCACTCACTTTTATTTCAAAGCAATGTCGAATCAAACATAGACCACCCACACACTAAACAACACTCACTATCTCTAAAACACCCCTCAAGCTGGAACATGTGAAACATGTCCAGTTTGTTACATAAAGAAAGGCTATAAAAACTAAAAAATCATAGTGAACTGATAATAGCATCCAACAAAGTCCAGTAGTAAAGGTCGACACATGACCCAAAAGACAGGAGAAGCCATCATCTACCGTCGCCAACCAAGACGATGTCGAGTGAAGGAAAACAAACCATGGAATATGTGGAAAATGGATTGTTTGTTTAGTGGATTTGGGAATTGGGCTAAATGTGTCAAGAAAATTGCAAAATTGGTCAAAATGGGTTAAAACTTAAAACGTGTTAGTGGCTAAAAATTTGGACAGGTTCGGGTTTGTAAGTGGGTGCAAATTTGATTTGTATGGGGGCAGTCCCGAATTGAACTATTGGATATTTAATCTAAAGGTTAGGATTAAAGGGGTATTAAGGAAATTAGGGGTTAGTGTTATGGGGTTGGAGAGAGAGGCGGCAGGGATATAGGGATATGTTGGCTGATGACCGGATCAGAGGGGTGGGTTTTGGTCATCGTTGGGTCTTGTTGGGGAAATTAGAAAGGGTCGAGATTGTTGTGTCAGGGTATAAGCAAATGTGGGAAGGTGATGGCGATGTTTGCAATTGAGTCAGAAGTGCCGGAATAGTTGTCAGTTTTAAATGGATGGAGGTCGAAAATCAATAAGGAGGGGAAATGGTGGCGGTGTTGCGATTGGATTTGAGGCAGTAGTTCTGGAGAGGCATCAAAGTTAGAGTCTTATTCACTTTGGCAGAACAAGGACTGAAAATCGGGAATGGAGCAGGTGATGGCGGCCTGGCAAAACAAGGGATGATTTTGTAGATGGTCGTGATCGAGGTTGAGAATAAGAAAAACGACATTTGAGTGTGGTTGTGGTTGTGGTTGTGGTCGCGTGGCAAGGAGTTGCGGGGTTGTTGATCGGGTTTGAGTTAACGATGATGACGACAAGAAGTAGAGGATAGCTTAGAGTTAGGTGATTAGATGTACTAGGGTTAGGGTTAGTGTTTTGGCTTAAGTAATCAATTGGTACGACGACGACTAGTGTTTTAGAGGAGAAGAAGAAGAATATGTCATAGGAAGAGGACCAAGGGGGGCTCTGATATTATGTTAAAAACGGAGAGT
This sequence comes from Iris macrosiphon, assembly GCA_036927795.1. Classification (NCBI taxonomy): domain Eukaryota; kingdom Viridiplantae; phylum Streptophyta; class Magnoliopsida; order Asparagales; family Iridaceae; genus Iris; species Iris macrosiphon. The sequence goes on from JAYESA010000011.1 coordinate 41,673,578, forward strand.
ACTTTTGTTAAAATATTGGGATACTATTCATTGATTGATTTGAGTCCATATATATATATATATATATAAGAGCATCTCCAATAGATAGGGCTGAAAAATGCATCTTGGGGCACATTATATGAAAAAATAATAATTCTAAATAGGTTGGGGCCATATGGCATTAATAGAAAATGTGTTTGCGCACGTTTGAACTATTCTTCCTCCCTCGTTTCTCACTCATTTTCAAAATCAATATGGGTTGGGACTATCATTGGGTTCCAATTGAACCTTACTGTTCTACAAAATGAGCTTCTCTATTCTAGGCTACAACTCCTGTTGCTGGGACCAAACCATCATGGGTCTCCAATTGAGCCTTACTATTCTACAAAAGGAACTCCTACATTCTGAATCTAGAAACTAGAAATTGGGACAAGTCTTACTAGTGATGCCTTAAGAGAGGGTAAGCCTCTCACTTCTATTTCTAAGCAATAGAAGACTAAACAACATAGGCTACCCACACACTAAACACATTATCTCTAACAACTGTAAACCATTAGAAGAACATTGACTAAACATAGTTTTTATTGGAACATTTTACTTGAAACTCCAAAATTGTAGTGGTGCAAGAAGCATTATTTTTCTAAATAATTATTATGTTGAGGGAAACTAAAAGTCACCTCAGGATTCACCATTCTTGTCAAGAATTGGGTTGTTGGTGTAGAAGTTTTTTAGAAAAATATTTATTTAGGATTGAATTCTATTAGGATTTGCTTTGTTTAGACTTTAGGATTCAAGTGGTTAAAGGATTTGTATTAATTTTTAGTTTAATTCCAAGTAGAATAGGATTAACATTATGATCTAATTTATTTTAATAGGATTAGAATTTTCTAAAGTCTATAAAACTGCCTACATTGTATAAGATGATTCTTGTTTTAATTGAAAATTTATTTTTAAATTTATTTGTGAGAGATTGATTCTCTGTAAGTTATCTTTCCTAGATATCTCTTAGTTCATCCTATGGACCATTAGAATGATATCGAGGGGCAGATCTACATACAAAGCAGCGGTGGCAGATTTTTTGGGGAAAATATGTTGTAGGTGTATTTCCAAAAAAATTCCCACACTTCATATACTTGGATCACTACTTTTTGTGCTATTGGTTAAAGGCTAGCTCACTTGTTAAAGTAGTTAGAGTTTATTTTGTAAGTCTCAAGTGAGAAGATCTCACACATTTGAAATATAATTTTTTTTCCAAACCCCTACCTACTAAATATTTTGGATCCGCCCTTAATGATATCTCTCTCTCACCTTCCACTATGTCAGTTGTACAACAAGACTACCTTTTTTTTTCTAGTTATCGATAATAGAAAATACATGCTTATTTCCTTCTTCTAACTTTTCCTTTCTTAAACCCTAGCCGTCGGTTGTAATCTCGTCTCGCAAAGGGGTGTAATAATAATCTCATTTCAGAGAGGGGGCGGCATATGTTCTACCACCCCCTCAACTCTCATCTCTCTTCCCCTCCATCCTCATCTCTCTCCTTTTCAATTATTCTTCACTTTTTCTCTTCTCTTCTTTTCTTGTTTTGTTTTGTTTTTTGGTTTCTTTTCTTTATGGCTTCATCACTCCTATCCATATCTACATCTGTCACCATAACAACATTCGATGATTTTATTCTAGACAGTACCTTATTTAATTTCTGGAGTTGGGAAAACCAGTTCGAGTATAGTGAGAGGTCCATGTGATCAAGCTTCCCTGTATTGTAGCTACATGTGTTTTGACAAAAACTAAGAGGAACAATAACTAGCGTTGTGTAAACTTCAAAATACCCTTTTTGGGGTGCATAAATACTATGAATGGTTCTATTTGTGGACACTAGAATAGACTTCTAGTGCCGATGCATCTTTTTTGTTTATTTGGCCTTATGTTGGTCTTCTGATCTGATGGAAGAACATAGTTAGCCCCCAGCCGCGAGATATCACGACTGGAAGAAAATATCACTAACACCTTCATATACTAACGTCTTCTAGTCCTTGGCATGTTCCAGGAAGCAATGGTTGCTGCTCTTGTATTATTCTCTCCTCTCCTCTCAGGTTTTTATATATACGAGCTTAAGGTCTCTGCTGTTGATGCATGCTAAATTGTTTCTTATCGTTTGCCTTTCATTTTGAATGTTTGAAGACAGCACTCAACTTATACTTGCTTCCAGATTTAATTCGACTGTTGTGCGTGGTGCTTGCTCGTGTTATTACTGACATTAGTCCGTTGCTTTCCCTTATTTTAGTTAATGGTCCCTCTAAGAAAATAGAGTTATTATTTTATTTTTCTCTCGAACAAACTCAAAAGGCTTGGCATTAAGAATTGGCACTTTGTTCCTTAGTTTAGTTTATGGTCCCTCTAAGAAAAGCAACTAGCAAGTTATTATTATTATTTTTCTCGAACTGACTCAAAAGACTTGGCATTAATTATTGGCAGGAGCTCATTCAGGAACAGATAACAAGGGTGCTGTTGGAGCGGCTGATGGCCAAGCACCCTTATCCTTGGGGCCTTATAGTTGCTTTCCTTGAGCTGTACAAGGTTCGCATCCTCTTGATGGCCACATGACTTGGCTTTGTATTCTGCTTCTTTTGGGTTCTTACATTGTTTGCAAGTACTAACATTTGTAAATAAATCTCAAACCAATGCAGAATCCCCGTTATGGCTTTTTGAGCAAACGGTTCATAAAATCTTCACCGGAGATTGCAGGAATTGTAGAATCCATAGCAAGAACTCTGTCGTAAAAGGGCTGTCCATAATGCAATGGTTACAGGCGGAGTCCCATATGGCAAGTCAAATTCACATTTGGACAGACATTTCCATCTGTTAGGCTCTTGTGATTATGTAAATAAAATTCTTTGAGCACGACTCGCAGCTCTATCAAACTAACTGTACTTTTACTAATTCTAAAGCGTGATGTTTGTACGCTTGTTATTGGGTATCTGTCACATGTCATCTCATATATTGGCTCTTCAAACAAGATTTTATCTCCAGATTATATCTTAATGTCAATGATGTATGGCTCTCTAAGTACAAAATGCCATTGCAGGCAACATTCTGGAAACCATGCTTAGTTTGGCCCCTCTCGAAATGTCTGTGATTGCTCTCTGGTTGGAATTTAAGGGTAAATGATGCAATCCAAGATTTTGCCAGCTGCCAACTTGCTGTAATCTGGGCAACTCTATGGATATATGACTAGTATCACAGCTTCAGTTGTGTTAGAATTGTACCATAAAATGGCAGTGGGTGATAAAATCTCAGCACAGAGGAAAATGAAACTACAGTACTTGTATTTCCACAAGTACAAAACCACCTATGAAGCCGATCCTAAGTGTAAAGCTCGATACAACATGACCAAACCGAATTCAAAGTTAAAGTATAAGTATTATAATGTATTGCACTTTAGTCCCATATTGGATAGGAGAATAAAGAAAATACCAATCCTCTTCTATATATATGTAAACTCTCTCAATAAAGAAACATCATATTATTCTATTCTACATGATATTAGAGCCAAAATCCCTAGATCCCTAGCCGTCATCTCTCTCTCTCTCTCTCTCTCTCTCACACAAACACACACGACTCGTATTCGGAGATTCAGGTACGAGCATGTAGGCTCGTCCAGCATACGAGGCAGTGTCGGCGGTAGAATGCTGTCGAGTAATATCACTGTAATATCCAACAACTCACATAATATAAAGTAAAATAGATATCATATTCAATCACAAAAATTAAGGTGGATAGAAATAAGAGATAGTATAAGAGTTGTAATAAAGTTTCAAGCTAAAATTCTCCAACATACAACTATAACAAGTCTTCGAAAAAATAGTTCCAAGCAAAAACTATACCATATGAGCTATACTAAAGATCATAGCTGGGCCTCGGTATGCAACACTCCTCGATCCTCCTGAAGGGTAGGATCAAGCTCTAAGCTATTCTCGGGCAACACATAATAGGTTGGCCATATGTCCTCATAATTGTTACCTGAAATATTAGGATTGGAGCAAAGTACAAAACACTGATTGAAGTTCCAAAGCATGATAGAGACTATAAAACAGCAATATTAATGAAGTATATGAAGAACAAGTAACTGAAGTAATCATGGTAGGACATGTACAATAATCCAGTGACAATAGTTCAAAAAATTAATCGTGATATGTTTTCACTTCCACTCTATAATCGGTAGTGGATGAAGCAGCCCTCCTGGTTTCTTCCTTTCTGCTTTGACCTGTTGGCACACTAAACGCATGGAAACAAAACGTGCCAACTCTCGCTTGATACCATACCACCACATGTGATCCCTCAGATCCTTGTATATCTTGGTAGCTTACGGATGCACAGAATACTGAGAACAATGAGATTCCTGTATGACTTCTTCCCGCAAATCACCATTAGGAATACATAGCCTAACTTCGTGCTTCAACGAACCATCCTCTGTAATAGTAAAATCATCTAACAATCCGGCTTGCACCTGAACCCTGATACTTCTCAGACTCTCATCTTGATATTGTGTTTCCCAGATCTTGTTCATCAATCCAGACTGAATCTGCATACCCATCATCTGCATCTCAACTCCAGGAATTATAACTTCAATATCCAAACTCTCCAAGTCTGCTAACAAGTAGCGGTCCATCGTCAGATACATAGCTACTGGATACCTGCTCAAGGCATCCGCAACTACGTTGGCCTTTCTTGGATGATATTTCAGGACAATATCAAAGCTATTCTTCAGCTCCAACCACCTGCGTTACTCCTTTTGTGTGAAAATATACTTCAAGCTCTTGTGGTCTGTGTATATTTTCACACGCTCTCCGTACATATAATATTTCCACAGCTTCAAGGCAAAAATTATCGCTGCCAGCTCCAAGTCGTGGGTGGGATAGTTTCTCTCGTGTGGTCGTAGCTGCCTGGATGCATAAGCCACCACCTTATTGTTTTGCTCTAAAACACATCTTAAATCCTTTCCTGAAGCATCACTATAGATGGCAAATCCCCCTTATCCTGATGAAAACGTTAAAATAGATAGTTAACCTCTTCTTCAACTCATCAAAAGCAGTCAGGTAGTCCTCAGTCCATACAAACACTACATCCTTCCGGGTGAGTCTAGTCAGAGGTTCTGGAATTCGAGAAAAATCCTTCACGATTTTTTTGTAATATTCGGCCAATCCTAAGAAGATTCTGATTTATACAACAGAGTTCGGAGTAGTCCAAGATTCCATAGAAACAATCTTCTTCGGATCAACTGATATTCCATCTCCAGTTACTACGCCCGAGAAACTCCACCTTGTTCCAGAAAACTCATTTTGAGAGTTTTCCATAAAATTTCTCCTTTCTGAGAGTTTCAAGCACTATCCTGAAATGCTCCTCGTCCTCCTCTGACGTCTTCGAATATACAAGAATATCATCTATGAACACAACCATGAACTTGTCCATGTACTGATGGAATACCTTGTTCATCAAGTTCATGAAAACTGTCGGGGCATTAGTCAATCCAAACTATTGCAAAAATGGTCGTATTGTGTTCTGAATGCATTCTTCGGAATATCCTCCTTTTTTACCTTCTCCTCGACGGTCATAGCGAAAACTTTGTCCTGCTGAGGAGCTTCCCTCTGCTGATGTTGAGCAAAATGCTACTATTGAGTGGGAAGTGTTGTCTCTCTTTACTGTCGAGCCACAGGTGGCCTAGCCAATCCCCTCTGAGCAGATGCTCCACCAAAAGGAGGTATAGTGGAGCACTTTCGCATCTGGTGTGTCACAGATCCACAGAACAAGCACACACCCAACATTTTCCTCCAGGCGCTCCAAGGATGCCCAGGATTTTTGCAATAGTTACAGAGAGAAGCCTACTGAACCTGCCTCTACTACTGATGTTAAGGTGGAGCACGAACCGGAACGTGGTGCTGTTGTTGGGTTTGGAAAGTCCTCTGCTGAATCTGAGGACGCTTCACCGATTCGGAGCTACTATCTCCACTGAATAAGTTGTGACACCTCTTGGGCATGAAGTCTAGGTCCACCTCGATCCTCTGAGACTCTGCTACAATTCTCGCAAATATCGTGACACTAGAGGGAATAAGGACTCGGATCTCCCTGGCCAAGCCCTGTCGAAATCTACATGCTCGATCCTCAGGGTTCCTGACCATGTATTCTGAAAATCGGCTAAGTCTGCCAAACTCCGCGTCATACTCGTCCACAGATAGAATTTCCTGCTCCAAGTTCTGGAATTGTTTCTCCAGAATGCCTTTAGCCGGAATGAATTTCTTCTTGAAAAGTCCTATGAATTGATCCCAGGTCAGATCTGGATCAATAAGTCGAGGCTTATTTTTGAACCATGTGCGGGCGGTGATGTAAAGCTGAAAACCCACAACCTCGATCTTCAGGTCCTCTGGAATCCGGGCAACCCGTATAATTTGCTCGATATCCTCGAGCCACTCATCATCACATAGGATGCCCTCGGTCCCCTTGAACTCCCGTAGGTCCATCTTCTTGAAGTCCTCGATGTTGCCTATCTTTGGCTGAGCGGGTTGTTGTTGCTGAAGTCCATTGTTTCTAAGGCTACACAATGGGCGTTCTCCATACTTTCCTGCATTATTTTTGTCTTCTCCCTCTGGGCCTCAGCCTGAGACCTCTGTGTCATGACCCGCACCCGGTTATTCAGGCACGAGTACGTGGGTACGTCCAGGTTACGCCACAGCATCTACGGTAGAACATTGTCTGGGTCAACTCTACTATCTAAACATCCCAAACAAAATATATACATGGTACCTGTCAATCATCTCCACTCCAATCGAAGGAAAATATGGTATCTGATAAATGTAAACTATACTCAATCATAATGCAAACCAAGGAAGATAGAGCATGAATAGAATAATGAAAGAAAGAGTCACAATACATCCACAAGACTGAAATAATATATACATGCCAAAAACCTCAATAAAAGTCTTATACAAGTCTATACAAATAATCTAAACCTCCTCCGACTCTGGTACTAAGTCCTCCTGCTCTAAGGGAGGATCCTCTAATGGAACGTCGTCCTGCGGTCCGTAGTATGTGGGACACAGCTCCTCTAGCCAATCATCTGAAAAATATATCCAATCAGGAAAGGAGTAAATATCTCCTAAAGCAATTTCAAATACATAATGGAGCATATATAATGAGTAATAAAAAGGATACAAGATGCACAAGTATTAAGAAATGGAAATATAGGTGAGCACAGGCAAATAATCACAATAAGGAACTGGAAAGTAAATACTGGTAATGTGGAAATAAACTGCAAGTAGAAGAACATGAATACTAGTTATGTGGTTTAGAGCACAAGTTCGTTATGTGATCGGCTTAGGTTGCACATGAGGTATAAAGATAACTCGATTATACGTGAGGTGTATAATCGACATGCACGTGAGATAAATAGGGCTTGATCACATAACAAACTTCTACTCCCCCTCCCCAACCAATACTTATGGATTCAATCACGACACGTTACACATATGAATACGATATAGTCACACTAGCACACGAAATAGTGGATGCATATGAAGCACTGAAAATTAATACCCGATGCACATGATGAAATATATGTGAATGAGTACCCGCTGAATACGGTAAGGGATAACACCTCCTGACAGGATCCATATAGTACCAGTCCGTGTAACCAAGTTTCAGTATCAAGTACACAGTTCTAGAACAAGTGATATATACACTATCATGAAATAAAAACTAACAAAGAGATGTAGTCGCCTGAGGTCCTGTCGTCCATACAATGCCTCAAATAATGATATCTCAATACTGGCCTGGTAGCTGTTGTTGTTAGAAAACTCTACCAAGTGAAGATGATCCTCCCAAGAACCTCTAAAGTCCAAAACATAGGTGCGTAGCATATCCTCGAGAGTCTGGATAGTTCTCTCCGACTGCCCGTTTGTCTGAGGGTGATATGTGGTACTGAACTTGAGCTGAGTGTCCAAGCTATCTTGCAAACTCCTCCAGAAGTGGGACGTGAAGCGACTATCCCGATCCAAGACTATGCTCACAGAAACTCCATGCAATCTAACTATCTGACGCATATACATCTCCACGAGTTTCTCCGTAGACGTACCCACTTTGAATGGCAGAAAGTAGGATGATTTGGTTAACCTGTCTACGATGACCCAAATCGCATCTTTACCTCCCGGAGAACGCGGAAGCCCTGAAACAAAGTCCATTGTCACATGCTCCTATTTCCACTCTGGAATGGGTAAAGGCTGAAGAATCCACCTGGCCTCTGTCTCTCCGTTTTTATCTGCTGCTATACCAAGCATCTAGATATGAAGCTAGCCACCTCCTGCTTCATATTATACCACCAAACATGCTCTCTCATGTCCCTATACATCTTATTGGCACCAGGATGCATAGAATACTGAGATCGATGTGCCTCCTGAAGAATCTTCTTGCGCAACGCTCCACTCGGCACACACAACCTGGTACCGTGCCGCAATGATCCATCATCTGCAATACTGAAGTCCTCTGTTAATTCCATCCGAACCTTTGCTCTGATGCTCCTCAGAGACTTATCATCGAACTGTGCGGCTCTGATCCGGTCTATCAACTTTGACTGTACCTGAAGTTCCCACATCTGTGCTGCAACTCCAGGAACTAATACCTCAATGCCCAAGCTATCATGATCGGCCAATAAATGTCTGTCCCTCGTCAAATACATAGCCACTGAATACCTGCTCAAGGCATCCGCGACTACGTTGGCCTTCCCTGGATGGTATTGCAAAGCAATGTCGAAGTCCTTCATCAACTCCAACCATCGCCTCTGCCTCATATTGAGCTCCTTTTGTGTAAACACATACTTCAAGCTCTTGTGATCTATAAAGATCTCTACTCGCTCTCCATACAAGTAGTGCTTCCACAGTTTAAGAGCAAAAATAACTACTACCAACTCTGATTTGTGGGTAGGATAATTCTTCTCATACGGACGTAATTGCCTGAAAGCATAGGCAATCACCTTTCCGTTCTGCTGCAACAAACAACCCAAATCCTTACCCGATGCATCACTATATATAGAAAATCCTTCTGTCCCTAATGGCAATGTCAATATTGGAGCTGTAGTCAACCTCTTCTTCAGCTCCTCAAATGCATACTGACAATCCTCAGTCCAGACGAACTCTATGTCCTTCCTGGTTAGTCTAGTCATCGGTTCCGCAATCCTGGAAAAATCCTGAACATATCTTCGATAATAGCCTGCCAATCCAAGAAAACTACTGATCTCCGCCAGTAAACTGGGGGGTAGACCACGACTCAACTGCTGATATCTTTTTCGGGTCTACTAGTATTTCGTCTCCTGTAATCACATGCACGAGAAATTCAACCTTGCCAAGAAAGAACTCACAATTCGAAAGCTTGTCATATAGCTTCTCCTTTCTGAGGGTCTGCAGAACTATCCTCAGGTGCTTCTCATGCTCCTCTGGGGTCTTCGAATATATCAATATATCATCAATATATACTACCACTAACTGATCCAGGTATTGATGAAATACCTTATTCATCAGGTTCATGAATACCACTGGGGCATTAGTCAACCCAAACGGCATCACCAAGAACTCAAACTGCCATACCGAGTCCTGAAAGCTGTCTTCGAAATATCTTTCTTCTCCACTTTCACCTGGTGGTACCCCGACCTCAAGTCTATCTTTGAGAATACCTTCACTCCGCTCAACTGATCAAATAAATCATCAATCCGCGGCAACGAGTATTTATTCTTGATAGTGAGGTTATTGAGTGCCCTGTAGTTGATACACATGCGTACCGACCCATCCTTCTTCGGTATAAATAATATCGGAGCACCCCACGATGATAAACTAGAGTTGATAAAGCCCTTGTCTTGCAATTCATTCACATGCTTCTTCAATTCAGCCAGTTTGATATTGTTCACTCTATAGATGTGCTGTTATATTGGCTCTGCGCCTGGCACCAAATCTATAGAGAACTCCACATCTCTGTCTAGTGTCAACCCCGACAACTCTTCTGGAAAAATATCTATATACTCATCAATCAATGGATGTGGCATCTCCTGCTCTTCTACCAAAGCTCCATAGAAATCTTTTTCGCTTTTCTCTGTTGCTCCTCTGACGAACTCAAACTCTGGCTCTCCTGGCACCTGAAATAAAACTATGCATCATCGACAATCGATACTAGCATGGTGCCTACTCAACCAATACATTCTGAGTACTATATCGTAGCTCGGAAGTGGCATTACGAGTAGACACACACTCAACTCTCGGTCTCCCAAAGAAACTCTTCGATCCTGGCAAATATCACTGACCAGGATAATGCACCCCCGGTCGTGATCTTGTAAGTCCTCGCCAACGATTCAGCCTTTAGATTATGCTTCAAAGCAAAGGATACAGAAACAAAACTATGTGAAGCACCGGAATCAAATAAAGCATGAGGTGGAAAAGAATCAAGTAAGACTGAACCTACTATAACGTCTCCGACCGGCTCTACCTCCTCCACGGTCAGGGCAAAAGCTCACCCCTGTTGTGCACCTCTCTGCTGCTGCTGATGCTGTGTAAGCCTCTGCTACTGTGGCGGCAAGGGAGGTCCTCTTTGCTGTCCCGCTGGGTGTCTAGTTGGTATTCTCTGAATCAGGGCTACGTCCTGAGCTATACGAGATATCATCTTGGGATAATCCCTCAGCTGGTGATTGACTGAGCCATAAAACAAATACTGACCAAGCCTCTACCTGCAAACATTCCACCCATGCCCTGACTTCTTACAGAAGGGGAAAACATGAGTTGTTTGGGCTGGCCTATGCATCTGGTGCGTCTATTGTACTGGTGCTCTGATAGGCGCAGGGAACTGCTGTCACTGTGGCTGGAAATTGAGCCTCTTGGCTGGACCCGCACTGCTGCTACCACCAAAAATATCTCGGTCTCTCTTGGGCCTCAAACTCAGGTCTCTCTCGACCTTGCGGGTCTCCCTCAAGATATCTGCGTACGTCTCATGGGTTGAGGAAATGAGAGCCCTCACCTCCCAATCAGGCCCTCTCTGAATCTACTCGTCCGGATCTCAGGATCCCTCACCATGTAGTCTGCATATATGCTCAGTTTGTCGAACTCTGCGGCATACTACTCTACCGTCATGTTCTCCTGGTGAAGGTTCTGGAACTGTCGCACCAAATCAAGTCTCTCGGTGGGCAGGAAGAACTTTCTTTTGAACAAGTCCTTGAACCCATCCCATGTCAGTCCCGGATCGGCAATCTGTGGCTCATTCTGGAACCAAGTACTGGCGATGTCCATCATCTGTAGTCTTGTTGCCTCCACCGTCAGATCCTCTGCAAGGCAGGATAAGCGCATGATGCGCTCCATGTTCTCCAACCAGTCATCTACATATATAATGCCGTCTGTCCCCTTGAAGGGCCGGGGATCCAACTTCTTGAAGTCCTGTATGGTACCAGGCCTGGGCTGTACCTCCTATAGCTGTGGTGGCACTGTCCTCTCTACTACGGTAATGTCCACCTAGTGGACATTCTCAGTGCTCTGTCACATCACATCACATCAGTCTGCCTGTGCTGTGCCTCATCCTAGGCCCTCTGGGCCTCCATCATCTACTGGAATAGTGCGAACAGCTGGGTAGCATTAACTGGCGATGGCGGTGGGGGTGGAAGTCCCTCGAAAATAGCTGGGTCTACCCTTCGAACTGGGGGAAGAGCACCCCCAAAGGCGGCTACTGAGACCCCTACCTGAAATGGTGAGGCGACCCTCTCAACTAGGGGAGAAACAGTAGTAGCTACTGCCCTTTCCGCAGAAGGCCGGGAAGTAGCTGAGGAAGCTGCCGCTGCTCCCGAGCGAAAGAATCTGATCTTCGGAGGCATCCTGAAGACATATCGAAACAAAGAATTCAATATTGTGCAAGATACGATATCATCAAAGAATGACAGTAATATTTCAAAGAATCAATATTCAGAATGATAAATATTACAAAATCGATAAATTAGAATATTTCCTAGTTGTGATTGAGTATACTCTCATCCTAGATCCTATATCCTAAGGCAGGCTCATAGCATACTCTAGGTGAGAACTACTATGATATCGCACTAGTTGCGACCTCGATGGACAGAAAGGACCTGCATGGGCCACCACTAAAAATGTGTCACGACCCGCACCCGGTTATTCGGACACGAGTACGTGGGTACATCCAGCCTACACCACAGCATCGGCTGTAGAACGCTGTCTGGGTCAACTCTACTATCTAACCATCTCAAACAAAATATATACATGGTACATGTCAATCATCTCCACTCCAATCAGAGGAAAATATGGTATCTGATAAATGTAAATTATACTCAATCACAATGCAAACTAAGAAGATAGAACACAAATGGAATAACGAAAGAAAGAGTTACAATACATCCACAAGACTGAAATAATATATACGTGCAAAAAACCTCAATAAAAGTCTAATACAAGTCTACACAAATAATCTAAACCTCATCTGACTCTGGTACTAAGTTCTCCTGCTCTAAGGGAGGATCCTCTAATAGAACGTCATCCTGCGGTCCGTAGTATGTGGGACACAGCTCCTCTAGCCAATTATCTAAAAAAAAAAATTCATTCAGGAAAAGAGCAAAGTACATACCTCTGAAAGCTGTTTCAAATACATAATGGAGCATATATAACGAGTAATAGAAAGGATACAAGATGCACAAGTATTAAGAAATAGAAATACAGGTGAGCACAAGCAAATAATCACAATAAAGAACTGGAAAGTAAATACTGGTAATATGAAAATAAACTGCTATGTGGTTTAGAGCACAAGTTCGTTATGTGATCAGCTTAGGTTTCATATGAGGTATAAAGGTAACTCGATTATACGTGAGGTGTATAATCGACATGCACATGAGATAAATAGGGATTGATCACATAACAAACTTCTACTCCCCCTCCCCAACCAATACTCATGGATTCAATCACGATACGTTACGCACATGAATATGATATAGTTACACTAGCACACAAAATAATGGATGCACATGAAGCACATAAAAATCAATACCCGATGCACATGATAAAGTACATGTGAATGAGTACCTGCTGAATACGGTAAGGAATAATACCTCCTAACGGGATCCATATAGTACCAGTCCGTGTAACCAAGTGTCAGTATCAAGTACGCAGTTCTAGAACAAGTGATATATACACTATCATAAAATAAAAATTAACAAAGAAATGTATTCACCTGAGGTCTTGAGCAAGGTATGTCTCTCGATGCCCTAGATGGTGTCACACAGTCCTATATATACAATATCAATGTCATCTAGGTGTAATGGATGATAAATGAGTTAAAATGCAAAAAATATGAATTTCTAGGCCATTTCTAGGTCCATATCTTGATTTTGGTTTCACACCTAGGTTCTAGGTTGATTAAAAAGGTATACCAGTGAGTACTAGGTCTTGGTAGGGTTTCTAAGTTTATAACTTGAAAGTGATAGTTAATCTAGTTGTCACTAGGTACTAGGATACTATATAAACTAATATCAATGCCAATATCTATAACTAGTATACATTCACTAATTGATATAGTATTAATATAACTGATACATATACTAATTATCTTCTATATAATATTACCTTAGTATTGGCCGATACCTTATACTCTAACTAAATCAACTAACTATATTGAGTATATTAGTTGATACTTAACTATATGATGTCTAATACCTTAGTGTCTAATAATTCCATATCTCACTGACACTCAATACTCTCAACACATTCACTCATCTCTAGAACACCGCTCACTCACATCTTGCACTTGCACAACTCTTACACTTTTTCACATCAATACACTCTCACATACTTCATTCCCATATGCATACACCTGTGCACAGACCACTCATCTACACAGTAACTTGTGCACCCCACACCCTACTTGTTGTAACTGCTCTAGCTACTAATACAAACTGCTAATGCTGCTGCTGCACATTGATAGTTGCTGCTGCACTGCTCTTGCTGTACGGAGGCTTATGTGCATGCTGCTGCAGTTATGCTGCTCTTGCTGTACTGATACTTATGTGCATGCTGCTGATACTTAGCTGCACTGCTCTTGCTATGCCATTACAAATGCTGTTGCTGCACTCGAGCTAGTTGCTGCACACTGCACTGCTTGCTGCAGTTGATGCATTGCTTGTTGCTGCACTGATGCACTCGAGCATGCTATGTTGTTGCTGATGCATTGCTTGCTGCAGTAGTTAATGCATTGCTAGCTACTACTGCACACGAGCTACTCTACTACAAAACCCGACTACCCAGTCACTCCCTGCCCACACTGCCAATGCCATCTCGATTCCCCATCAATGTTATATGAAACCACACCACACACAAACCTATATGCATCACTATACCTACTCACATATACATATATATAACATATCACTAACACATACACACACACACATATATATAGATTTAGGTATTTAAACAAATACCTATAGTGCATAGTAGGATATCTATGATACTTAACCCAATAAGGTGCCAAACTCTCCATAATTCATAATTGATTATTTCCTCAAGTCATATAAATATAATTACAACTATTAGAAGTCATTACGACACATCATGAAGAGAATTCATGCAAATCACCCAAAATTGATCCCGTATCACACCGTATCGCAAGATACCGTGATGCGGCCTATACGTATCCATTTGTGGATACGTATCTAGTCCCATAAACCCGATCTAAGTCTAATTATATCTAATCGGTCTCATGACACACATTTGATGTGTCAAATTCGTAATTCCCCCAACATACACACAAATTACCTCATAGATCTCATAATACAAAGCCAAATAGCCTAGAACTTATTCCTATAGGTAGTCCTATGCCATGGGATTATTCCTAATGGTCAAATGCATGATTAAGAAGCTACAATGAGAGAAAAGTTCAGGAATTATCAATTGGGAGATGGATTTCCAATAAAAATATAATTGGACACGATCCGGACACGATCTCTAGCTCCAAGCTTCTCCTCCTTGTGCCCCTTTCTTTTTCAAGCTTCAAGGCTCTAAGAGTGATGAATTTGAGAAGGAATTGGTGGTGAATTATGTAGAAATTCAATGGAGAAAAATTGAGAAATTGGGGATCTAGAATTTGGACACAAAATAAAATACAAATGACGAGAGAGAGAGAAGAACTCCCTTCTTATGTGGCCGGCCTCTTCCCCCTTCCCCAAGAAATGTCAAAAGTCCAAGTTGTCCCCCACATGTTGCATTATGAGGAATAATTAAGGATGGTATATTTGGAAGTCTCTAATTAATTGTAATTACACTAATCCTTCTTAATTTAATTAGTGGAATGGCTAATGAGTTTGGGTCTAAGTTGGGCTCACTATTTGTCATGATAATTTAAAATAGGTCCATATGTGACAAGTCTAATTATTGTCTAGTCTCTCTAACTAACTAATTAACACAAGTCTCTAATGACTAATTAATACTAGGCATAATAATCATAGCTTACCTTAATAAAATATACAATCATCACACAGTATTCAATATTATATTTCTAAAATTAAATACCCTTGCCAAATTATTAAACTATACCTAGCTAGAAAAGTGAGGGTGACACTTTGCGACTCTATCATGTCTCTGAAGAGCTCATATAGAAGCGTCCCTTCAGTGGGCATGCCTCCAGTGTTCGGTGGTATGCCTCCCTAGGCTAGAAGGGAAGGAGAAGAAGAATGATACTCAGAGGCAGTTGGAGCGGACTTTGTAGCTGCTCTCGAACAATCAGGTGCTCTAGTCTCGCATGCCCTTCTGGAATATGTCTTAGGTGCCATTCTAAAATATAAAAAAAATATAAGGAGACATCATTAAGGCACAAGATAAGATATTATTTGAGAAGGACATGAATTATGGATAATATCAAATCATTTGGGATGAACAAGGTCAGCAAATTTCAAATTAGATTTGGAAATCCTAGTTGTGATTGAGTATTTTCTTATTCCTAATTTTTGATATCCTAGTTGTAATATTCGGCCAATCCTAAGAAGCTTCTGATTTCTGTAACAGAGGTTGGAGTAGCCCAGAACTCCATGGCAGCAATCTTCTTTGGATCAACTAATATTCCATCTGCAGTTACCACGTTCTTGAGAAACTCCACCTTGTTCAAGAAAAACTCACATACTGAGAGTTTTTCATAGAGCTTCTCCTTTCTGAGAGTTTCAAGCACTATCCTTAAATGCTCCTCGTGTCACTCTGTCGTCTTCGAATATATAAGAATATAATCTATGAACACCACCACGAACTTGTCCAGGTACTTATGGAATACCTTGTTCATCAAGTTCATGAAAACTGCTGGGGCATTAGTCAACCCAAACGACAACACCAAGAACTCATACTGGCCGTATCGCGCCTTGAATGTAGTCTTCGAAATATCCTCATTTCTTACCTTAACCTGATGATATCTGGACCTCAAGTCAATCTTCGAGAATACTTTCGCATTGCTCAACTTATTGAAGAGATCATCTATCCTCAACAGCGGATATTTTTTCTTGATTGTGAGGTTGTTCAGGGCCCTGTAATCGATGCACATTTGCACCGAACCATCCTTCCTCGTCACAAATAATACCGGAGCTCCCCAGGGCAATAAACTTGATATGATGAATCCTTTATCCTCCAACTCATTAATCTGCTTCTTCAGCTCTACCAGCTCATTGTTGTTGATCCTGTAAACATGCTACAATATTGGCTTTGCTTCCGGTACTAGATCAATAAAGAACTCAACATCTCTATCTGGCAGCAAACTTGGCAATTCCGTAGAAAATATATCTAAGAATTCAACAATAATAGGATGAGGCAACTCTTTCTTCTCTATCATAGCCCTGCGGAGAATTCTACTATCCTACTTCTCGGCTCCCCCGACAAACTCAAACTTTGGCTCTTCTGGAGGTCGAAATACCACACGACCTCCATGACAGTCAATACTAGCATAATGCATACTCAACCAATCCATTCCGAGGATAATGCCAAAACTCGGGAGTGGCATTACGAGTAAGCTAGCAGACAGAACGTGGCCTCCCAAGGTAACGCGAACCCTATGCAAGCATCACTAACTAGGGTGTTGCCTCCACCAGTCGTGATCTTGCAATTCCTACTCAAGGGTTTTGATTCTAAGTTATGCTTGTGAGACTTGTCTCACAGTATTCGTATTTTATGCTGATACGTATTTTGTGCTAGTTATTACATTTTATTCGATCTCGAGGAAGCCCAAAATTTCTCAAAATTGAAACTTTACTACCTGACTCTTGTACCTACGGTATACTACAGTATACCAACGGTATACTGCCTAGCAGATATTTGTTTGACTTTCGAGATATTTTTGAGATATTTCTCTATAAATAATACTCGAGATATTTTATTTATTTATTTCTCTTTCTCTCTCCTCTTTTCTTTATTTCTCTCTCGAGTATACTTCTTGACAGAGCAGCACCATATTTTGGAGGATCTGCAGGAGAATGGTATCGATGTAGTATTACCTAGTGATATCGGTTTTATGGTGAGCCTACAGGTTCAGTCTTCTATAGCTAAGAGGATCAGAGCAGAGCAGTCTTGTGATATCAGACTTCAGCAGCTCAGAGCAGAGTGTGAGTCATGACGCAGACCAGAGTTGAGCATTCATGAGGATGGGACCCTCAGGTTTGGGAGTCGACTTTGTGTGCCGAGAGTAGATATCCGACAAGAGATTATGTCAGAGGCCTACAGCTCTCAGTACTCAATGCATCCAGGAGGGACGAAGATGTATCGGGATATTCGTCAGCACTTCTGGTGGAATGGTATGAAGAGGGAGATATCTCGGTTCATTTCTCGGTGTTTAGTTTGTCAGCAGGTCAAGGCTGAGTATCAAAGACCGTCCGGACTACTTCAGGCTTTACTAATTTCGGAGTGGAAGTGGGACCATATTACTATGGACTTTGTGACCGGTCTTCCTAGATCCCCATCTAGCAGAGATGCTATATGGGTTATAGTAGATGGACTCACGAAGGTTACCCACTTTTTTTCTTTCAGAATGGGCCAGTCTACAGAGAACCTAGCTGAGATGTACATGAGGTAGATAGTCAGATTGCATGGTGTGCCAGTTAGCATAGTCTCAGATAGATATTTGCGATTCACGTCTCATTTCTGGCAGAGCTTACAGCAGAGTCTGGGTACTAGGTTGAAGTTTAGTTCAGCCTACCATCCGCAGACAGATGGACATTCGGAGTGTACTATTCAGACTTTGGAGGATAAGCTTCGAGCTTGTAAACTTGACTTTGGTGGATCTTGGGAGGATCACTTACACTTAGTAGAGTTCTCCTATAACAACAGCTTCCAAGCGAGCATTCATATGGCACCTTTCGAGGCTTTATATGGTAGAAGAAGCAGATCACCGTTATCTTGGGATGATATTGGCGAGAGGCAGATGCTTGGTCCAGAGAAGATTGCTCAGTCAGTTAGAGTGATCAGGTAGATAAGAGAGCATCTCAAAGTGGCACAGGATCGCCAGCGTCATTGGGCATATCAGCACCGTCGTCATCTTGAGTTCTCTGTCTGCGACCATGTATTTCTGAGAATTTTGCCTACCCGTGGAGTTATCAGATTTGGAGTACCCCAAAAGATTAGTCCCAGATATATAGGCCCGTTCGATATTCTCGAGTGAGTTGGAGATGTATCATATCATCTAGCTCTTCCACCATCGCTTCATGAGGTACATGACGTCTTTCACGTATCTCAGTTGCACCAGTATATTTCAGACCCGAGCCATATCTTGGATCATTCTGAGTTGGTCGTTGGTACTGACCTATCATATGAGGAGAGGCCCGTGTCTATTTTGGACCAGAGGGAGATGGTTCTTAAGAACCGGACTATCAGATTAGTTCGTGTTGCTTGGGAGCATCACTCACTGGGCGGATCAACGTGGAAGCGCGATGACGATATGCGTACTCATTATCTATTTTTCTTTGACTTGGGAGGTATACTTATTCGTATACCCATGTCCTATCTTAGCCTGTGCATGTGATTTATTGTTAGCTTATCTGTTATGTCTATTATTTTTACTTTCTGATTTCTTGTTGTTGTCCAGGAAATTTTATGCTCACATGAGTTTCTTGTTTATTTTTGATTTTGAGCTGGTTTTCTTGGATGTTCTTATTAGTGATTTTTGGATATTTATGAAAATTTTGAGGACAAAATTTTTTTAAGGAGGGGAGAGTTGTAAAATGTGGTGCCCCGTTCCCCCTATTCGGGGAGCGCGACTAAGAAATACAAGACGGTATCGTTCGATCGGGATAGATTGAATCAAGAACTCATCCTCGTTATGGATTTGTCTCTTCGGAATCGATTCCCATATTCAGTGGACCGTGCCCTCGGGATCGACTTAGCGGCAGAGTCAGGAGGGACCTCTCCGCTGCATTCTTTTGTTGCCTAGTTTTCGCTGTCGCTGTTGCTTTCGTGCCTTGAGTTGATTTTCGAATTTGCTTGGGTTTTCTTGAACGGTTTCGATGGATTTCATTGCTTTCGTTCTTAGGACTGCACTTTAATTCCGATAACGGAAAGAGAAAAAAAAATACTGATCAGTTGTTCGTGGCAATGCAGGTGATCCAGCAGTAGGCGTCGCTCGAGCGGACTCCTAAAGCACTTCTTTCCTTCTTCCTTCCAACTACTAAAGTGAGTGGCTACTAACCAGATTAGCTAGCCCTTCTTGCTAGTCTTCACATCTGAATCTTGTATTCGTGCTTGCCCCGATCAAACGATACCAAGTAATAACTAAACGACTTCAAGATAATAAGGGAATAGACTTGGGTAAAGTTATGCTTGTCAAATAAAACTTGTGAACGGTTACTTACTTACATGCTTGCTCGTTTGGAATGTTCATCATATGCATAAATATAAGTTAGAATGTATATTTCTTCTTAAAATTGTGCTATGTATAGAACTCATCTTCATTGCAATAACTCAACAGAAAGACTATGCAAAAGTAGATCTTGCCCTGTTATTGCCCTGTGCCTGATATTGCCCTGTATTGCCTCAAATGCTAACTTAGTGTACTGCGTTGATCACGGACAACTTGTGCACAAGGTCTTAGTTTCTGTGGACGGTCGCTGGGGCACTGGCACCGATCCGATCCGGACGGAACTCACGATAGTCGCCTGCTTCGGATGGAGTGGCTTGTGGCGCCTCCTGTCCTCTGCGCCGCACGTCATTCCGTCCCGAGACTAGCCCGTCCATTATGGCAACGTGCCAGTGATCCCCTCGTATATTTAAGCCTATTGCTACTAACTTGTTTCTTCTTGGCAGGGAAGGCAAGGTAAGTAATATGCAGGTGGTTCAGACGGGCAGGTAAATGTCACCGAACGATGGCGGGTTATTTCAATGATTTCTATATCTATTTCTGCTGTAAAATGAACTAAGGCAAGATAGAAACCCACAATAAATATGCATGCTTCATTAAAACAACATATTGATTGGTATAGTTGGGTTAGCTTGCCTTCACCAGTACGTTTCGATGTACTGACCCTCGTTAAAACAGGTTTCCCGCGCTAGGAGAACCAAGCGAGGAGCAGGAGACAAACCCCCAATCCAGTCCAGCTGTAGGCACGCCTCGACCGTGCCAACCTTTTGAAGCATTTTGAAGAAGAAGCATTTTGAAGATAGAAGCTAGCAGCCAAGCAATCATGCAGCTTCGTGGCAAAGCCGTCGTTCCGACCGGAGGTCTTATATTTTGAGTTTTAGTTAAGGATGTAATGTACATGACTGCTATCTCATTTTGTGTCAACACTTTTGTAAGCCCATAGAGGCAATCCTTATGACTCAGTTCAAGGAGTTTGTAATAGATGTTCATATTATCAATAAAAAGAGAACTTTTCCATGCTTCAAATCTGTGTTCAATTAATCTGCGTACTCTGAATATGTGCTCGCTATGCGAAAATAAAATACTTAGCCTTGTGCAGTGCGCAACCTAGGCCCGTACGGCGGTCACGCCCGGGGAACGACTATCAATTCCACGGAATCGGGACGTGACATGAAACTCATCTCACAGTATTCGTATTTTATGCGGATATGTATTTTGTTCTAGTTATTGTCTTTTATTGGATCTCGAGGAAGCCCAAAATTTCTCAAAATTGAGACTTTACTACCTGACAGGCGTACCGACGGTATACTACAGTATATCGACGATATACTGTCCAGCAGATATTTGTTTCACTTTCGAGATATTTCTCTATAAATAGTACTCGAGATATTTTATTTCTTTCTCTTTCTCTTTCTCTTTCTCTCTCCTCTCGCCTTTATTTCTCTATCGATCTTGGAAATATGGTCTTAAGACCTGGAGTGTGGTATCTGAACCACTTTGTGGTGGTGGAGTAGAAGGTTTAGGCTGGGAGCTCACTTTAGGCAAGTACACCTTGCCGATTTCGGGAACTTCTTTTACTTTCGGTCATTTTACTTTCCTGGAGCTTGGTTATTACTTTTTAGCTTAGGCTTGTTTTACTATTATTGTTCATATCGTAATTTCTAGCTTAGTGACCGTCTCGGTTTTAATTTCTATTAGAATCTTGTCCCGTACCTTTTTGGTAACTCGGTAACGGAAACGGTACTGGAGTTGTGACCGTGAGATTTAGTCTATATTGTGATATGAGACTTACCCTAGACTTGACTCCCTGTTAGACTTGGTTCTGGTAATTTTTGGGATTTGATTTGGATTTTGAAAATCAGACTTGACTTTAATCATGTTTCTCCTTGGAAACCGGCATACCGATATACTACAATATACCGATTTCAACCGACTTGATTTCTTGATATTTTCTGTGAATACTGCGGGCATACCTACAGTGTACTACAATATATTGACGGTATAACGATCTTGCCGACATTGTTAGATATTTATCTTGGCCGACATACACTACAAGAAAAATGGCCTTTCTTGACGGTTTATTTGTTGACGGTCGTAAAAAACTGTCAAGAATAGGGATTATCTTGACGATTTTAGACATACGTCAAGAAAACAACCTTTTTCTGTTAAGCATCAAAATTGGATCATATTCCTTGACGGTTTTAAATGAAGCGCCAAGAAAACCCATTGCATTACTTGACGGTTTGTTGATAACCGTCAAGTAATGCATGTGCGAAAAATTACCACGCATATTTCATCTACTATTTTAGTAATTTTTTGATTTTTTTATTGTAACGGTTTCGTGGTCATTTTAATCCATGCTGGTTATTATTCATTTTTTCGTTCTTCCCGAGCCTCTCTCTCTCTCTCTCTCCCTCTCTCCACATGGCTGGAGATCTGCTATCCTTCGCCACCTACTCTCCCTCCTCCCCAAACTCTCCACTGAAACCCTAGCACCACCCATCGCCAAACACTAGCCGCAAACCCTAGATATTGTCGGCCCCGCCGCTCCTCGTGATGCCTTCGGTAGCGCAATGTCTTCTCCGTCGTCTACAAGAACCTGGCCGCCGCAACGATGCTCGTCCGCGGTTACCGCACCCGCGTCGAGTCCGAGCTCGACACGGTGTGAAAGATGTTCCTCTTGCTCATCGAGACTTCCGCCTTGTTCCCTACGCCGCCTTCAGGGAGTCCAGAATGAAAAGAATATGGGAAGAGTGGTGGGGCCGACAATACATCCCGAGCTTGCTCTGAATCAGACACGAGAGCTCCATAACCAGAGTGAAAAGATATGGGAAGAGCGGATCTTCCCATCTTTTTCTTCGATCTTGCGGTACGTACGTCCCGAACTTGCTCTGAATCCGAAATTGGGGGTAGGAATTCCTAATCGAAGGTTGATCTGTTTTTTCTAGGGTTTCTGTCAGAGATGGAGGAGATAAGCGATTTATTGATCATCGATAGGTTCTATTGGTGATTCAATGGATAAGGGAAAGAGCAGGACCGATCTGCTTACCGCAGGTCGAAAGAAGTCTCAAAATTAGAAGTACATCAGAGGGATACTCCATCGCGTACGACAGTACACACAGGTGAGGGCCGTACCTCCTTGTTCGTAGAGACTCAAAGTAGCTCACAGATCTCTGGTGAAGGCTTCTTCTCTGGTAGGGATCTGCTCATCGATAGCAGTTCACGAAGAAGATCTCCTTCTCCGACTTAGCGAGAGCGAAGAGATTCGAGTAAGTTTTTATGGTGAGTTTTCTCGAATCCAGTCTTGTTTCATTCTTGATCTCCTTCATCTGTGATCAAATCAATCGATTGTTTCTCGTTGAGTGTGTATGGCCTAAAGCAACTACCCTCGCCATTGATCATTGGATCCAAGTCCTAGGTGAGTTTCTTGTTTCGATTTGACCACTAGGTGTTCAATAAAATTTCCCTAAAGAAATTTTCAACTCTTTCAGATCTGCGCAGCCAAGACATTCTCTCTTTCATCCATGCCAATTGAACAGCCCGACGAGTTCAACTCGAACTCTCCCAATGATTGCTTCACATGACTTGGTTGAGTACTTATAATTTTGATGGATTTTTTCCTGTTATTTTTCTTTATTGTTTTGGTATCCCCCTTTAGTTCTAGTGATTTTTGAGAAAAAATTTCATTTAGTTTGGTCATTTGAGTTGTAAAGCTCTTGTCTTTAGCTAATTTATCATGGTGTCCGTGTCGGCAATCTATTTTTCTTGTCGCGTCGTGCAGGACATATCCGACGTGACACGCTATGATCTTTAGCTAATTTTTGGTCATTAACTATTTATGTTTACACGAGCACACACAAGGATATGATGGCGCAGGCCTGGCCTTGCCGAGCAATCCATCTCTGTTGGTGGCCCAACTTCTTTCGCGAGCAGCACGTCGAGGCCAGCCCCTTATAGCTCATCAAATTCTTTCATGTTTTGAAATAAAATTTGATTTTTTTTACCTACTATTTTAGCAGCTAGAACTAAGCTATTTTCTATGATATAGGAAAGTTAGTTTAACTGACCCCTTATTTTTAGAAAGAAAGCTAAAAAGATTTGATAGTTGGACACAGTGAATAGTTTTTTTGCTTATTTTCTACTTTTGATTTTTACCATATACCACATGTATAGAGTAAAGAAGACATCTTCTTATCAAGTTTAATTTAATCAAGCTTGCTTTGTTTACTTATTAAACTTGACTCAACTTTGGCATGTTGTTGCACATACCTTTCCCTGTGAAAGCTAAAGTTGAATTGACTTGATACATTATTAGCTTGCTAGTATATACAAGTATATAAAACGTTGAGAAAGGAGAAAGAAAATGGTCATTTCTCCTGTATATATTGTCTTTATTCAACTTTTAAATGATGCAAATTAGTATGTTAGAATTAGTCAGGAACTTTTCTTTTATGTAATTATACAGTTTTGGTCTCAAAAGGATCCAATTAAGGAATAGAATAAAGTCAAATATCATGGAGTTGCAGAGTTTAAGGTGAAGGGACCATTCTACATCATGTTAGTTTCAACACTAGAACAAAACGAAAAAAATTAAGGTGTCATACCTTCCAATCTGCATAATTCGTCTTGAGAGTGTTATTGCATTCACTTCTTGTCAGCCAATGGCACTGTTTGTAAAATATGCATATAAAGTGCATATATTGACCTACAGAGTAGAAGTATCAGTCTTGAAGTACATAAGAAATGTCATTGTAGTTCATTTTGTCCTCTAGAATCATCAGTTATTGCTTCCCTTGAGTCAAAATTGGAAGTACTGCTAAATGTTAGCCTTATATTGACCAAGCTTCATGTGGTATCGAGGAGAAATGATTGGATTGCTCCTAGTTATAAGAGCATGCAACAAACTTTCTTGAGTTTATCATGTTTGGCAAGACTTTGCTCAATTCTTTCTTACTTGGTTGATGTGTGACCAAAATATGTGTGGATGTAACTATTCAATAATCAATTTACATGCTAGATTCCACAGAGCCGTAAAATCTTGATTAAACCTTGATTTCGTGCAATTTGGAGTTGACGGTTGACACCTTTATCTCCATGCATATGAACTACCTACATGGTTGATATCAGGTTTGATAATTTTGCTTGACCATCAGTTTTGAATCAGTGTCCAAACGTTAGACACATGTCAGGAAACATAGAATTTGAAGTGTCTATGTAATGTCAATCTATTGTATTGCATTTTCCTCTCTTATTACTGCACTCTTCACATAGGAATTGATCTTCTGATTAAATTAATTTCTACTCTTCCTTGCAGCAATCCACTCTGTAGTTGCCTTTCCCATTTCCGACCTCTCGTGTGTTTTTTCCCATTTCTTAAATCCAGTCCGTTCGTCTTGAATGACATTTCCTATCTCAAACATATGTCAAGGATTGAATTGTACACATGAGTTTTTGTGGATTAAACCCAATCCAACATGTTGAACCATCTGGTACCGATAATTATTTGTTGGCTAAAGATTCTAAATTCTAATGTTTATAAGTTTTCTTTTATGATGAAAGTATCAAGCATGATTCTTTTCTTATCTGTTTTTTTTATTATTGGACAAAACTATCATTTCCTATTCATTTGGTATTCAACTCCAAGTGAGAATTGTTACATTATTTAAACTTAGTTGTACAAAGTTCAGGTCAGTATTTGCATGCCACTGGTGGTTATGAACCTTATTGTATATGGAGGAATCATCAGATACTATTCTTTTATATAAATAAAAGCAATAGCGTGACTATTATACTAGACACTCTCATCCTATAAAATTTGTTCTGAATAATTTGAAGAAATATATTAAAATGTCGCTTAAAGCTGTGCAAACTTATCCGTCTTTAAATCCTACATGGATATGATAAGAAACTGCTCAAAGGTTGGGAGCTTGGGGGATTGTGGCCTCTTGTTGGCGATGTGGTCAAAGATTATTTATACCGTTTCATTCAAATAGACTTTGACTATAATTTTGTGTCCTATTTCTTAAGTATGTTGAACCAGTTCAGTTCTTTTTGCCTTCCGAGCATCTGAAGTAACTACATCCTCAAGTGGCTTTTTTCCCTTTTGATGACCACAATTGCCCTCCAATCATTGGTAGCTATAACTCCCGAAGCTGCTTCTATACCAATGGCTAAGGTAAAGAACGTGAGTCGCCTGCGTACAAAGCATCAAGTGTATGTTTATATAATCTTTTCCTTTGAGATATTTTAGCTTTATATAATCTTGTCGCTATTGATCATTTTCCAAGGTGACATATAAAGTGTTGATACCAACCTTCGTGGTTTCTTTATCTACTACCAGTGTCAAATATTTGATTGCTATGCTTTTTGTAGGCTAACATTGTCTTTTCCATTACCGCAACTATGAACTTCCAGATTCACACCCTCTCTTAGAAGAAGTATTTTCTTGATCTCCTATTCTGATATAATGATAAATCATGTTACTAATTTGGTGCTAGATATATTTCAGTTGGACAGAAGAGAGAGTGATGATCCCTCTCCTTACCTCTAGCTATCTGGACACCAGGCAAGAAAACTTTTAGATGATTATTATTGGTGATGTAATGCTACTCATTCTGACTATCTATATGCTGGAAATGTGATATTATAGGTAAAAATGCACAATCAATTGAACCTCCCAAAGTATGCTACAGCTCTCAAGGCACATGTAACTTATGTATGGCGAGTGACTGCTTTGGTTGCAATAGCATACGTGAAGCAAAGGCTTAACTCGTCAGGGGCACAATTTTGGTAATGCTTACAACTTATAATTTTCGTGTTGCTTACTAAACCCTTTGGTCATAAATAACAAAGTCGAGCACAACGTGGCTGATAACTAAATATCAAAATATCTTTGTAGTAATACAAATATCAGATGCTAATTGATGCCTGTAACAAAACACTTTATAGATACCATGTCGAACATCGATGAGGGGGAGTTTTCTCCTCAATGGCACTTACTTTCAAGTTAACGAGGTAAACATTTTGATCTACTCATTGCATGTGTGACTAATTTTGTGCGCTTGTCTTTGATACCATATGAAACTGAGAACCATTGGTTGATGCAGGTTTATGCAGATCGTGATTCTAGCCATTTTCCAATTGATGTGCCTAGGAACTGGATATGGAATCTGCCAAGGCGAACTGTTTATTTTGGAACCTCTGTACCTACAATATTTGAAGGTATTTAGAATATGAGAATACAATTTTAGGTATCCGCATAAGATACTGTTACTTACAAACTCACTGAAAACCTGTAAATTAATTTCACTAGTAGGTCTAACAACATAAGGGATATTTAAAGGTATTTAGAATACAACAAAAGTTACAGCAGCTTCCTCAGCTCAGTTGAAATCCTTGTCAATACTCAAAACTCGGTTGAAAGTAGGTATCAGTATTTGATTTCAATTAAGCAAATAATGATACTAAGTATCAGAAAGAATATCAGAAACATAGCTTGAAAAAGTAATAAAAATCTCAGTATCAGGATCAGTACTACTACATTTTATGAATAACTATATGTTGAAATGAACATGTAAATCATTAGAAAAAACATCATTTGAAACTTTCTGCTATCTGTGCCAAATATGTATCGGCATTTCAGAAAGAAAAAAAATACACAAAAAGCTATTTCTTCCTAAGTGTTTAATATTTCTTTCTTTCATATTCAACATTAATAAATAATAGATTTTGAAATCAAATGTGATGTATTTCTTCTTTCATCAACTTACTCTATTATCTTCTACAAAAGATTACATAACTTGTCTTAGTGGATAATGAGCTGGCAATTGGACCACACAAGTACTATAATATCTAGGAAGATTGGATTATAGCAGTGAGTCATACGCACTAGGAACAACATTTGATCCTAATTGTTTTTGCTCCTTTGAAGTTTCACGTACATCAATTCAAATACCCATGCTCAGCCCTGGGCCATGGCAAAAGGGACAACTGTCACGCCCCAATTCCGATGGTCCCGACAACGCTCCCGTCGGACGTGAATCACCACGCCTCGGTGCTCCTGCAGGGTGTGTATTGTCGTTTGTCATCGGGACATAATGTCGTGCGAGCCTGGGGTTGCGTCCGCACAAGGCAACATCGTTAAAGTTGTGGCTATCATCTAATCGATCGAGTACGCAACTAATCGATCGAGTACGCAACGGAGGGACAATGTTGCAACAAATAATCCATCTGAGTATACGGGGCAAATCATAAGGCACGAGGTTATCTGAATACAATGGCATCGTTCCATATATTATGTCCCTCTATACAAAAGTAGCTCAAAGCAATCGATACGGCTCAAGGCATCGAAACCAGATTTTCGGGTCCTGGGGATGAGGAATGCCTATCGCTTTCTCAGACGATCCAGTACCTGCGAACAAGCAAACTTTTGGTGGGTCAGCACTTTGGAGAAAGTACTGGTGAGTCTAAAATCAACGAACAAAAGCAACATTCACTAAAACCAACACTAAATAAGCATGTGATAAAATATTACATTACTAGTGATCTTTCTAGTTTTACCTATGTTCGTTACATGCAACACAGGAACGAAATCATATTACTTCTTTTGGAAACACCTTTTGAAAACAGAGTTCATGTTTGATTCATTCAAGCATACAAGGTAAGCCGATTATTCTACTATCAGGGTGTGCGCAGCGTGTCTCGTGAGCTATACCCAAAGACTCTAGGGACAATGCACCATCTAGAAACTATCCTTCTATCAAGCAAACACGAGGAACTATCTATATGATTTTCGGTCCCCGAGAAACTCAGGATCAGTAGCGGTAATCCAACTAACCAATGACTCTTTTATCTGATGCTATTAGCAGCTGGGACTCATGGTTGCTCTTCACTATCATTAGCAGCTGGGACCAAGGTTCAGCTCTTCACTAATAGTCATTGTCCGACCGATGCGAATGCATGAAACACTATCAGATAAACTCTATGATGCAGACGAAATGAACAAGCAGACCATCTATCTCTTCTCTTCTATCTCTGTGCGGACTGGTCGCCCTCTCTAAACAAGTTCAAGCACAATGGGGTTCTATCAAAACACAAGCGATATGAAAACATGTTCAAGCAATCACTTACTCTTCTTATTAGCATGACAAGGTTCTATATTGACAAGCATTCAAGTTCTAGCTAAGCATGCAGTTCTATTATCAAGCAACAGAAACAATAATCTTATTAGCAACATGCATTATAAAACTCAGATTCATTATTAAGGCGTGCAAGAATCAGAGAATGAAGTTTCTGCCCACTCACCTAGATCAGTCATCTCCTGGTTCAACAAGGAGCTCTTAAGGAAGGTATCCATTTTGAGTCAGCAAATCGATATATCTTGTACATAGTGCCGACGCGGAGCGGGACACTACAGCAACCGCCTAAGGCCCAAATCCAAGAAAACAACAACAAAAGTCATGCATTATACGTATGTACTAATTTAGGATACCATAAACTAGTAGAAATAAGAATATGTGCAAGAAAAAGATCATAGAGTTTGAGGGGCTTTATTCTCCGTCTTTGCAATCTTGGCTCTTAAAAACATCAGGCTGGCCCTGTCAATACCCTCAGGGGTTTGGTGGATGTGATGATTGAAATAATCTTTAGATAAAGAAAATATTTTTGCATGTTGTCTGGATAATCCATCACTATTTTCTTGAGTTATTATCATATAAATTATTCTCATCTCTGTACTCTACACAAGTTCAACTTATTTAGAAGTCACATGCACATAACTACATATCATACATTCACAATAATCTGCATATTGGTTCATACAATGACACACCTAAATGTAGCTCCACACATTTTGATTTCTTCTTGATGCTTAAATTATATATATGTAATGCCAGTTGTTTGGTGGATCTCTTCTATATGTTTCTGGAAGTTGTGTTACTCCTGTTGATTAGTATATATATTTTTTCTTCATATTAGGTGCTCTTGCTGGAAAATGAACGATGTGTGATAGGAGAGATGTGTTTCATGTTCAGTGTTATATAATTAGGCAAGGTGTTCATGTATTTTGTTGGAAAATGAAGGATGTGCTTGTATAAATAGGTTATGGATGTTTAAGATAGTACAAAAATCATATATTTTGATTATTTGGACATGTGGTTGGATGTTTGTGGTATACGAATGCTTATTTGTTGATATATAAATTGTGTACTATAGTTCTATGATGTTTGTGATGTTATGGATTATATTGATATTATGTGTGGGAAGCATATAATATATAATTATAAATAGATTTTTTTAACAAAAAAATAATTTTTTCTGACGGTTTTTTTCGGTCAAGAAATGACTTTCTTGACGGTCATTACCCGTTATCTAGGCCACAGTCAAAAAAAGTTGATATCTACCTTGACGGTTTTTATTATATTTTTTTGACAGCTAAAAACTGTAAAGATAGTTTTATTACTTGACGGTTTTACCGTCAAGATAAAGAAAACCAGAAACCGCCAAAAAAAGTAGCGACTTTTCTTGGTTGTGGCCTAGATGACGGATCCAAAATCGTCAAGAAAATCCTTTCTTGATGGGAAAAAGACCGTCAAGAAAAGTCATTTTCTTGTAGTGATATCGACGACGTAATGGGCTGTGTCGACGGTATACCGATTTATGGAACTTTGTTTTCTAGTAACTTTTTGCCTACTTGGAATGGCATATCGACAGTATACTACAGTATACCAACGGTATACCAATTTTTTGGAATCCAGGACTTGCTGTGTTTTTCCTATCTCTAGACCGGTGTATCAACGTTGTACTGGACTGTACTGACGGTATACCGATCGTGCTCTTTCTTTAGAATTCTTGGTTTTTCGTGATTTCATGTTGATACTTCTGGCTTTTGCTTGGACACGCGATGACTTGACCTGATTTGGACAAGAACTTACATGGCTTCATATGGCTTGACTTGACTTGGTTTTACTCGATTTTATCCGGCTTTTTCCAGTTACACGTGATGACATAATTGACTAGACTTGACTTGGCATGACTTTACATGGCTTTATCGGACATGACTTGATTTGGTTTCACTTGATTTCATCTGGTTGGACATGGCTTCACAGGATTGTACATGGCTTTACCTAGTTTCACATGACTTTACCTGGCTTTACCTGGATTGACATGGCTTCACATAGCTTTACCTGACTTCACTTGATTACACGTGACTTGGTTGTTGTCGTGGCATACATGAGTCTGTATGTGCAATGTATATTAAACCTATTTATATTACTATTAGAACTTGTTTTGTTGTATCATGTCTAGGATGGATTCTGCGGAATACCACACCCGGATTCATACAAGAAACTGATAGGAGTTAATAACTAGAGATTCACTTAGTACATGACTAGGGATTTTTCTAGATTGCATGCAGTCCCGGTTATTCATATAGTTATCTTGAGAAGTATCCAGTAGTTTATATTATGGAGTATCTTGAAGAGTATCTGATGCTGGTTTGTTCATATGGATATCCCAGACGGACTGCAGGGGCATGCGATCAGAAGAAACTCTAGTATCGCGTTGCATTATAGTTGTTAGTAATTAGGATTGCGATAACCCTAGTTAGTTAAAAGTATCAAGCCATACTTATAGGATTTGTCATGATTTATGGATGATGGACAGTCTAGGCTTTACATGACCACACTTTTATTTTTTTGTACTTGTTACTCTATTGATTATCAGCTCAGGATATGTCTCATTGCAGGTTTACAGTATCTCTTTTACTATCCTGAGATCTTTTACATTCAGTCTTTACTTTCAGTATTTGTATTGCTTGTGTTGTTGGTTTTAGTTCCTAGATTGGCTTTCTTTGTGGTACTTGTTATTTGGGGGTCTGACTCCACTGGTTTTGTATGGCCAGATCTAGTTGCAGCACAGGAGGATCTTTCGGACTTTCCTGAGGATGGTGGCCACCAGGAGCACCAGACCGCTTGAGTGGGTTTTCTTACTTCCCCACTCTGATGTACATTCTATTTTGTTGGCGTTTAGCCACCGAGCACGTATTTAGCTCGTGTTTTGGTTTGATCAGTTAGCCTACGGGCAATAACATGAATGACATCCTAGGGTTGATCATGTATGACTCAGATTCTGGCTAGTTTATTCATTTTGTGTTCACTAGTATCATGATCATCTGTATATTATAGTTTGGGACGCTTTACTATTATATTTCAGCTGATCTTACATCTTGTTATTATTCTTGTCTTTCTTGTAATTGAGACACTAGGGTTGTTGGACCTAGGCTTGACCGTTGGTTTGTAGTAGTGACCCCTCATGTCTTACAGCTTCATCGTATATACGGAGTACCAGAGTCCTCTAAGTATACGTAGCTGGCCTTGCTAGTCTCGCTTTTCAGTATTCTGGTTCTGGGGCATGACAATGCTTAAGCATAAAGGAAACATATATGAAACTATGGGATGCACTAGAATTAAACAAAAGTACAGCTGGAAAAGAATCGAGAAGAATAAAACCTGGAATAACATCACCAGTGGTCTCGGTCATCTCGACAGTCATAGAGAAAGCTCTGCCCTCTGAGGAGCTCCCCTCTGCTGATGTTGAGTGAAACGTTGTTGCTGAGTGGGAAGTGATGGCCCTCTCTGTTACTGTTGAGCCACATGTGGCCTAGCCAATTCCTTTTGAGCAGGTGGTCCGCCAAAAGGAAGTGTAGTAGGGCACTCCCTCATCTGGTGTGCCACAGATCCACAAAACAAGCGCACACCCAACCTCTTCCTGCAGGCGCTCCAAGGATGCCCCGGCTTCTTGTAATAGTTGTAGAGAGAAGCCTGCAGAACCTGCCTTTGCTGCTGATGTTGAGGTGCAGCACGGAACGGAACATGGTGCTTCTGCTGGGTCTGGAAAGTCCTCTGCTGAATTTGAGGATGCTTCGCCGGTTCAGAGCTACTATCTCCACTGTATAAGTCACGACCCTCTTGGGCCTGAAATCCAGGCCCACCTCGATCCTCTGAGCCTCTGCTACAATTCCCGCAAATGTCGTGACACTATAGGGAATAAGGACTTGGATCTCCCTGGCCAAGCCCTGTCGGAATCTACATGCTTGATCCTCAGGATCCTTGACCATGTATTCTGCAAATCGGCTAAGTCTGCCAAACTTCGCGGCATACTCGTCCACATATAGAATTTTCTGCTCCAGGTTCTAGAATATTTTCTCCAGAATGCCTTTAGCTACTGCAGGAAAGAATTTCTTCTTGAAAATGTCCTTGAACTGATCCCAGGTCAGATCCGGATAACAAGCCTAGACTCATTTTTGAACAATGTGCGGGCAATGTCGTGAAGCTGCAAGCCCACAGCCTCGATCTTCAGGTACTCTGAAATCTGGGCAACCCGCGATATCCTCGAGCCACTCATCAGCATATAGGATGCCTTCGATCCCCTTGAACTCCCGAGGGTTCATCTTTTTGAAGTCCCTGATGTTGCCTATCTTCGACTGAGCGGGCTGCTATTGCTGAAATGCAACACTCTCCATCGTTTCCAAGGCTACACGATGGGCATTCTACATGCTTTCCTGCATCATTTTTTTTTTTGCTCCCTCTGTTCCTCAATCTGAGCCCTTTGCAACTATATCATGTCTTTGAAGAGCTTATATAGATGCGTCCCTTCAGTGGGCATGCCTCCAGTATTGGTGTTATGCATCCCTGGGCTGGAAGGGAAGGAGGAGAAAAAAGACACTCGGAGGCAGTTGGAGCGGCCTCTATAGCTGCTCTCGAACAACCAGGTGCTCTGGTCTCGCGTGCCCTTCTAGAATATCTCTTAGATGCCATTATGAAATATGATAAAAAAAAAAAAGGAGACATCACTAAGGCACAAGATAAGATATTATTTAAGAAGGATAGGAATTAGGGAAGATATCAAATCATTTGGGAGAACAAGGTCAGCAAATTTCAAATTGGATTTGGAAATCCTAGTTGTGATCGAGTATTTTCTTATTCCTAATTTTCGATATCTTATCGCAGGCTCGTAATAGTATCCTAGTCCTAAGTACTATAACGACATCGCACTTATTGTGAAGACAAGACCTGCATGGAACACCACTAATAACGTGTCACGACCCGCACCAGGAGATTCAGGTATGAGCACGTGGGGACCCCCAGCTTACGTCGTAGTGTAA
Source organism: Iris macrosiphon (assembly GCA_036927795.1). NCBI lineage: Eukaryota > Viridiplantae > Streptophyta > Magnoliopsida > Asparagales > Iridaceae > Iris > Iris macrosiphon. The sequence goes on from JAYESA010000011.1 coordinate 41,707,611, forward strand.
GAGGTAGAACGTAATCGATTAATATCATTGTAATATCCAACACCTCACATAATATAAAGTGAAAAAGATATCATACTCAATCACAAAAACTAAGGAGGATAGAAACAAGAGGTAATATATAAGAGTTACAATAAAGTTTTAAGTTCAAATTCTCCAACATATAACTATAATAAGTCTCCGGAAAAACAGTCACGGACAAAACTATAGCCTATGAGCTATACTAAAGATCACAGTTGGACCTTGGTATGCAACACTCCTCTATCATCTTGAAGGGTAGGATTAGCTCTTAAGCTATTCTCGGGCAACCATAATAGGTTGGGCACATGTCCTCGTAATTGTTACCTAAAATATTATCTAGTCAGGATTGGAGCAACGTACAAAACACTGACTGCAGTTCCAAAGCATGATAGAGACTATAAATAATAATAGTAATGAAGTATATGAAGAACAAGTAACATAAGTAATCATGGTATGACAGGTACAATAATCCAGTGATAATAGTTAAGAATGTCAAGTACAATAAACCATAATTCACAAGCAGCAAGGATGGAACATGAAATTGTATCTATACTATGTGGTTTGAAATATCTATTTGATATGTGAACGACTAAGGGGTAAATCCGGCAAACCACACGTGTCGTGCGTGACTGTTATTATTCCAGTAAGACCATGTGATAGAAAATGGTAGTTCACACGTCTCCTGGATATTTTCCACCCGACTAGTACACATGGATCTGGGTCTCGACACGAAATATTATATTAGTCCAAAAAGAGTAACCCGAGACCACGTATACATACCAATCCATGTAACAAATGTGTCAAGAATCAGATAAAACATTACTAAGATATGTAGTATAAAAACTATCAGGAATGGAAACAATCGAAAAATGTACTTGCCTGTCATCCTGAGCTGGTGGTACGGGTCCGGTACGAAGTCTAAGTAACCTATTTTTTGAATTTACAATATCAATATGTGAATTGAAATCAATATCAAACCTAACTATTTGGTTAGTAGGTTTCTAGGTCATTCTACTCTATCACCTAGGTTGATATCAACTTTGGGTTTCTTAACCTACTTGGTATGTTTTATATCACTAATACCTAATTGGTATAACAATATCATATCTAATTAGTTTCAATACTTTTATACATATTCATGCATATATAGTACTAATTTATATGTCTATGCATTCTATTTTATGTTGATTACTTAGCACCATGTAACCCAACATAGATCAGACACAAGTTCACTGACTCATACTCTAACCCACATGGGTACACACACTGAGTACACTCTTCTTTAAACTATCACCCACTGGTACCTAGCCCCGACATAGCCCTGTACTGACACTCAAGAACTGTATGTTGGAATGCACTCTTAATCTGCATAGTGCACTCACACACAGATTTGTACACTACTGTGCACATATGGGTCAGTGCAAAAAACACTGATACAACTCAGTTTCTACATTTGCCATACTGTGGTGCATGCCATATATAATCACAATTGCAAATACACCTACAGTTGACACTCTTGTGCACATCACTCTCACTCACCAATTAACTCTGCACTTGACACACTTGAATACTCCTACTACCAAACAACACATACACTACACACTAAGGTTGAGAAATGACCACACTCACTCACATATTTCTTTGATACACATATACTTAATTCTTGCTCCTAAACTCTAGCTGTCACGACCCACATCCGGATAATCGGAACATGAGTACGTGGGTACGTCCAGCCTACCCCGCAGTATCGGCGGTAGAACGTTGTCTAGACCTCAAGTTCAATACAAGTCTAACTACATAACAACAAGTACTCAATCACAATAACTAAAGAAAGATACGAAGGAGAAAAGACAAATCCAAATATATATATCTCAAAAGTTAACCAAGTCACAATCTAATATCAAAATATCATAATACAAGCAAGAAGTTCCGGCGACGAATTCAGACAACTACCTAATAGAGTGAAACTAATGAAAAGTACTGAAACTAGGAAGTACTAAAGCTAACTCTCCCAGAGAAGTCAAATGGTGCAAAAGTAGTCTCAATTATATCCTCACCTGAAAGTCCAAATGTGGCAAGGCTTCCATAATATTTGTCAACATATCTAGTCATGAGCGGTGCAAGTACTATTACAATCATGAAAATACAGAATGCATGTATAAATCTATCATGATAGAAACTGTACAAGAAACTCGTGTAAGGAAACAAATAGAGGCAAATAGAAGTATGGAACTATAAACATGGAACTGGCAGCAATGAGCAGATAATAAGATGAACTGGCTATATAAAAACAGGTAATAAGAAGAACTAAAAACATGTAATTAGATGAAACAGTATATGAATCACAAGATCTGACAACTGATAATACCGTATGACCTAGAATATAGTGTTCGACTTGTGGGGGCTAGGCTGAATTCGACACAACGTATATGAGGTGTACGTCTGCTATCTATTGAATAGAATAGGGAAAATAGGGTTTAACACATGTCTACTCACTACGCCAGAATTTACGATTCTCGACGGTTCAAAACCGTCATAATTTTTTATTCCAAACAGTTACAGACAGTCGGATGGTCCGTTGAAAATTGTACCGTAGCAAAAAACAACGAAGGTTGTAGACCGTCACTATGCACTAAATTAAACGACAGGGGTAGTACGTCACAAATTAAGCGACGGACTATAGCCGTAAAAAAAACCTGTGAATTTTTTAAATCTTTGGGACTGTTATGATTAGTCGTTTTTTCTTCTTCTGTAAATGTAATTCGTTTTTTCTTCTTCTGTAAATGTAATTCAAAAAACTATACACAAAGCATATATATATATATATATATATATATATATATATATATATATAGTAACCTCCATTGATATTGTATATAAACAACTCTAATCAATCAATAACCTGATAACCGATATTTGCATATAAACAACTGATCCAATATATAAACAACTCCAATCATTCATTCAGTATATAAACAACTGATATTGCATATATGTAAATAATCAAAATTTGTAGTCATATAAATATTTGGTATTTTCTTGTACACATAACATTCAAAAGAAAAAAGTCTAGTACATAGTTTTGTTAAGTACTAAAACTAGAAAAACAAAAAACTAAGTGCCAAACTTCACACGCAAATATGCTGAACAAATACTTTTGGCCAATTAATCAAATCACCAAGCATAATATCTCCAAGTTTCTCATCTCCATCAAACAAATCTGCATATTTGTCAAATATTTCCTCGATGATGATATTATAAACGTCTTCGTTTGGTGGAGCATTAATATTCAAACGTCCAAAAGCAACATGTTTTCTTTTGAAGTCTTTTAGAAAACATGTCTTAGAAAAGATAGATTGATCAGGTGCCTGGATCCATCAAAACAAAGAAAATAAACAAAATTAAGTATTTGAATATATATAAAAATATACTTTTGAGCATAAGTATGACATGTATGAAATAATTAAATTAGAAAATGTAACTGTGTTCATGATCTTGCCATTTTGTTTCTTCTGGTTCTGTTCTTATAGGCAGAGAAACAAAGGAACTGAGCATTCAGCAGGTGATAGTTTTAGCTACATATATATTTATAGTCTAATTTCAAAATTTCCTTTTCTATTGTAATATTTTCTGATGAAATGTGATAGCAGGGAGGATAGTGAAAAACCATGATGGCACCTCTAGAGGAGGGTGAATAGAGTGCAGCGGAATAATCTATCCAATTAAAAATTTATCCAAAGTAAAGACAGTTAACTACTAACAGTAATGAGCAAGACAGATATATAAAGCAGTAAGGGTAAGAGAAAGCAAATGCAAACACCAAAATTTTATCATGGTTAACATCTGAGAGGACTAGTCCAGTCCTGAGAACTCTTGCTCAGAGTTGTATCCACTATAACCACCGATATTGAATCACAAGCTTTGATCCGAAGTCTTGTCACTTCTTTACAACCACAAGATTTGATACGAAAGCTTACAACATCACATGTAGAGAGTGGAAACTTGTTGAGCCAAGTTCTTACAACACTGATAGACTTCTAGACCGAGATTGCATTGGCCACTTAGAAGGCTATAGAGTTGTGATCTTGGAGATGGTAAGGTTAAAGGCTCAGGTTATAGCTCACTAGTATATAGAACTATGAAGAGAAGGGAGTTGGACAATTTGAAATGTAGAAAATTCATGCCTATTTATAGGTTGTTACTAAACTGAGTTCGACCAGAATTCGGTGTGGAATATTCAAATTTTCGAACATTGGGGGCCACAAATAAGGGATTTTCACAACTTTTGAGTAAATGCCATGATGTTGTTGCTTTGTCATGCTCAGTGCCTTTGATGTTTGACTCATTGCTTTCTGGTCATATTTCCAAACTATACTGACCGAGTTCGGTCAAAATTCTATCCAAGTTCGGTTAGTTTATTTTGGCAGGGTTTTGGTTTTATGTGTGGCTAGTTTGGTTTTTATATGGTAGATAGGTTGAAGGATCATTTGAGTGGACTTGAATAATGCCAGTGCGACTCGATGTACATCAGTCCTAAACTCAAAATAAAGTAAAAGTTTACATAGAAGAATTACAAAAGGACGCATTACAAACAACAATCGTCGCAGCATTGTTGAGTCTTCAGCTGTATTATATTACGTCATATCAAAACATTGTTTAGTTAACTATCAAAATTCAAGTTGACTGAGACCGAATGGCCAACAATCTCCCTCATTTTGATAATTGACAAACTACGAAAGATACTGCAAGACTTGTAAGGGCGTAGCTCCTCCACAACTTGTGGAGTGATTTTGATACAACGTTGTCAAGTATCATGTTGCATGTCTTCTCCCCCGTTGTCATTTGATCGAAATGGCGTGCTCTCCCGAAATTGATAGAGGTTTATGCTTGACAAGAAAATAATAGAGTGAAACAACACAAATAATAATATCCAATTATTGCAAAATTTTGGTAACATTGCATTTTATTGAGTTCAAATTTCTAAACTAAAGAATACATAAAAAGATCTAAAAAGTGATGTAAACATCATAGTAGAGCAAAATCTGAGTCCTTAAGCTTTGAAAATCTATTGTGACATCTAATCATCATCTTCATCATCATCAGGTTCAGCTGTTCGATTAGGATCATAGAAGGCGTCGGCTGGATCCAAGTATCTCTGAACATAAGTATGATCGATGCAATAACCTGGTCGATCGAGATCTCTGAGAATCATAAATGGTCCGACTGGATGGTGAGAGAGAGTATACTGAATATCCATCAAAGTGTTTCCAAGAGATTGAGTTCGAAGAGTTTGGCGGTGGTCAAAAGCACGATAGCGTTCGTCTTCCATTTTGAAGCGACCACGTAACAGAGTAAGGATGGATTCCAAGTTGGCTGGTGGTTCAGTATCAGTAGGAGTATCAGTAGGGTGTGTGTTGGAGTTGGAGGACGAGTTATAAGGTAAAAGAAGTGCGAGCTCAATCCTACGAACTATATTCAAAGGTCGTGGTTCATTAAGATGTGGACAAGTGTCTAAAGGAATGTCAAAGTAACAAAAAATAGTGGGCAAGTACATGGAGTAAAGTAATGGATGCCCTTTCTTGCAACATTGCACCATTTGTGATATAATAGTCTGTGAAAGTTTGAACGGAATAGAGAAATGTAGATGATACAATACAAACATTTCTAAATAAGAGACTTCATCATGGTAAGTCTTCTTAGGTAAAAAGTGAAGAAAATGATGCGATGCATTTCATAGAAATAATTGTTCAAATACCTTGCATGAAAACGTTCGGGTGGACATATATGTGGGGCACATAGATGATTTTTGGAAGTTTCCAGAATGACGTCTTCAAATTAAACTTGAGTAATATTGACGAGGGTCACCTTCAACAGGAATGCGTAGGATTTGACCCAAGTCATTTGCGTCAAATTTAATGTGAATACCGCGTACTCTTGATGAGATGGTGTCATTGTCATATGCTAAGTTGCAATAAAACATGCGTACATTATTTAGAAAAATACGATAACATGTAGCAACGATTTCTTCAAGTTGAAACTTTTGAAAAAAAGATAGGTAGTCATTGTAATAAAGAAAGTCGATAGGGTTACCAGAACAGATGTTGCATTTTTAGAAGTCATTAAACAATTCAATGGAGTTTTCTATGTTTCTAAAGAGAAAACCATCGAATTCGCTAATGTTTGGCATAATGGGACAAAACAGAAAATCAGGAGAGGTTTCTAACTTTCTTTTAGGAGCCATTGAGAAAATGAAAGAAATTAGAGAGAAAAACTAGGATTTTTAAGAGGAAAAGGTAGTTTTTCATTGGTATGAAGGGTTAACTATGAAAAATGATATATTTATAGAGCAACAAAACCCTTAATTAGGAAGTTGACAATTAAATGAATATTTTGGAATAATGCGAACCGAGTTCTGTTAGAATTCGGTTCTATTATGAACCAAGACTACAATGTCAACTCTATTCAATAATTTGGTTTCCTGATTTGATAGAATATATGAAAAATAAGTGCTAAATGGGCTTTATCAGATTATAGTCTTGTGAGTCAGATTATCTCGGAGTAGCTTTAGGGGCTGGATCCCAGCTAGCGGTGGTTCAAAGACGCTTAAATACAGTGTCGCTTAAGGTTGTTTACACGTTGTTGACAGAAGGGCCCTTTCGACTTGTATCCAAAATGATCAGAACTTTAAAGAGTTTAGACTGAACAAGAATTTAAAGTAGCTTATATTCTTATATTTTATTAGAATCGATAAGTCATAATTCTCGACGGATAAATCGATCTTCAGCTAAAGGTTAAGTGAATATGTCTGCTAATTGATGTTCTGTGTCAACAAATTCCAAACATATATCTCCGTGTTGTTGATGATCCCTGAGAAAATGATTAATCTTTATGTATTTAGTGCGTGAATGGCATATTGGATTCTTAGTGAGATTAATAGTGTTAGTATTATCACAATAAATATGAATGTTCTTGTAGTGCAGATCAAAGTCTTCTAGGGTTTCCTTCATCCACAAAATTTGTGTACAACAACGTCCTGCGGCGATATACTCAGCCTCAGTTGTTGATAATGCAACAAAATTTTACTTTTTGCTAAACCAGGAGATTAAAGACTTTCCTAGAAAATGATATGTGCCGCTGGTACTTTTTCGATCGACTTTGCATCAAGCAAAATCAGCATTCGAATAACCAATAAGGTCAAAGGACTAGTTCTGAGATACTATAAGCCTGCCGATAAAGTTCCTTTAAGGTATCAGAAGATACGCTTAACTGTGCACAGATGTGATTCCTTAGGATTAGTCTGATATCTAGCACAAAGACATACAAAAAATATGATATCAGAGCGACTAATGTACTGCCCCGCTTCGCGTAGGCACTATGTACAAGAGATATCGCTTTGCTGGCTCGAGCGGAAGCATTCTTGGAGAGTTCCCAATCGAAACACAAGACGATTGATCTAGGTAAGTGGGCAGAACTTCATTCTCTGATTTTTGCACGCCTTAATAATGAATCTGAGTTTTTGAATGCTTGTTCTAAGAAGATAGTTCACAAGAAGAATGATAGAACCTGACTTTGCATGCTAATAAGAGAACTCACATAGCTTGTCATTGAAACGAACTTGCTTGCCTAACTAGAGAATTTGTATGCTTGTCTAAAGAGAAAGAGATAGAACAATTGCCATGCTAGTTAAAGATAGAAATGTCGTATGCTTAGCTACACGAACACCGCTATCGAACGAACCGCTGTCATGCTAATAGACAAGAGAAATAGATGTTCATATGTTTCTATTGTATATGCTAAGAGAAAGAGTATAATTGCATGCTTAGCTAAAGAGATAGAGAACAGTTTTCATGCTTGCTTGCTTAAATAGATATTGTTATATATTTCTATAGAAGTTATCGAAATGCTTGAACGGTATCAGAGAATGTGGTAGCCAGTCTGCATAAGAGATAGAAATGGCGGCCTGACCGCACAAAGACAAGAGACAGAAAGAGAAGAGATTGAATATGTGCTTGTTATAGAACTGCTGCATCAATATAGAGTTTATCTGATAAAGTTGCATTCATGCATTGGTCTTAACAACTTGTGCACAAGGATCATCCCACGAACGATTTTTTGGGGCACTGGGGACCGTTCGCCCTGGGAGATCAGAGAAATACCTGAGGCAAAGATGTCATCGCGATCAGGGGGTATTCATGTCTATTAGATAGCTGGTTCACGTGTCAAAGCAACTATGTATTATGAACGAGTATACATAGTGCAGTGCTAGAACGTGACAACACTGCTGCTAATCTTGAGGAAGGAGACTCATGGACCATCATATAGTTATGGCACATGCTAGGCTAGCCTTCTTGCATACCTAACTGTTTGATGAAGAGACAGACATGGAAAGAGAGCCTTATTCATATATATGCAAATGTTTCTAACTCGTATGTCTGCTGCAGGGATAACCGCTCGGCGAAAGGGTAAGAATCACTGAATAAGTGATATGCATGCTATCGAATATGTTCTTCTCTATTAAATGCTTGTATAGAGAAGTCTTGTTTTCGTATATGCTTCGATCTCGTTCACACAATAAGATGTTGCTAATAAGAGAAAGATAGAGATGCTAAGAGAGAGATGCTAAGATGATAGTCCACTAGATGCTTGCTAGAGCCTTTAAAGAAATGCATATGATTCACGAGACACGTTGCGCACCAGAGATAGTATATGATTCTGCTTATAGTACATGAACTGCTTGTCTTGCCTGCTTGCATATATATCGAATATGAACTCTGATTTTCAAAGATATTTTCTAGAAAGAGAAGTAATATGACTCCGTTCTTGTGCTGCATGTAACGAACATAGGTAAAACTAGAAAGATCACTAGTAATAAAATATTTTATAACATGATTACTTAGTGTGGATTTCAGGGGGTGAAGCTTCTGTTAGACTCACCAGTACTTTCTCCAAAGTACTGACCCACTAACCGTTTGCTTATTCGCAGGTGCTGGATCGTCCGAGAAAGCGATAGCCGTGCCTCATCCCAAGGACCCGGAAATCTAGAGTCGATGCCTTGAGACGTATCGATATTGCTTTGAGATACTTTTGTATAGAGGGACATAATGTATGGAACGGTGTCATTGTAATCGAGAGGAAGAGAGCTTGAGCGAACTGTAACCTCGGCCAAGCGCCGCTTGTAACACATCTTGATTATCAATAAAGAGCTTGTTTTCATATGCCATTATGTTATTTATTTTTCTGCAATATATGTGTCGCTGCTCCTGTCTTGAATAGCTTACTTGTCCTTGTTCAAAGCTTTGACCTTGTACAAGCGCACTTTAGGCTTGCACGGTATCACGTCCGTGCGAGGACGATCGGTTCCGTAGGGACCAAACGAGGACGATCGGACCCCTGCGGGACCGGGGCGTGACAACTAACAGTTAGGTATAACAAACTACTAATAATACCTTGATACTTACGTACATCTGTAGGTTTACCACTTTCATCTAGGTCAAGCTTCGTTGATGTTGCCATTGGAGTTCCGATAGGTTTTGCGTTATCCATATCGAACTTTTTGAGCAAATATTTCGTATACTTAGCTTGGTTAATGAACGTTCCTTATGAATCTTGCTTGATTTGCAATCCTATGAAGAATGTTAGTTCTTCCATCATGCTCATTTCAAATTCACTCTGCATACACTTAGCAAACTTGTTACATAGCATCTTATTAGTAGATCCAAATATGATATCATCTACGTAAATTTACACTAATAGTATAGAATCATCAGTAGATTTTATAAATATGGTAGTATCAACTTTTTCTTTTGAAAAACCGTTTTCAAGTAGAAATGAGCTAAGGCGCTCATACCAAGCTCGTAGGGCTTGTTTGAGTCCATATAGAACCTTTCGTAGCTTGAACACGTGGTCGAGATATTTGAAAACTTCAAAGCCAGGGGGTTGTTTGACAAAAAACTTCCTTATCAAACCATTAAAGAACTTTTAACATCCATTTGAAAAAGTTTAAAATTATGAAAACTAGCAAAAGCATAGAACATACGAATAGATTCTAGTCTAGCAATCGGAGCATAAGTCTCATCGTAGTCAATACATTTCACTTGTAACCTTGAGCTACGAGACATGCTTTGTTGCGTGTGACTGAACCATTCTCATTTAATTTATTTCAAAAAAATCATTTAGTACCAATGATCGGATAATCATTAGGTCTGGGAACAAGTTCCCAAACTTGATTACGTTCAAACTGGTTGAGTTCCTCTTACATAGCAGAAATCCAAAATTTATCAGTAAATGGTTCTCCTATTTTTTTAGGTTCTATTTGAGAAATGAAAGCAACATTTGCAATAATATCTTTATTTGCGGAGCGTGTACTTACACCTTTTGATACATCACCTATTATCAAGTCTTCTGGATGATCTGTAGAGAATCTCAATCTCTTGGACAGACTTTCCAGATAGCTTATATCGGTCGTATCTTCAAGGGCCTTGTTGGATATAGGTCTTACATCTTCGTCGTCGCTGTCGTTTGGTACTTGATTGTTGAGTTCATCAAATGTAACATTCATTGATTCTTCAACAGTCATCGATTGCTTGTTGAATACTCGATATCCCTTACTTTTGGTGGAATAACCTAGAAAGATACCTTTATCGGTATTGGGGTCAAACATTCCTAGGTTATCTTTAGTATTAAGAATAAAACATTTGCAGCCAAAAACTTTGAAATAGCTAATATTTGGGGATTCTATCAAACCAAAGCTCATAGGGAGTTTTCTTCGATATAGGTCGAATAAACACCCTATTCAAAACATGGCATGCTATATTTACAGCTTTAGCCCAAAAACATTTCGGAAGATTATACTGATTTAATATGACTCTAGCCATATCGCCGAGAGTCATGTTCTTCCGCTCCACAACACATTTTGTTGAGGAGTTCTAGGACAAGAGAATTCATGAGAACTATTTTTATTGCAAAATCTTTTGAAATCACATTTTTCGAATTTGCCTCCATGATCACTTCGAATGCGAGTAATCATGAAACCTTTTTCGTTTTGAACCTTTTTGCAAAAAGTAATAAAATTCAGAAAATGTCTCATTTTTTTTGCAAGAAAGTAAACCCATGTATATCTAGAAAAATTACCAACAATTACATATGCATAGAGCTTACCGCCAAGACTGGCGAGTCTACTATGTCCAAACAGATCCATATGCAATAGTTGCAGTGGTCTAGAGGTACTTACCGTGTTGATTGACTTAAAAGAAGATTAGTAGCTTTATTCTTTTCACAGTCAGCACATACTATATCCTTCTTGAAAGTAATCTCCGATAATCCTCTTACCAGCTTCTTCCTGGATAGTCTTACAATAGTATGCATGTTAGCATGTCCTAGACGCATATGACATAGCCAGCTACCATCTTTGTTGGTGTATAGACATCTGTCTGCATTGTTAGTGTCCTTTGAAATATAGAATATATATATGGTATCTTCCCTAATACCTTCAAAATTAATATTACCTGTAGATCTTTCATAGATAGAGCACTTGTCTTTTACGAAGTTAATACCATAACCATGGTCAGCTAGATGACTGATGCTGAGTAAGTTATGTTTTAACTCCGTTACTAGACAAACATCTTTAATAACAGGATAGGAAGAAATACCTATATTACCATTACCAATGATATATCCTTTGAGGTTATTACCGAAGGAGACATATTCTTTTTTCTTCATCGATAGCATTGCAAATAGGTTAACATTAGTAATCATATGTCGTGAACAGCCACTATCGAGAATAGACTTGCTTCTAGCATGAGAGGGTGGTTTCACCTACAAAACGAGTTATATATGTAACCCTTGGTACCCATTTCCTTGAGGGTCCAGCTGTGTTAGTCTTTTGCACCCATGCATAAACATTCATATCTGCTAGTTTTCTAGTTCTACAAATCTAGATATATGTCCTTTCTTACCACAATAGTGACATATAACAGTATTTTTGGTGCTTGGTGAATTATGATAGATATGTGTGTGAAGCAGTTCTTTATAGTTTACGTGGATATCTATAGTAGTAAGCATAATTGTGTGTAGCTGTATATTGTGTTGTTCGTGCGTGATAGTGTGAGGTGTTGCATGCATGATTGTGTGAAGCATAGGTTCTGCCTGTTGGTGTCTTGTTGTGTGTGCTCATTTGTTTAGCTACGTGTCTTATGTTAGACTGGGTAGTGGGTTGTTCAATCTATTTTCCCAATCTAATCTCTAATCTTTTAGAGGTAGCGTAGACTTCATCATATTCAGCAGTTAAAGCATCAATTCTATGAGCAGCAATAGAATATTTATTCTTTTCTGATTCATGTTCCTCTTTAAGTTTAGCATTCTCATGAGAGATCTTGTCAATGCTGTCAAGTGCCTCATGAAGACCAAGCTTAAGTCGGGATATCTCATCTGAATCATTACAAGTAGAAGTATCCTTTACTTCACTTAGTAAAGATGTGAGTCTTTCTACTTCAGTCTGATAGTCTTGAACATCTTTCCTAGCATGTTTGTATTTATTTCTAAGCTTTCTAAAATTTTCAAGTAAATCACTAAAAGTATTGCCTAGTTCATCAAAAGTAAAGTCATAATAGAAATTTTTATCTGTTACTTGATTAGTCAATGCCATGAAGCAAATGTTTGTCTTGTCTTGAGGCTTTTCTTCTTTCTCAGATTCACTGGCTTCGCTTTCATGCCAGATACTTGTATTCACGTACTTCCTTGATGATGTCCTTCTAGATGAACGATCTTGGCGATTCTCTTTCTTTATTAATGGGTTGTCCCTCTTTATGTGCCATGTCTTCATACAATTGTAGCACACAGGTTCATCATCACTGTTGTCGTTGTACTCCTTCTTCTTTGATAACTCAATATTTAGAAATTTTCGAAAGTTCTTGGTGATTAGGGAAACTTCTTCATCTTGAGATTCATCGTCGTCGGAGTCGCAGTTTGAGACTTTCTTGTGATGTGCCTTGGATGCAATCATCTTTTCTTTCGGCGTAGGATCTTCGAATTCCTTGAGATCCAGCTCGTGAGTCATCAGTTTGCCCATAAGCGTCTCGAGGGTCATTGTGGTAAGATCATTCTCTTCTATGATTGCAGGGGCCTTGGGATTCCAGTTCTTGGTAAGTCCTCTGAGCACCTTGCCAATCTTCTCGTGATTGATGTACTCATTGCCAAAAGAGGATAGAGGGTTGATGATGTCGAGGAATCTTGTGAATATTTGAGTGATCGTCTCATTCTGCTTCATCTTGAATGCTTCATATTATTGTGTCAGTCGACTTATTTTTTATTCCTTCACCTGTTAGGTTCCTTCATAAGTGACCTCAAGAAGTTTTCATACTTCATGCGAAGTCCCACAAGTGGAGATACTGTTAAATTCTGTTCTGTCTACAGCACAAAATAGAGTGTTAATAGCTTTAGCATCAAGACTAGCTTGCTTTTTTTCATTGTCCGTGTATTTGTCATGGGGTTTATCTACAAGGTTACCATCTATGACTATTCTATGTAGTTTCTTGTATCCATCTACTACAACAGTCCAAAGATTAAAATCAAGTGATTTTAGATAAAAGGTCATACGTGTCTTCCAGTATGTGTAGTTGGTACCATCAAACAAGGGTGACCTATTTGTAGACTGGCCTTCACCATTGTTGGTGTGGATAGATCTAACAAATGCCATAAATCTCTAGGAAGATTAATCTGGTAATAAGAGAATTTGCTCTTTATACAAATTTAAGAACCGTGATGGCACCTCTAGAGGGGGGGTAAATAAAGTGCAGCATAATAATCTATCCAATTAAAAATTTATTCAAAGTAAAGGTAGTTAACTACTAACAGTAATGAGCAAGACAGATATATAAAGCAGTAAGGGTAAGAGAGAGCAAACGTAAACACCGACATTTTATCCTGGTTTTCTTCTGAGAGGACTAGTCCAGGCCCGAGAACTCTTGCTCGGAGTTGTATCCACTATAATCACTAATAGTGAATCACAAGCTTTGATTCGAAGGCTTGCCACTTCTTACAACCACAAAGATACATAGGCTTTCAACTTCACAGCTAGAGAGAGAAAACTTGCTGAGCCAAGCTCTTACAACTCTGATAGACTTCTAGATCGAGATCGCACAGGACACTTAGAAGGGTAGGGAGTTGATCTTGGAGATAGGATGGTTAAAGGCTCAGGGTATAGCTCACTAGTAGATAGAAAGATAAAAAGAAGAGAGAGAGTTGGATGATTTGAAATATGAAAAATCCATGCATATTTATAGGTTGTTACCAAACAGAGTTCGGCCAGAATTCGGTATGTAATATTCAAAATTTCGAACGTTGGGGGCCAAAAAATCAGGAATTTTCACAACTGGTCATTTCCAAAATACACTGACCGAGTTCGGTCAAAATTCTGTCCGAGTTCGGTTAGTTTATTTTGACAAAATTTTGGTTTTATGTGTGGTTAGTTTGGGTTTGTATATGGTGGATAGGTTGAAGGCTCATTTGAGTGGACTTGAGTTATGCCAGTACGACTCGATGTACCTTAGTCCTAGACTCAAAATAAAGTAAAAGATTACATAGAAGAATTACAAAAGGACGCAGTTCAACCAACAATCGTCGCAGCATTGTTGAGTCTTCAATTGTATCATATTGCAACATATCGAAACATGATTTAGTTAACTATCAAAATCAAGTTGACTAAGACCGAATGGGTCAACAGATAGGCCAATTCAGAATTTATCGGTTAATCTAAATTGTTCTTACTCTTTTGTTTATCTTATGTAATCATGAATTATCTCGATGGCAAATCCAGTTAAGAACTCTAAGTTTGCCAAGGAGACAATTTCAAGGACATTGAGTAATTCTGATTATACTTCCTCCAGTTCCTGAGGTAATGCTAATTTGATAAAAGTGTAATCTTCAGTATAACTGCTGAGTTGTTTCATAGTGTTTTGCCCAATTTCTTGATGGGCATACCTCGAGCTTGACTAAGACTTTGTTTTAGCTTTGACAATTTTGAGCTTCTTTCTCTAAGCGAGTTTACATAAACCGAGCTCATTCAAGGATCTACTTCTCCAAGTCAACTTGAGATTGTTGATTAAATCTTGTGTCTACTTCAATTTATTGTGTCCCAACTCATCAACATCGATCTTAGGTATATATATTGGATTATGGTTGGTATGTAAAGGAGAAAAACAACTTAAGAAAGAGAAAACTGGTACTTAATTGATCAAGGCTCCCCAAATATATACTGAATTTGGCTTTATTTGGGCCAGACAGATTTACTCGATCTTTAATTAGAAAGTGATCTCGTCTACACTTCTGAAGTCAGATTCAAAGGATACAAAGTTACATAATTCTTCGTACTTTCAGTGGACGGGTGTGTGTGATTCTGATATACCAAGGGCCAACTGCTCTCCAACAGCAAAATCAACTCTCTCTTCATAGTCTCCATCCGCATAAGGTCTAGCCCTACTTCTGCAAGCTCCTTTAGGGTGTCAGGGAGGCGAGGTTATCAGAAAAATAATGTGGCTGCATATTCATCCAGATTCAGTATTTTTACAAGAAACATTGTATGTTACTGAATATGCATGTAGTTCTTGAGACCATCTCATCTATTTATTGAATATGCAAACAGGACACGCAAATAGTCAACTGTGAAGTACACATATTAAGATAATGATAAAAAGTTGGATATTACTTTTGTATATATGATAAACTCTTAATATAAAAAAAACTTAGGTGTTCTGAAATGAATTTGCTATATATTAAATAAATTTTATGCATTAAAAAAATTAATTAATTTCAATGGAAACATAGGACTATCTGACCATATCAAAAGCGAGTCTCAAACAAGGATCACATTGCCCATTAGTGATACCAAGGTCGTGGGAGAAGAAGATGGAAATCTTATAACAGAGCTACTCAGTAGGAGAAATAATACCGAGTAAAGATGCTTTCATACTATATATCTGAGTAAACCCATTTGTGATACCAAGGTTATGCTAAACCAAATTCCCAAGTCCATTTCTAAAACCCTTAAGAGAAACAACCATGCGGATCTAAAAGCCCTCACAAGTACACCGCCTTACATCCTATCACTCCTAAACTACACCCCCCTAAATCCTATCACTGCTTCTAACTAGTGTAGTATATCTATTGGTCACCATGCACATGTCCAAACCATTTCAAACAATATACAAATATTGTTGTAGAATTTAATTCAATGTTAGTGTTCCTTCGGATCAGAAACTTGATTTGTTGCCTTGGACCAACTAGACTATCTCATCTAATATTACTTTAACTTACACTAAAAAGAATTGCATGCAGACCATATACAGATCTAGAAAACCGATTATTATAATAGCACAAGAAACTACTTATTCCATAATTCAGTAAAACGGTGTAGACAAGCTGTTTACAGTAAAGTGGAAACGTATTATGCATACGACTTCTTCCAGCAGTTGATGCAGGTAAACAGTCCGACTCTTAAGACACAAGTTAAGAATATACCTTACCTTCTACAAAATAAGACCAAGTCAACAATAAATACCAAATTCTCATAATTTGCCCTCAGGTATATCTAGTTCAGGCTCTCTATTCCTTCAAGAAACTTCTTATATGCTAAGCAATCAGTAACAGCACTCTTAGAAACTAGTCAAAACATGTTACTACTAGTTACCACTTGTAACATCATATGGTAGTGTAGATAGAGGAAGAGATAATAGAGAAAGAGACCAAAGACAACAACATAGCCCACATCAAAGAATTTAAGTAATCTCATATGGACATTTATGTATATACACAAGGGCATGATCAACCAGAATTTGAATGTCAAAATAGAGTACAATGTCACATCAAAAGCAAAGAATTCATGTGTAAATATTATTTTACCTGAGAAGTATTACGAAGCTCTGATGCGGACTGACTTGATGACATAGCATTTGCCTTTTGCTTGAATGCTGCTACTTGTTCTTTGAGTGTATTTATATCAGTCTCCATAACCTTTTTTTTTGTAGTTGTTGACGAGCAATCCCTCTACTTGCAGCTGAAGCACGAATCTCAGTCTTCGACACACCTCCACCCATGCCACGAACAAAGCCCTTTTGATCACGCCCACATACTTATGAAAGAAAATTCATCCGAATTAAAGGTATTTCCCTAGTAGTCTAAGAAGAGATGATTCAATTGACAATAAGTATACTAAAATTTTAATCTCACAAACCATTGCAACTGGATCATTGTCCAAATCTTTTTGTCCTAAGTATGGATCATCCTCTATAAGCCTTCTAATTTTGTCCTACAACAAAATAATAATAATTCATATATATGATCAAACAAAAACAAAATTAACTAACCATTATTACAATAAAGAAATAGCTAATCTTACAATGTTATCATTCGAGACAGTTGTGGATTCAGGATCACCACTCTTGGTTATGTATAGCCAAGTATAACTCAGTTCTATTTACCTTATCAGTAGGACTCTCCTTTTTCTACATCAGACCACAAAAAAGTTAGCTAATTTTCACGGCAAAAAAAAAAACATATAAAGAAGATAAAGAAATATATAAATTAATTACCATCCTTTGTGCTATTCGAGCACATCCGGTCCTACCAGTTGTGTGTTGTATCTTAATATTTGCCCTAGCTTTCTTACCAGCTTCATGACACATGTTATCTTCATTAGTACAACAGAAGTCAACAAAATCTTCCCAATCTTCCTTTTTCACAATTATCTTGTTTGGCATATTTCTTTTCCATTCAGCAACCGTATTATGTTTATCACAAGCTTGTCGAAAGGAACACTTCCAATTTTTTCAAGAGGTGTTAGCGTACTTCAAAATCTTAGCCTTATAATAGAAACTTGGTTTAATACTTGGCTTCATTTTATTGATGGATGGGACTACATATATATAGGAGAGGCTAACCTCTATCTCTACTATTCTACTAGATGTGGGACTAAACATCCACTAATACTCTTAACATTTCCCCTCAAGATGGACGATAGATATCAATCATCTCCATCTTGTCACATAGTTTAGAAAGACTCGATGAATTAAGGCCCTTAGTCAGACAATCTGCAACTTGTTCTTCTGAACGAACATGATCGAGCTTTAATATCCCTTTTTCTAGCTTCTCTTTGATGAAGAACTGATCAATCTCGATGTGCTTAGTTCTGTCATGCTGGACTTGATTGTTAGCTATACTTATTACAGCTTGACTGTCACTTAGAAGACGCAACTGTGTTCCCTGGTCCAACTTCAACTCCATCAGCAGTGCTCTTACCTACAGCAACTCTGACACTCCCACATCCATAGCTCTATACTCTACTTTAGCAGTCGATCATGCTACTACAGACTATTTCTTGCTTCTCCATGAGATTAGATTATCCTCCACAAAGACACAGTACCCTGAGGTAGACCTTCTGTCGTCCATGCAGCTTGTCCAATCTGCATCGCAGTACCCCTCAACATCCAGGTGTCCATTTTTCTTGAACCATAGCCCTCTTCCAGGAGTTCCCTTCAGATATCTCAGGATACGGAAAACTGCATCCATGTGACCTTTTCTTGGATCATGCATGTAACGACTCACTACACTCACAGCAAATGAGATATCATGGCGAGTGTGGCCTTAATAAATCAATTTGCCTACAAGTCTTTGATATCTCTCATGATCAACAGACTATCCTGCCTCTGCACCCAACTTATCTTTCTGATCGATTGGAGTGACTGTCAATCGACATCACAACATACCATTCTCCGTGAGCAGGTCTAGTACATATTTTCTCTGAGAGAGGACAATCTCATCTCTTTCTCAAGCCACCTTGATCCCAAGAAAATACCTCATCATTCTCAAGTCCTTCACTTCAAACTCCTTGGCGAGTTTTGAATTCAGCTAGGTGATCTCCTCCTCATTATCATATGTGATCACTATATCATCCACATATACTGCAAGTATGGTGATGTGGCATCTTGCATGCTGGAAGAAAACCGTGTGATCTGCATTGGTCTGGCGGTACCCCATGCCTGTGACAGCCTTCTTGAATCTATCAAACCAGGCTCGAGGAGATTGCTTGAGCCTATACAGTGATTTCTTTAGCTTGCATCCATTTTTCGTTGACTGCTTCGTGCAAAACCCCCGGGGGGGGTCTCCATGTATACTTTCTCTTGTATGTCCCCATGAAGAAAATCGTTTTTCACATCCAATTGATACAGCTGCCATCCATGGTTTGCTGCAAGGGAGACCAGGGTTCTCACAGTGCTCATCTTTGCCACTGGAGCAAATGTCTCATCATAATCGATGCCATAGGATTGAGTGAATCCCTTTGCAACCAACCTTGCCTTGTACCGCTCCACGTTTCCTTTTGGCGTCTTCTTTATTGTGAAGACTCATTTGCATCCAACTGCTATATTTCCTTTAGACAACGGAACAAGCTCCTATGTCTCATTTCTTTCGAGTGCCCCAAGTTCCTCCAACATTACAGCTCTCTACCTTGGATCTTTCGTCGCTTCCTGCCAACACTTAGGCAAAGAGGTGGTGTCTAACGATGCAATGAATGCTCGATAGGTAGAGGATATATTAGAGTAGGATAAGAAATTGGCAATATCATGTTCATAACCATAACGATTATGGGCTTTTCCTGCATTACTGCGAGAATATCTTCTTAAGGGAATATGAGGAAGTGGTGAAGAGATCATACCATCCGAATCTGAGGGATCCGCATCCGAATCAGAGGGATCCGGTGCGGGAGGTGCATCTTCAAGAGTTGGGATAGGGTTAGGCGAGGGACACGGCACAGTAGGGACAGTAATAGGCACAGTAGTGGACTACTGCTTTCTCCTTCTGTAGACCTGGAGCTCTGTAAATTGTTCTGTAGTATGTTCCTCCCCCTGCACTGGAGCATCACTTTCTTCCTCCTGATTGTCATCACTTTCTTCCTCTTGATTATGTGCATCCTCATCACTTTTCTTACCCTCGCTATCTCTCCTTGTTTCCTTGGACCAGCTTTCATCATTGGACATGGAACTGACCCGACAATCACGCTTGGGCCAATCTCCCCCTCACTCCTAACACCTCATGTGTTAGGTGTGTCACCAAATGCGGAACCTTCACCTAAACCATTGTGGTAGTATAGTTCCATCTCTCTGAATGTAACGTCCATGCTTACAAAGAGCCTTCGCTCCACCGGACTCTAACAAGAGTATCCCTGCTGAGTCCTTGGGTAACCAACAAAGATGCACTTCACTGCCCGAGGGTCCAACTTTCCCACCGCAGGTCTGTTATCTTTCACAAAATATACACATCCAAATACCTTTGGGGGAACAATGTACTTATTCCCTCCTGTAAGCATCTCAAACGGTGTCTTCCATCCTAACACCTGAGAAGTCATCCTGTTGATGAGATATGCGGCCATCAACACGACATGCCTCCATAAGTGTTTAGGAACATTCATGGCAAACATCATTGACCGTGCTACTTCCAACAGGTGCTTGTTCTTCCGCTCTGCCATGCCATTCTGTATTGGTGTATAGGCACACGAAGTCTGATGCTTATCCCATGGGCTGATAAGTACTCTTCAATAGCCTTGTTGGTGTATTTTGTCCCATTGTCAGATCTCAAAATCTCCACTTTAGCATTGTACTGTGTTGTAACCCAGCGATAAAAATCTTGAAAGCATACAAAGACATCACTCTTACTCTTCATTAAGTATACCCAGATGACACGAGTGTAGCAGTCAATAAAGATGATAAACTATTTAAAACCATTAACTCCAGTTGTAGGACAAGGTCCTCACACATCAGAGTGTATTATATCAAAAATAGCTAAACTTCTATTTTCAGAACTCACATAAGAGCTTATGGTATATTTTTCAAGCTCACAAGCATCACAAACCTTTTGTTTATTAGCCTTTTGATACATAGATGGATACATCTGACTCAGTAGACTGAATGAAGAGTGTCCCATACGCTGATGTTGAAGTAATAATTCTGCTTCCACTATTCTTCGCAGCTCCTCCGGTTGTGCTTCTTCCACCAGTGACGCTAGTGTTGCGTCCAGCCTACCCCTGTCCAAGTACTATAGCCCCTTATGCCAAGTGCCAGTCCCCAACCGTCTCCCCGTTCCCTTCTCCTGAAAAATTATCTTAGGAATGTCAAAGGAAATAACACAATTAAGTTGAAGAACAATGGCACTAATGGACAATAGATAAACGAAAAAAGATGGAGCATGCAAGACATCAGTAAGGGTTATGGAAATAGTGCATTCAACTGTGCCTTTACCTATAATGGGTCTAGTCGTACCATCAGCAGTCTGAATGCTTTCAGGCGTCGTCAGGTAAGTGTAATATTGGAACTCATCATGGACACCCGTGACATGGCAGGATGCCCCAGAGTCAATTATCTAACATGGTCTGTGGATAGATGTCAGGGCATGAGCAGGTATACATGTGCATGTATGGGCATAGTGGGTGATGTTACCCCCGGAGGTGGTTAGAGTTGATGCTCCAGAGGTGTTGGCTCGACTGTGGCTGGTTCCAAGCTTCATGCTTCTCCATATCTCTAGCATTTTCCTCTCACTAGGGGTCATATCGGGTGACTAACTCTCACTTCCCTCTTCTGCAAAGTTTGTCGTGTGTCCTCCGAAATGATTACTTCTGCCACCAGCATAGCTCCTCTGCCACCCCTACGCCTTCCACGGCTGCGTCCGCAGCCGCTGGACTGGCCTCTCAGAAATTTTACACAGAATCTGATGAAGTGTTCAGGGTCTCCATAGTTGTAGCACCCTCCCTTTCCGGAAGGATTTGGGTTAAAAGCTGCTAGAACTGATTTTTTCTCCAGAGAGCTAGTGATGCTAGGCATCAGCTTTAGTCGTGCCTCTTCTTGTGCCATAGCAGCTATGGCCTCCTCCAGTGATAGCAGCCTGGGTTGAGCAAGTAGAATATTCCTCTTCTGCTAGAATACTGGGTTAAGCCCCTTCAGGAACTTCATTATCCTCTGTCGCGAAACATAGTCCATGAACTTCTTATAATGTTTCGCAAATGCCGGTTCTACTTGCTCATCTTCCACGCCAATGGGGTCATAGTGGTCGAGAACTGACCAATACTTCTTCAGCAGAACCGCATACTCAGAGATGGTGTGATCTTCTTGGACCACCTTATCAAGTTCATCTTGTAGTTGAAAAATCCTCATAGGGTTGCCCGACCCTAAGTACATATCTCTCGGCGTCATCCAAATGTCACCAGCACTCTCCATTGCTTCCACGTTGCCCGATACTTGGTCGATCAATGAGACTGTCAACCATCCAGCAACAACATTATTGACGATCTCCCACACAACAAATTTCTGTGAGGAGTGATCTTCAGGTGCCTTGGTTTGGCCATTCACATAGCCCACCAAGCCTCTTGCCTTCAGAGTCTGCATCGCCTGAAGCGACCACTTCAAGTAGTTGGAAGTACCCTCCAACTTTATCTCCAGTTTCTCCAACTTTTTCATTTTGTATGGTGAATGATCCACATCTGCGTGTGCACCACGGGAGCTAGTCTCGGTCAGCCTCTTGGAGAATAGATCGTCCACCAAAGCCTTCATCTCTTGGGTCATCACCTTGCCGTAGATCGCCTCCATCGTCTTCTTATCCTCTTACATCAGCAAGATCAGCAAGACGGTGGCAGATCTAGATTGTCTCCACCTTTGATCGTCGTCTTCTCCACGTCTACTGTTTCTCCTTCAGCGGCAGCGGTGTCCCTGAGAGTCGCTGCTTACGTCCCGTGCACGACTTCGACCCGAGGTCGCATGACCTGACGAGAAGGAGGAACCAACAGTTGTAGTCGAGATCAGGAGTTCACACAAGAGTTCTCTCGCTGATATAGCTTGATCCAACAAGCAACTATATAATTAATATCACGATTACAACTTACTGCTACAAAACAATAATCAGAAAATTAAATTTTTCGGTCTTCCGTGCAATCGTAGTTGCATATAGACAGAACCGAATTACAACTTGCAAGAGAGAAGACGAAGAAGAAGATCGTCGGGGTCGGAGGTCAACGGGATCGCAGCGGCAGCAGCAGTAGTCGCGACAACAGCAGCAACAGCAGCCGCGACAGCAGCAACAGCCGCCGCGGCGGCGGCGGGGCATGCTGGCGGCGCGCGGCCAGGCGGTCACCGGGGCTGCTGGCGGCGAGGTAGGCCGGCGGCACTACGGCGCGTGGCCAGGCGGTCGCCGGGGCCGGCGGAGAAAGAAGGTAGGGGCTACATATATATAGGGGCGGCTGTGGGAGGGTTATGTTAGGGTTTGGAGAAGGGTGGGGGTATTTGGCTTTGATACCAAATAGAAACTTGGTTTAATACTTGGCTTAATTTTATTGATAGGTAGGATTACATATATATAGGAGAGGCTAACCCCTCTCTCTACTATTCTACTAGATGTGGGACTAAACATCCACTAATACTCTCAACACTTATAAATTTCAGATACTATATATTTACACTGCAAAGATAATTTCCATGTCATACGTACATAAAGATTTTTACATAAGAACTTGAATAAATCGAGTTTACTCACAACAACACTTTTCCATATGTCATCTTTGATGCTTTGTGGAAATCTTTTTCAAGAACTAACTGCAAGTCGACAATGTGCCCTTGTTATCTTTCCAATAATCGATGAAAATTGTTTTGATCAAACATCAACTGGTAGCCCATATTCGTCAAAAATAATTTGATTAGCGGTACCTAATAAAGTGTTCAAGAATATGATACAAATCATTATCATTATAGCAAAAATATGATATGAAAACCAATAGATACTGTTTGACTGACTACATGTACCAGTTAAGCTGAAGGGTACCGGTTAATATATACTTTTCAAGTACCAGTTAACCAATATGATATGAAAACCAATATGATATGAAAGCAAAAGTATGTATTAATAGACACAGTTTCTAACAACAATTCTAAGTAATAAAGGTGATATAAAAATTAATAGATACAGTTTCTAACAACAATTCTATGTAACAAAGGTTGATACAATTTAAGAACATAGAGGTACCTGACACCAATAGTCTATGTTATGACCCCAATATTGAAGTATTCCTAGGGTTAAACTATGTATCTATCGAACAAAAGAGCCATAACGGTACACGACAAGAGCAAAATAAATAAATTAGCACACAAGTAAAAAACATTAAATACATTGACTGGTCTGTTAATTGCACCCACAGTTGAATTCCCGAATCCCATATCCGTATCCTATCCTTATAAGTGTTCGTGTCGGTATTCGTGCAACATACGCTGACACCATCTACTATCTTCAACATCATGCCAGGGGAAGACTACTAGGCAATCTCCACCACCAAATCATCTGAAGAGTAGTATTCTGAAATAAATATGATATATGTAGGATGGAATATGCCCTCCCCTGTGGGAAAAAAGGAGACGAGTCATACCGTATTGTGATGATAAACAATTGTATACAAAGTAAAATATTCATACAACATTTCCATACATCTCGATAAATATCTCATTCCAAAAATAGACTTGGATTTGAAGTGCAAAATGACTAGCTCAGGTTCGCAGACAAGATCTGAATCTCCAAGCACTAACAGCTGGGTTAGCAAATCAAACTTTGGGGTTAGGAACACCCAATGATTAAGAAGGAAATGTAGTTATAGAAAATAACACATCCCTCTGGATTTGACATGATATAAAATTATAAAGTACTTTTGAGGAAGAGCATAATACATTAGACAACAAACAGGGAAGTGCCAAATACCCATCCTAAAACGATGGGTAAACAAGATGAGTTATGTCACATCATCAACTAAACAAAGTTGAGAAATATATCTTTTTCTGACTTGTGTGTTACCCTTTCGAGACAATACCAAATGTCATGCTTGTAGGAAATACCTAAATAAGAGTAGGTTTATAACTTTACTTATGCAATCATAAGGCTTAAAAAATGATTCCAGTTTATATATGATCATTAGAATAACTACTTCTGATGGCATTACACATTTAATTGTCAATATTCACTTTCAAAGGAAGCTGATTGGATTAAAATCAAAAGTCAGCATGTACATAGAAAACAAAAGACTAGGTAAATGCAAACTGAGAGTGGGGATCAAAATCAAGTCTACTTGGGATTCTACTTGTTGGTTCATTCTGTGTTGTAAGTGGAGATATATTAAAAATGTTAAATTCCTATGGTGGATGAAAGGGTTGCTTGCTACTTGTAGTATCGAAGGGATTTATGATGTCAAGTTTTTTTGTACCTAGTATCGAAGAGAAAAAAGAAAATGTGTGCTATCTAAATAAACATATAGTTGTATCTCATAAAAAAATGAAAATTATAAGTGGAGCCATGTTCCCAGTTTCAATTCCCACTTTGCGTCTTTGGAAGAGTAAACATATACTTTGATACACTTTAAAAGAGTAACATAGTTTCAGTTTGTACTTGATGAGAAGGGGGTGGCTCGATGACACCGAAACAGGTATAAAAGAGAGACAGAAACTGGTACTGAAACTGACTTGTACAAAACTGATACTGAAACTGGCCCAGTTTCAGTTCAAAGTTTTAGATGAAAAAACTGATACTAAAATTGATACTTGATGATCAACTTGTACTCGATGATCAACTTGTACAATCAATAGACTTCATTGGCTACAATAAAGATCCCAAAGCATCATAAAACTTGTTAGAGATTATTGAAATAATTACCCGATGGATCAGAAGTGCTTCCTTGGTACTTACTAGAATGATCTTCATTATTAGACTCATCAACCATGTCAACTTCCACTCTATGAACTTCCTCTCTATGAAATTCATCTCTATTATATGGTGATCCATCTCCTGACATCATGAAACTAAAATACCAAACACTTTTGTCAAATAAAATACAAAATAAGAGCATCAAATTTTAATATGGAAGCAATATTGTTAAAAAATGGGAAAAAAGTAGCTAGTACAAAAGATATTATTAAACTTTTCCATTAAAAGTCAATATGGAACTACATAACATCAAAATATGGTAACAAAGAAACTTATAATTCAATACAAGATCATTGATCTTCTTCATCTTGTAAATTATCAATAAATTGAGAAAATGTAGCTTCATCAGAATCTCCAATGAAAACAAACGAATCCTCGTAAGCTTCGACATCATGACTTAACTTTTTTGGAAGATTCTAAAACAACATGCCAATTATTTCTTGTTTCATCTTTGCAATAGAAAACTTGAGTTGCTTGAGCAGCGTGGATAAATGGTTCATTCTCTTCACTTGCATTTCTTTGGAACCTCCCAAAATTGACAAAACCAAATTTGTTTCAGGATCCACCACACATCCATTTACCTTGTCTTCTATATGCACCCAATCACAATAGAAGAATGTTTCTTTGAAATCATAATAATCCAATTCAAGTATTTGTTTAACAATGCCATAATAAGTCGTGTCATCATCCTTAAAATTGGTATCACTAACTCTTGATCTAAAAGTGCCTACAGCCTTCAAAGCGACCCCACTATTTTGTGTGGTTAAATTCAATTCTGCATCAGCTATATAAAAAACATATCCATTTACTGAATACACATTATATGATATAGCGTCAAAATTTGGACCATTCACAAGCCTCTTTAAAGGACTCATCTCCTCTTTCTCCAGCTGATGTCTTAACCAAGGAATATAATCCATGGTATTCCTTGTTTGTTGCTTTCCTCGTTTCGCAATAGGCTTATTCTGATCCAGAACATATGCATGATATTTCATGTGAATACATAATAGTAATCATATATCTATACATATATACACACATATATATACTTAAATTTATACACAACTGTAATAATGTTTTACTTACTCCTCCCATTCAGTATTATCATCGTAATACGACAAAACCCATCTATGTACTTGTTCGTACTGCACACTAGACAAACGATAGACTTTGCCAACTGAATTGACAGGATATGGACCTTCTTCATCATTATAATCAATGGATGTTCTCCCTCTTCGCTTATAGCTTTTATATTTACCACAAGTAATATCTCATTGCTTCATCTAGAGCCCTCTATAAAAGTCTTGTTCCGTCCATACCTTTTGTATGTTTTCATCATCCTAAAAATAGCATAACTCTAATTAGTAAAAAGTCAAAGGAATAAAACATAAAGTAAAGAATTTATTACTTCTTTTTACCTCTCAAAAGGATACATCCACCTATATCTGACAGGTCCGCAAACTAGTGCCTCATCTGCCAAGTGTACGACAACATGTGTCATCGAAACAAAAAAAGAAGGCAAAAAATATATTTTAAACACACATAATGTCTCCACAAGACGGTGGTGTATGTTGGAAAGCTCTGATCGAACAATAACCTCTGAGCAAAGGATCTTGAAAAATAATGATAGTTGTCGAATTGCGGCACGCAAAGGTTTCTCCTTTTTAAATCCATGCATCAGAAACACCGGTAGTAACCCTTGCATGAGAATGTGATAATCATGTGACTTCAAGCCTTTGACTTGGAAATCCTGCAAATCCACCTTATGTTTTCTATTTCCGCTGTACCCAATTGGAACCTTTAATTTACTCAAGGTTTTACAAATTATTTCTTTCTCATATTGGGATAAAGAAAAAGGAGCCTTTGGCATAATTTGTTTCCCATTATCATGTACAAGCCACAAATTCTTCTTTATCTTCAATTCTTCTAGATCCTTATGAGCTTCAGCTATGTCTTTGGACTTAATTTTAGTGTTCATTATTGTCCCAAACAGATTTTCAGCCACATTTTTTTCTACATGCAACACATCCAAATTATGGGGAAGATGTAGATCATGTTATGATAAAGACATTAATATGATACTATATAAAAGAATAACATAAAAATAAAAATTAACTTATTTAGCAACATAAATCACCTTCTATACGGCAGAATTGATCTCTTTGACCATTGAGAATTTACTTCAGTGGATCACTTCCTCTTCTTACCAATTAATTTTCCAAAATCTGTACATACAGATTCCATTTTACTCGATAACCCAGTCAAACGTTTGGAGAGGTTTTCTGTGTTCTTCCGTTCTGTTAAATTTTGACTTTTGCAATCTAAAAGATTGTGTAGCATCTCTTATGAATCTTCTATGACTCATATATGTAAATTTATTCCCATACTTTAGCCATTTTGAGTCTATTTCTTCACCACATATAGGACAACCATATTGTCCCGCTGTACAACCTGAAATATGTCCCTAAGCTGGAAAATCATGTATACACCACATCATCATTGCTTTCAAGGTAAAGTTAGTCTGCATTTTAGCATCATATGTTATGCTTCCTACAGACCATAACTCTTTGAGCTCCTCGACCAACGGTTGTAAATAAACATCAATATTATGTCCTGGTCCAGTTGGACCAGGAATAAAAATTGTTAACATCATAAATTCCTTCGTCATGCATAGAGACGGAGGAAGATTATATGGAACAAGCATGACAGGCCAACAACTATAAGAATTATTCATTCCTAAATGATTGAAACCATCAGTTGCGAGACCAAGACGAACATTTCGTTTCTCAGTAGCGAAATCCGGCCACATCCTATCTATCTTCTTCCAAGAAGAAGAATCTACTGGATGTCGCATGTGTGTATTACTATCTTCTACACGAGCATGTCATGTCATCTCCTCGGTTATCCATGGTACACTATACATACGTTGCAACCTCTGGATTATTGGGAAGTATCTAAGCTTCTTCTTCGGCAACTTCTTACCTCTTCCTTTTGAATTTTCTTTCAGGTGTCATCTACTTTCACCACACTTGGGACAATTATTCTTGTCTTCACTTTCTCTCAAATAAAGTATGCAATTATTAGGACAAGCATGGATAATCTCATACTTCATTTAAAAAGTGTTCCCATTCGGCAAAATCCTCTTCAAAAATTGCAAAAATTCAGTAAAAAGAGCTTCAGAACATTGGTGTCTAGCTTTCATGCTTAACAAATCTAATATCGAGGATAGTGTAGTATGTTGACCATCACAATTAGGATATAAAGGTTCCATAGCATCCTCCAACTTATTCTTGTAATCAATGTCTACTGGTGGATCATCTTGAACATGAGCATCATTTTGTTGATAAGATTCATTTAGGCATTCGTCGAGGACATTAGGATCAACACGTCTAAATGTGTCATTGAACAGGTCTTCCATTCTTGGAAAGGCATTTTCAGTACTAGTTGATGAACTAGGAGCTTGAACATTAACACCTATCTTAGGAAGTGGTTCTCCATGATTGATCCAAGTTCTATATGACTTGTCTACTCCATTGCAAAGCAAATGCTCAGCAATAACATTTAGTTTTTTTTTTGCATGAATTGTAGATATTTATCACACGGACAACAATACCAATCATTTCCACCCAATTTATATTTTGTGAACTGAATGAATGATGCAACACCTTCAAAGCATTCATTTTACAACTGAGGTGCATCCATCCATGCCTTACTTGAGGGTATCGAAGACAACTACCAATAAAATATAATCAATAAAACATATTAAACATATTACTGTTAAGGATTTTACTTACAACAATAAATTCACAGGATTTGGAAATATAATAAGCCACAATAGCCAAAGACAAGTTTCAGATTTCAGATTTGATGTTCTTGATGTTCAGATTTCAAATTTAATATTAATTAATTAATGCAAAAAAATAACAACAATAAATTCACATGATATGGAAACACAATAAAACACAATTGCAAAATATGGTATATAATCAACGCTGCCTCCTCTGCACGAGCTGGAGTTCGCTCCGAAGGCTCCCTCCTCCTCCGCACGACTGCTCATCGACCGGCGGCAGAGGAGGAGCTGACCGACTATAGCAAGAAGAGACGACGGGCATCAATCTAACCTAGTTTCTTCTTAAAAAACAGAAAAAATCCAATAGAGAAAGGATTTACAAACCTAGATTTATAACAAAAAACACACACACACACACAAATCAAACCAATAATCCGCCCTAAGAAGAAGAAGAAGAAGAAGGGTAACTTACAGCGGGGAGAACCCCTTTCTCATTGATTGAGAATCAAACCAAGAATCCGCCTGAAGAAGAACCCGATCGAGAAACTTTTGTGAAAGGAGATGGACGATGAGAGGGAGAAAAAAAAAAGTTCTTCATAAAGGAAATGCAACGATGACTCGGGCAGGTATAAATTTTTTTTTAAAATTGTTCACTTAAAATTTTAAATTTTAATTACGACAGTCAAAATTTTGACACTCCTTCCAATAGTTTTGACTGTCAAATTTTTTACGAAAGCCCTAAATAAATTCTGGGCTATCCCCGAGTAAAATTTTAAGTGAAAAATTAAAAAAAAAAATTTGGACCAGTCTGAGTGTATTTTGTAGTGCCTTTATCATCAGCCAAAAAAAAGTGTGTGAAAATATGTGGAAACATCGCTAACTTAATCGCTTTTTTTAGGGATTATGTATTGATTGGGCGGGGGTTTTAATAGTTATCGACGGTTTCGGTCCGAGCTACTGTCAAAGTCGTCCGTCGTTGTTGGCAAACCTAGTGTCAAAAACGAAGAAATTTGGTGTAGTGACTAGTGTATTCTTCCACCCAACTTCCTCTCATAAGATTATGGAAGATCAGTAATCACAGACATGGAACATGAGTCAAAAACCACAAATAGATAGTCACTACTCTTAAAGAACGGATAATCATGAACCATGATACAGATAAACACATTCGCGAATACGGATAGTCTCGAATCCCAACAAAAAGACACAACGAATCATGACAAGCTAACTTACATCACAACTCGGGCTCACGTATCAAAACTCGGATAATCATGATGTCACAACACGTTTTAACTCAATCATGAATCACAATAACCCATCCTTGTACACAGTATCATAGTGTCAAGACAACTAGTAAGGATCGATGAATAATAACATTTATCATGTAACGATAAATTCATAATTGTGAAGCACTTGTCTGTTGTCCGGAGCCGATAATACAAGCCAGAGTCTGAAACAGAGTCCAAATAACCTATATTGTGACTTTACAATGTCAATAGGGGGTTCTGAATCAATAACAATCTTAACTACTGATTATTAGGTTTCTAGTTGTATTCTAGGTCAATAAGGTCAAACTAGGTCAATACCTATTTTTTGGGTTTCCAAATATCTACCTTGTTGGCCTACGTAGCTATACTAGTTAGTATCAATCACTTCTAGGTTTTCTAGGTCAATACCTTATAGATATAGCTATACTAGATATCATATATTATATATATACATATATACACTCATAGATAATATTATCTAGTAATACCTTAGCCTAACTCATTATATCTTACCCATTTCCTTTTACCTAGTATCAATACCTTAGTTAAATAACCAATACCTTAACTCCTAATCCAAACCTTGGTATCTTGATACCAATACACTTGTATAATATGCCAACTACTAACCTACACATAGCTACTCAACTTACCTATTACTCAATGACACTTGGTACCATGGTACCAAGTATCACAACATTAGCCCTTACTAAAACACTTGGCCTACACCCATGCCACTCACTTAACCTCAATCCTTCATTCCTATGTAACACAAGCTACAACAACTCATTCTACTTACTCAAGATACAATTTGATACTAGAAGTATACCATTGATTTGGAGTCACACATGTATTGTATAATCCAACCTTCTTCTCCACACTCTAGCACTCCACTTGGTCAAGGCATAGCCCACCACTACACCCTCCATTGATGCTACTCAAAACTCCTCCACACACTCAAACACAGGCCAATTAACTTCCTTACTCTACTGTGCATGAAGTGCACATTACCTGAGCTCCTACCCTACAACTTGAACTGGAACCAATCCAACTGTGCACAGACTGCTACCAACCTGCTGCCAAGCAGTGTTGCCAAAGACTGCAACCCGAGCCCTCAACCTACTGTTCTCCCTGCATATTCATGCTCCTGCAGTGATGAATTCTGATATGCACACTGGTTCCTCACCCTCATGCCCCTCACTGAATATGTTTGACCCACAATAACTATATAAGAGAACCCATACCCGACCCATACCTGGCCTGCCCCCTACTCACTGCTATAATATGCAGCTGCAAATAGGTTTTGACACAACTATCTAACCCACGCACTCTACACTTCACTTGACACATTCACATAATCACCACACACTATCTAATAGGCACTGAAACACACTCAGATTCCATGTGCTACTGTCACTTGACCCTCACTCATTCACTTGCAATAAACAAGAATATCCTTCTACCAACCTACACTAACTGATACTTACCTACACAGTTTCAAGATGCACACAATGTAACCCCACCTCTCACTGTACTAAAATGTATCCACACACATAATCACTTACATTGCTACTACTTCTCTGAAATTGAGCATTACATAAGTGGCAATGCACTGCCCTGCTGCTCTGTAGGAACATACAAGGCTGGCAAGCAGTTGCTGTTATTGCTTGCCTTCCACACTCACCATTGCATATACCCAAGAACTTGTCTACTCGCAGGTTCTGCACCCCCTAATGCTTCCTGCATTATGCTCAAGTTCCACTGCTTGCAGTCCTCACCCCCCCCCCCCCCCCCCCCCCCCCAACCCTATACTGCACTGTAAATACACTCCCTGGCCAGAACACAGGCCCAGGCCATGCTCACCCTCTCCTCAAGAACTGCCTGCACACATACTCCTCTATCAATCCTGTTGATATGGTATGTTGGGTGTCATATTTAAGTATAGTATAAGCACATGGAAATATCCTGAGGACATATTTGGGATGCCAGAATATGTCACAGGATATTCCATTATGAGATTATTGTCATAATGATTGAGATCATTGTATTAATGACTGTAAGGCTATATAATGCCAATGAGACAATCAATAAAATAATGAACTAATTTCAACATGGTATCAGAGCCAAGTTTCCACAAACCCTAGCCGTCACCAAGCTTCCACAAACCCACAGGAGGATTTCCTAGATCTCCTCCACCGAACTCTTCCACGCCCCCCCTTCTTCCCTTCTCCGCCCTTCGCAGGCCGCCCTTCGCTGTTGCTGCCCCGTCCCGCTACTGCTGCGGCTACTACTGCTGTTGCGGCTGCTGCGACTGCTGCTGCTGCGACGGCGGCTGTGACATGCGTGCTGCCGCCTCCTCCGCACCAGCACGAGACAGCGCCTAATAGGGATGCCTAGATCTAAAAAAAGGGGGGACATGTTCGGATCTAGGAGCGGACGACGAGGACGAGCGTGAGTCGTGGAGCGGACGTGACGTGATTGGATAGACGACGCATCGATGGAGGAGATCATCAAGAAGCTAGATTCTGCAGAGGTGGCGACGTTGATGAAGTTGTTGACGATGTCGGCTGGTGAGAACACGACACGAACGTCGCCGGAATTGAAGCTTCCCTCCATCGATCTGAAATTAGATGGACCAGCCACCTATCTGAGTTGGTCACGGCGGGTGAGAAGAACCCTCGCAGGAAAAAATATGGAGGGGTTCCTGACGGACGAGGCGACAGAGCCGGACGAGGGCTCGACAGGACGCGATGAGTGGAAGTCCACTCATATGGTGATCTACATCTGGCTTCTCAACTCCTTAGTCCAGTCTATTGCCGCCACAGTAGACGGTATTGAGATGATAAAAGATGTGTGGGAGAAGTTGAGAAGGACCTATGATGGTGTGAGGAACAACTTACGGGTCTTCCAGATAAAGGGGGAGATTGATGACACCTACAGGGAGAGAAGACGGTGCAGGAGTATGCCACGGAGTTGGAGCGTCTGTGGTTGGATTATGATCACTCCTCAGATCGGGTGAGCTGCAGGGACCCTAAGTGTAAGGAGAGACAGGTGTGTCTGCAGGAGAGGATAATGAAGTTCATCAAAGGGCTGATTGCAGCTTTCGCACAGAGGACGGCCCTACTTCTAGCCCAACCAAAGATCCCTAGCCTTGAGGAGGTTATCTCAGCCATGATCCAGGAGGAGACGCGCATCAGGCTGCAAGCCGGGACAGGTGGTCCCCCCGAAGCAAAGTCAGCACTAGCGATCACCAGCTCAGGTAACACAGGATCTAAGGGAGAGCCCTGACAGCATAACCGGCAGTGCTACAACTGTGGGAAGATGGGTCATCATCGGTATGGTTGTACCAAACCACCTAGGGAGGGAGATTCAGGTGGTGGACGAGGACCGTTCGGCGGACGAGGATATAATAGAGGACGTGGTCGTGGTCGAGGGGGTAGACGAGACGGCCGAGGAGGTTATCGGGCGAACCTCCTGATATCAGAAGGGAAAGGAGAAGCTGATGGCACCTTTACTGTGGAGGACCAAGCACTGGGAGACATGAGGAGTAGAACAGAGGAGACGTCCACCTCATTCTTTGTTAGGGGCAATGCTGCCATGTATGCCCATCCATCAGAAGGTACTGACGAATCACTTGCCCTTGCGTTTATCTCTTCCCTTAAATCATCAGACTGGATTATCGACTCGGGAGCATCTCGGCATGTGACGGAGAATGTTAGTGAGTTTTTTTCCTACACTCACCTAGCATTAGCAGACAACATTCAGACAGCTGATGACACTTTCCAGCCAGTGGTCGGTAAGGGTACTGTTAATTGTACAGGTTCAATAAGATTATCCAATGTTTTACATGCTCCATCCTTTCCAGTCAGTCTCTTGTCCATTAGTTCTATAATCCTCCAACTTAAATGCATTGTTTCTTTTGATATTCCTAAGGGCCACTGCCAAGTCCCTTGCCTACGTTCGTCCCAATTCCTGAGGCACCGACACCAACCCCCCTTCAGGTGATACCCCCTCATTCACAAGATATCATTCCTCCTACTTCTACTCCTCCCACACCACTATCTGTACGGAGGACCACTCGCAGTAATACAGGAAATCCTCCAAACAGATATGGTTGGGATATTGCTCAGTTTATTTCTTATGACCATATCCCTTCTTCTCATGGAGCATTTATAGCATCTTTGGATAGTATTACTGTACCTAACAATTGGCAGGTTGCCAAGAACGATCCAAAGTGGAAAGCGGCAATGCACGAGGAGTTGGGAGCTCTGGAGAAGAACCACACTTGGGAGCTTGTGAGACTGCCAGAAGGGAAAAGAGCAGTTGGATGCAAGTGGGTCTTTACCGTAAAGCAGAACCCAGATGGACAGGTTGAGCGCTACAAAGCTCGACTAGTAGCCAAAGGATACAGTTAGACGTACGACATCGACTATGACGAGACCTTTGCACCAGTTGCAAAGATGAGCACTGTCAGGACTCTGATTTTTCTGGCAGCAAATGGTGGATGGAAGCTACACCAACTGGATGTGAAGAATGCGTTTCTTCACGGAGATCTAGTAAAGGAGGTGTACATGGAGATACCACCAGGATTTGGCACCAATCAGACAGTAGGCAAGGTCTGCAGGTTGAAGAAGTCCCTCTATGGACTGAAGCAGTCTCCTCGAGCGTGGTTTGACAGATTCAGAAGGACGATGGTAGGGATGGGATATCAGCAGATTAATGCTGATCATACTGTGTTCTTCCGTCGGAGTGGAGGCCACATCACCATGCTTGCGGTGTGTGTGGACGATATGATTATCACAGGAGATGATGAGCAGGAGATCGCCCAACTCAAAGGAAAGCTTGGCAAGGAATTCGAGGTGAGGGATCTCGGCCTTCTTCGGTACTTCCTTGGGATTGAGATTGCTCGAGAAGCAGAGGGGATTGTTCTCTCTCAAAGGAAGTATGCACTGGACCTTCTCACAGAAACTGGGATGTTGGGGTGCAAACCTGCAGCGACACCAATAGATCAGAGGTTCAAGATTGATGCTGAGGCTGGAGAACCAGTTGATCGGGACAGATACCAGAGACTGGTTGGCAAGTTGATCTATTTGGGCCACACACGTCCTGATATCTGCTTTGCAGTAAGTGTGGTGAGCCGCTACATGCATGACCCACGGAAGGGTCATATGGATGCAGTGTACCAGATTCTGAGATACTTGAAAGATGCTCCCGGGAAGGGACTAATATTCAGGAAGAACAATCACGTGAGCATCGAGGGCTACTGTGATTCTGACTGGGCTAGTTGTGCTGATGACATGAGGTCTACCTCGGGATATTGCATATTTGTAGGAGGTAACTTGGTCTCCTGGAGGAGTAAGAAGCAGTCTGTGGTGGCCAGATCGACAGCTGAAGCAGAGTACAGAGCTATGGCCTTGGGAGTTGCAGAGCTGCTATGGTTGAAGAATATGCTGGTGGAGCTGAAGCTGGATCAAGGAGCCAAGATGAAGCTGTGGTGTGACAATCAGTCAGCTATTAGTATCGCCAACAATCCAGTACAGCATGACAGGACCAAACACATCGAGATTGATAGATTCTTCATCAAAGAGAAGTTGGATAGTGGATTATTGGAGCTTGGCCATATTCCAACCAGGGATCAAGTAGCAGATGGA
This sequence comes from Iris macrosiphon, assembly GCA_036927795.1. Classification (NCBI taxonomy): domain Eukaryota; kingdom Viridiplantae; phylum Streptophyta; class Magnoliopsida; order Asparagales; family Iridaceae; genus Iris; species Iris macrosiphon. The sequence continues at coordinate 41,744,102 of JAYESA010000011.1, forward strand.
CTAACCAAAGGACTTGCCTCAGTGAGCATGATTAGAGGATGTGACAAGATGGGCTTAGTGAATATCTTTCACCCATCTTGAGGGGGAGTGTTGATATGGTATGTTGGGTGTCATATTTAAGTATAGTATAAGCACATGGGAATATCCTGAGGACATATTTGGGATGCCATAATATGTCACAGGATATTCCATTATGAGATTATTGTCATAATGATTGAGATTATTGTATTAATGACTGTAAGGCTATATAATGCCAATGAGACAATCAATAAAATAATAAACTAATTTCAACAAATCCTAACACATGTACACTCAAGCTTCAACACTCAAACACACTCTCTTGCACTCAAGGCACATCCTAATACTTCTCGAGACACACCCTCAGACTTCCTACATATATCAGTTGTTCCCCCCACACGAACACCCATGTAATTGCACACACAATTAACTGCACCCTATTGATAGTCCATCTTCCCACAACTACTGCAGTGCACATAGTGCACAGTGCATAATGTAACGACCCGTTCTGCATCGATGCGGATAGCCGATTCAAACGGCACAAGTGCAATGACCCGACCCGCTTTGCTCAGCGAGAAGACTTGCTTGAGGTAAAAGAATTCTAGACTTGGCCCTTCAGAAGTTCGGACTTAGACTTTCAGAGGCTCGCTCGGAGTATCGCTCGACTAAGGCAAATTATCGCTAAGGTGGGTGGCTACGATGAACTTGTCTTTGCTTAGCCAGCACACCTAAAATACGGTTGATATATGCTAGTCGCTAGAAGAATCACCCCTTGCATGCTAATAAAGAATTCAACACATCTAGCTAAGGGAATAATCCCATCTGATGTATCTTTGTATAGAACATGAAAGTAGATCGGTTGAACGGAATGGTAGACTCGCTTTACAGTTCTTATAATTTCAGCTCGTAATTATGCTTTTGTTCCTTATATGTTCTTGAAGTTCAAAGTTCATTACTCCATAAGTTCTTGAAATGCTCGTCGCATAGAGACGGTCTTAGTGCAGAAGCACAACATAGATTCTAGTTAACTTACCTGTGGCAGAAGACTATCAAAATAGTCGTTCCAAGCCAAACAATAGAAACATGGAAAGTCTTCGGAACCGTTGGGTCGCCAAGGCAACTCCCAAAACGAGAACTGCAATAAGTAGTAAGACGGCAGCATAAATAATGCATGGAATGGAACATACAAAATCATGAGATCTTTGAACGAGTGAAGTGCACAATCACTAAGTCAAATAGCTATGTCCATTTAAGGTCTTAAGATGTTGCATATAATGAGAGTTTAGTGTTGATCGTCAATGGTCATGGACAACCTGTGCACATGCTTCAGGTTCCCGCGGACGGTACGCTGGTCGCATCGGGGCCGATCCGAACCGGTCAGTAATATTTCAGATAGTCGTTGCTTCCGACGGGAAGGAGTGTAGCGAGGCTCGCTACCTGCGTTGCATTCCATTCCATTCCCGTGCCGAGACTATACCTTGTTCATGTAACGCCCCGCTCCGTGCCGGCGTTATATATCAAGGTGAGTGGGCAGAACTTCGTTATCTGATTCTTGCACGCCTTAATAATAACCTGAGTTTTTGCTTGCAATATTTTCATAAGAGAATGATAGAACCTGCCTTACATGTTAATGAACGAACTCACCTAGCTTGTCTTTGAATCAATGCCTGCTTAACGAGAATCCTGAATCGCCTGCTTAGAGTGCATGAACATGTTCACTATCGTCTATGCTTCGAGAGAACCATACTGTGCCTGAATGTGTTCAAGTGATAAGTCGGATTGCCCCGCAACAACGATTGTATTCTGATGGTTCGTCTCGTCTGCATACTAGAGTTTATTTGATAGTGTTCCATGCATTCGCACGCGGTCAGACAATGGCTTTTGGTGGAGATCTGAACTGCATGCGTCATCCACCATAGGTCACAGCTGCCATTAGCATCAGAGAAATGAGTCATTGGTATGCTGTTCCACCAGCTGCCGATCCTGAGATACTCGGGGACCGCCCTGCATATAGCTAAGTCATTGTGTTGGCTTGGATAGTGACTGCCCCTAAGATTGTGCATTGTGTGTCTAGCTTTGCATCTGACCTTGGAGTCGCACGAGACACGCTGCGCACACCCTGAAACATGAACGGTTTGCTTGCTTGCATATTCAATATGAAACTCTGTTTCCAAACATGTTTCCAAACAAGTAAATCGACTCTGCTAGAACTGCATGAAACGAACCTAGGTAAAACTAGAAAGATCACTAGTAATATAATATTTTATAACATGATTACTTAGTGCCTGTTTGAGTGAATGCATGTTTCTGTTCAGTTGATTTATCTCACCAGTACTTGTATAAAGTGCTGACCCACCAACAGTTTACTTGCTTGCAGGTACTGGATCATCCGAGGAAGCGATAGGCGTGCCACAGTCCCGAAGACCCGGAAATCCTGGTTTCGATTGTTGCCCCGAAAATGCTATCGTATAAGGGGGCATAATGTATGGAACGAACGTTTGCCTTTGCTAAAGGAAACCCAAGTTGCCTCGATCGTCCCGAACACTCAGTTGGCTAATGCATTGCATTGCAACAAGTCCCTTTTCGCTGCTAACTCGATTGATGCGATGATAGCCAACTATCAACTTAAACGATTGGCCTTGCACGGGCGCAACCCCAGGCCCGTGCGGCATCACGTCCCCCGAAAGCTCGAACGGGCCATTCGCTTGGCTCCCTTCCTCCTTCGCACCCTCGGGACGGGCGCGGTGATTCGCGTCCGGCGCACCGAGGCACGGTGATACGTGTCCGGTTCGTTAATCCCGGCCGCACGGGGCGGGGCAGGGCGGAGCGGCGGCCCGGGCGGGACCGGGGCGTGACAGAATGGTATCAGAGCAGAATCGATTCTCTGGCCCAATCCATTGCTATGACTCTGAGATATTATCGATATAGTATTGCAAAGAGCGTTCCATACAATAAGTCCATAGATATTCTTAAAGTGCAAAATGTTTCCTGAACTTGAATTGCTTGACTGTTTCAATTGAGTACGGCGAGGGATGCACTATCGCTACTCGGGATATCGAGAAGTTTATCCTTGAAGTTTCGAGGATGAAACTTTTTGTTGGTTGGTAAGTATATAACGCCCCGCTCCGCGCCGGCGTTATATATCAAGGTGAGTGGGCAGAACTTCGTTCTCTGATTCTTGCACGCCTTAATAATAACCTGAGTTTTTGCTTGCAATGTTTTCATAAGAGAATGATAGAACCTGCCTTGCATGTTAATGAACGAACTCACCTAGCTTGTCTTTGAATCAATGCCTGCTTAACGAGAATCCTCAATCGCCTGCTTAGAGTGCATGAACATGTTCACTATCGTCTATGCTTTGAGAGAACCATACTGTGCCTGAACGTGTTCAAGTGATAAGTCGGATTGCCCCGCAACAACGATTGTATTCTGATGGTTCGTCTCGTCTGCATACTAGAGTTTATTTGATAGTGTTCCATGCATTCACACGCGGTCGAACAATGGCTTTTGGTGGAGAGCTGAACTGCATGCGTCATCCACCATGGGTCACAGCTGCCATTAGCATCAGAGAAATGAGTCATTGGTATGCTGTTCCACCAGCTGCCGATCCTGAGATACTCGGGGACCGCCCTGTATATAGCTAAGTCATTGTGTTGGCTTGGATAGTGACTGCCCCTAAGATTGTGCATTGTGTGTCTAGCTTTGCATCTGACCCTGGAGTCGCACGAGACACGCTACGCACACCCTGAAACATGAACGGTTTGCCTGCTTGCATATTCAATATGAAACTCTGTTTCCAAACATGTTTCCAAACAAGTAAATCGACTCTGCTAGAACTGCATGAAATGAACCTAGGTAAAACTAGAAAGATCACTAGTAATGTAATATTTTATAACATGATTACTTAGTGTCTGTTTGAGTGAATGCATGTTTCTGTTCAGTTGATTTATCTCACCAGTACTTGTATAAAGTGCTGACCCACCAACAGTTTACTTGCTTGCAGGTACTGGATCGTCCGAGGAAGCGATAGGCGTGCCACAGTCCCGAAGACCCGGAAATCCTGGTTTCGATTGTTGCCCCGAGAATGCTATCGTATAAGGGGGCATAATGTATGGAACGAACGTGTGCCTTTGCTAAAGGAAACCCAAGTTGCCTCGATCGTCCCGAACACTCAGTTGGCTAATGCATTGCATTGCAACAAGTCCCTTTCCGCTGCTAACTCGATTGATGCGATGATAGCCAACTATGAACTTAAACGATTGGCCTTGCACGGGCGCAACCCCAGGCCCGTGCGGCATCACGTCCCCCGAAAGCTCGAACGGGCCATTCGCTTGGCTCCCTTCCTCCCTCGCACCCGCGGGCCGGGCGCGGTGATTCGCGTCCGGCGCGCCGAGGCACGGTGATACGTGTCCGGTTCGTTAATCCTGGCCGCACGGGGCGGGGCAGGGCGGAGCGGCGGCCCGGGCGGGACCGGGGCGTTACAGTTCATGGCGGCTCATCAGGTCATAAGACCAAGTTTGTCCTTAGAATATTGTATACGTGGCGGCAACCCGCGTATGGGCTCGTTAGGATCTTGTGGCAAGTATCAGATATAAAGTAACTTGAAGTTTGAAACACATTTGAGTAGTCTGAGTAAAACATGTCTGTAAAAGTATAGCATGCCAGTGTAAAATGAGTATAAGACATCTGAGTAATCTGCACAACCTAAGTCACAAATGATAAAAGTATTGTGAACCGTGTATATCGTGCACTTGGTTTAGAAACACGCTCGTAGCATACTTGTGTTTGTTTTGCGATTTTGGGATTTTATATATCTATATTTGTGCTGGGTTTAACTTGGTTTTATGCTTGGGCAGGGAAGGACAAATGGTAAGTTGGTAAGTATCGTCGTATTTCTTGTATATCGCACGGTGCACTGTCACACGAGATAGGCTTTGTATCATATGCATGAAATTGATCCTAAGGAAAGAATAGCAAGATAACTTAATAGTTGGTGCACAGAACTAAAAATAACGTGTTGGATTTGTCGAGCGGGCGAGAAGCCTCCCCACCAGTACATTCATGTATTGATAACCCAGCAGATTGCTTGCAGGGTACGGGAGAACCTCGTTCGGTGCGGCCACCTTCGTGCGCACTAAGGCGTGGAGTTCGCTCTGGAGCCTTGGAGCGTTCCATCCGGAACTGAAGCACATATACAGGACATAATATTGTAACATCGCCTATGTATCATCCCAAGTTGTAAGCCGTTTGGCACGTCTTTATTCTTAGAGAGAGAGCTTGAGCAACTTGTAATCTCGGCCTAGCGCCGTTTGTAACCTTATTCAATATCAATAAAGAGCTATTTTGTATTCATACTTGTGTTTATTCTATGTTTTTGCTATATCGACTTGGTGAACTAGTTATCAACGACCGTTTCGGTATTTGCCTTGCGCGGGCACAACTCCAGGCTCGCGCGGTATCACATCCCGATGAAAATGATCGTCCCGCGGGAGCGCTGGCGCGGTGATTCACGTCTAGTGGGGACGGCCGATTCCAACGAAAGATCAGGGCATGACATATTAGTATCAGAGTATGGCTTTACGTCCTTGAACTTCTTATCGATTCTGTCAGTTTTGAAAGCTTGTTCGTGGGTTATATTACAGACGCTCTCTCCCAAAGTTCCAACGGATGTTCCATACAATGAGTCTAAGTATTTTTGAAAGATGCATGTGAATGATATGATTGCTTGATCAAAATTTTCATGCGTAGGCCTTTATGCCAACCTGTGTCAGATCTTGTGGGAATGGACTTATGTTTAAATCTGCAAGTTATTTGTAAACCCGAAAGCTTATACGAGAACACCAAGCGGGTTAGTGTACGAGACAGAATATCGTTCGGACAGTTACCTATGCACACAACCTTTTGGCTAAGTTGTGTTCAGTATCGTGCGCCAAGACCCTTGATGCTAGCGAGTTGCAATACGAGATTTGGGTATCGTTCGAATAAGAATAAAGTTGGACTTAGAAGGATATCGATAGAAATGTGATCGGACTATCGCTAAAGAGAATCTTGTGGAGTCGTGCCTGGGTTTTGACGTATAGTTCAGACGATTGTTCGTATCGATAAGTTATGACTCGAAACATAGTTTATATGGAGGGCTATCAATAAAGGTGCATACGAGGCTAAGATCATTAAGGTAGCAAATAGGGTCCGTGCTGCAGTTCTAAGGAACAAATTGGATATACTAGTGAACGATGCGTACGCGACTCAGGAGTTAATAAGATGACTCAATTTTTGAGTGGTGTATACGATAGTCCCAGGTTCGAATATGCGAATTAAGAATAGAAACAAACTATAAAGATTCATAGATATAGCTCGAATCCTGAGTGGTGTATCGGTCGAATTAGAAATGTTCGAACGAATCGTGGATTTCAGAGTATTAAACGGGTCTAGCAGCAACAACATAATTATGCGAAGCCTTAGTATAAATAATGTCCATCAAGTAAACGAATTCGTAGGAATCATAAATGATTTGATTCGAACAAGTTAGAATTAGTTGAGCATGGGATAAGTCTTACATCAAATAGAAATAAAGAGTACTTGGAATTGATATCACGATCGGGAAAACTTAGTGGATCGTACGAGCGATTTTGAATTGAATCAAAACAATTTAAAACTTGAGTTGAGATGGAATAATCGGGGATGCGATCGGAGTTAGTACTATTGAAAATAATGGCGTGAACGAATGATAGTGCGCATAAAAATTTAGATTTTAGTAGGATATTGCTCGATAAAGTTCGGTCTGAGTACGAATATTATGGTTTCAAATTTGGGGGATCTTATATCATATCAATGGTTGGAAGATATCTTGGATTGATACAAGTTAGAAAAATCTTGGTTCAAATGATTAAGGTAGGCGATAACAAAATTGATCTTGACTTGGACGAACGATCTTGAGTCGAGTTCAATAGAAAATACTCGACATCAGGCCCAGACGAGATCGATTATTCCATGGGAGCGCTGGTGTAGTGATTTCACGTCCGACGGGGATGATCGAACTCGTAGGGACATGTTCGAAGATTTTCTAAATGGACTCGATGAATGGGACATATCGAAAGTGAATAGACTTGGGTTTGGGATTTGAAACTTAGTTAATTGAGGAGTGCTAGAAGTAGACTATGGATTTATCAAAACGGAAATGTTGAAGTTGGATGATCTTGCTAGACGAATTATAATCACAACATGAACATATATGACTTGATGGATAAGTATATATAACTTGGATGGAGCAAAGTGAAATGATAAGGTATCTCGATCGTTTCGGTGATAACCATATTGTTCGACGTTTTTGCCTTGTGCGAGCATAACTCTATGCTCGTACATGCATCACGTCCGGATTAGGACAGTTATTCCGCGGGAGCGTTGGTGTGATGATCTCACGTCCAACGGGGATGATTGAACTTGTGAAAGACCGAAGCATGATAATTAAAGGATCGTCTTGACTTGTGGTTCGACATGATAAGACGAATTTTAGGATACAAATGAATATAAGTATTTTTTAGGAGGAGTTAGTCTAGAATGTGCAGTAAGATATGCTGGATGGTTCCATGAACAGATACGTAGATCGTGTTGGACGACTTAGAGTTTATGATATACATCGATGGTTGAGAATGGGATCTTGATTTGGTAGTCCAGGCTTAGAAAAGAATGGATAGGTGGATTCTATCAAACGTAATGGAGGAGATAGACTATGCAAATCGATGGCTTTAACCTGCGACGTGGATATATCGTAGATTTGATTGAACGAACGTGTCTTAGGAACGATTTTGCTAACGAGCCTGGATCTTGTGCAAATGAACGTGTTGATGTGGATAGAATGATTTGTGCTCGATGTTTAGAAATCTGAGTGAAACAAGCTTGGGTAGAATACCCCGTACGAAATAATAATGGTTTGACCTTAGGAATTTTGGGCGAGTATCGTGCAACAAATTTGCTCGATAAGAATCGTGAACTTAAAATGCACCTATGACCTTGTGAGCTGACCTAGCGAATAGGAAGACGACCTTATGCCTTGAGTTGAACTGGAGTGACTGACTTCAGAGTATCGTTCAGGAAAATATTAGAACTGGGGCAACGAGACTTAGAGTTAGGACTTGGAACTGGAAGTGTATGCTAGCGACATTGGAATTAAAACGAACGCAATAGAATATAGGACTTGAGTGATAATTGAATTGGTTGAATAAGTTATGTGACGGTGAGGAATAAGACAGTATTAGAGAATTGTCGGACGGAACTCTTATGAATGGAATTGGTGATTTTCGAGATAAGTTGGCATAACAAGTTAGATCGTTACTTGGAAGAGGTGCGTTGCTAGTAATGCAATACTTGAGTTTGGGTGAGATTGGAGTAAACGATAACTAAAATGAACCTGAGTTAGGATATACGAGTAGCTTGTCCGACTTAGCTATCACTAAGCTTGGTTGAAATACACATATTTGGGGGACGCCTTGAATATAGGTACGATCCAGACTTAGCGATATGTATAACTCGAATGCAGCTGCAAATAAAAATATTCGTATTCGCATGGACGAGTATAGCAACTGAAATAAGATTGCCTCAACCCAAGATCATCATTTGTGATGGATTATAACATACTCCGCGTTAAGCGATATATGTTCCGCGCTAAGTCGCTTCAGAAGTTGGATTGAATGATAGAGTCATTCAATGAGACAGATCCCGCACGCACGTAACACGAAATAAGAAGCGAGTAGGAAATTATGTTCAAACGGATCTAATGATACAGATTGGTATGCTTGAGTTTGATTCCATAGTGTGCGATAGAACGATTTGTACTCAGAAAGTCTCGAGGACGAGACTTGTTTTGAGTGGTGTATAATGTAACGACCCGCTCCGCATCGATGCGGATAGCCGATTCAAATGGCACAAGTACGATGACCCGACCCGCTTTGCTCAGCGAGAAGACTTGCTTGAGGCAAAGGAATTCCAGACTTGGCCCTTCAGGAGTTCGGAATTAGACTTTCAGAGGCTCGCTCGGAGTATCGCTCGACTGAGGCAAATTATCGCTAAGGTGGGTGGCTACGATGAACTTGTCTTTGCTTAGCCAACACACCTAAAATACGGTTGATATATGCTAGTCGCTAGAAGAATCATCCCTTACATGATAATAAAGAATTCAACACATCTAGCTAAGGGAATAATCCCATCTGATGTATCTTTGTATAGAACATGAAAGTAGATCGGTTGAACAGAATGGTAGGCTCGCTTTACAGTTCTTATAATTTCAGCTCGTAATTATGCTTTTGTTCCTTATATGTTCTTGAAGTTCATTACTCCATAAGTTCTTGAAATGCTCGTCGCATAGAGACGGTCTTAGTGCAGAAGCGCAACATAGATTCTAGTTAACTTATCTGTGGCAAAAGACTATCAAAATAGTTGTTTCAAGCTAAACAATATAAACATGGAAAGTCTTCGGGACCGTTAAGGCAACTCCAAAATGGGAACTGCAATAAGTAGTAAGACGGCAGCATAAATAATGCATGGAATGGAACATGCCAAATCATGAGATCTTTGAACGAGTGAAGTGAACAATCACTAAGTCAAATAGCTATGTTCATTTAAGGTCTTAAGATGTTGCATATAATAAGAGTTTAGTGTTGATCGTCAATGGTCATGGACAACCTGTGCACAGGCTTCAGGTTCCTGCGGACGATACGGTGGTCGCACCGGGGCTGATCCTGTAAACCCCCTCACCCAAAACAGGTATTTTGTGTGTATTTTATATTATTATATTTATTATAGATTATTTTAAATATTAAATTACTTTAGAATATTCTAGTAGTTAATTAGAAAATAAAATTTTAGTATATTTACTTATATAAATATTGATTTAGAATCATTTTTAGGTTATTTTAGATTTTTGGAGATTTTTCTAGAATTTTTAGGTAATTAAAACATAGGGAACATAAATTTCTAGGACTTCCATGATTTACTATGAGACCATACTTGCATATTGTTCCTACAAATATTTATTTTAGGTTAAAATATTTAATTATATTTTCAGCAATTTATTTAGAATTTTAAGAAATTTATTTAGATTTTTAAAATTATTTAGGATTTATTTGGATATATATGTCTTAATATTAGATAGATGCTAATTTAGTGTTAATAGATATTAATAATATTATATATGAATTATTTGTATTATCTTTAATTCTATTTAAGATTATAAATTATTGAGATAAATTTAAACTCTATTTTAAATTAATTCAAATCATGAGCCTAGTAGGAAAGCGACTTCATGCATATCATATCCTTATTTAAACTCATCATAATCCTATCCAAATTAGCCAATCCTAGTCGTATTCAATTAAGTAGTGTCCACCATTATAAATACCTCATCCTTCATATTTTTCTTCCATAAATTTCCCTCATTTTCGTCCAAAAATAGTCAAAATTCGTCATAAATTCAGCCTCATTTTCTAGTAGTTATGACGACTTAAATAGACGATATCTCCTAGCTCCGGACTCCAAACGCGCTCCAGTTTTTTTTGTTAGAACCATATCAAGGTTAGTTTTTTGAATATATAAATTATTTTAATAATTTTAGAACCTATTTTTTTCAGAAAATTCTAAAAGTGCCAGCTGTCCGAAATTAGACGCATTTTCGTATTTTTGAGATTTTGGGAGATTCCGAATTCGGAATTATGAACCGTTTAAAGTTTCAGAAAGTTGACATGATGAAATTACATAAATAATATTTCTAGAATTTAACATATAATTTTAATCTACTGTAAAATTCGTGCAACGTAGACGTAAATAGGAAATCACCAAAAACTGTCATATATTCGCCCTTGCGGCCATAACTCTTTACCGACTTGTGATTTTATAAAACCGTCAATTCTTGCATATATGTAGTGCTAAAATCTATAGAATTTTACACACAAATTCAGGATTTGAGTCAGTTGACTTTTTGGTCAACGGATTGCCTCGATTTGCGTGCCACGGATCACAAATCTGTAACCCGCAGGACATGGGTTATCAAGGCTATTGTGCCTCACCCAACTATGGATCATGCGCTCCCTGCATCTCTGCTTGCTGCTCAAGACGCATGTCATGTATCCACACATGCGGCCCCTGCTCATGTCGCATCCTCGGTTTAGGAGAATAGTACTTAGCACCCGAGCTCTGGCAGAGGAAAGCACTACGATTCCAGAAGCTTAGGGGCTGATGCACTATCCATATGCCTACTTTGAAGAACACAGAAGAAGAAGAAGAAGAAGCATGCGACACTGAGCTCCATGCGGCCTACTGGGAAGATAGTTACATACGCCCCAGACAAAAATAAAGATTGTCTTCAATAGAATCTCATGTTGCGATAACCCTGTAACTACCACTTTCCACCATAGAAATATTTTGGTTATTTTGTATATTGTTAATTTTTTATATATTATTTTATATTAGTGATTGTCTAAAATTATATTAGTGTTAGTTAGTGGCTAGTCAATTAGAATTTGTAAGTAATAGTTAATACTAATTATTATTAGTCATGACTTTAGTAATTAGAATTAATTAAGTTTAGTTGGCAGGAAGAGAATATTCTTCGTAGTTGTAGAGATTTTTTTCTTTAGTTAATTAGATTACATTCATGACAAATGGAGAGGTGAAAACTTGATATTTTAGCATGACCAAACAATACTATAAGCGATAAGTTTAAATTAGGGCTCATCCATTCATTTTATTTCACTCATTAGCCTCATTTTCCTCAAAGATTCTCCCTTCCAAAGCAAACCCAATTCTCTACCAATTTTACTTAATCCACTTTCAATTCTATTTATTCTTACCACCATGAAGCCTTAGAGCATTGGAGAGCACAAAGAGATCCAAAGAAGAGAAACTTGCCAGGAGATTGTATCCGACTCATCTCTTCCGTGTCCAAATTCGAAATTCTCCAAGGAGGCCACCAAAATACTAGATAATTCTCTCAATTTTATCAAATTTATAGTTACGAACACCCCTTGGTCATGTAGGAACCTTTCCATGGTTAGATTTGACTTTCTAATGGTATATCTAGGCACTATAAGCCCTCAATTTGGTAGATCTAAGTTAGTATCATAATTTTGTGGCTCATTTTTGGAAAATCCCAATTGTGTCCGATGAGTGTGTATATTGTGTCCTAAGGAGGACTATTGATATTTATTTAATGGTGTGAAGGTATTCTTGTGTCTAAAATTAGAAATATAGAGTTGTATCATGATACGCCATGATACATATAGGTATATTTGGTAAATTGGGTGTATACATGTGTTCTTTTATCCAAAATAGCCCAAATTTGTCATAGTATTTAGCATTATTTTTAGCAGCCATAGCAAATTAGAAATATCATAACTCCTATCTCAGGATTCGATTAATTTTCTTTTTTTAAAAGAACCGTATCAAAGTTAGCTTTCTAAATATATAAATTAATAGGTCAAATTCATTTTTAACTTTCTGTAAAAACTGTCTAAGTATCAGGTGTCCAAAAGACGAATATGTTTTGATATTTTTGTGATTTTGGGAGCTTCCGGACACAAAATCTGATCTATTTGAAGTTTCAAAAAACTGATACGAAGGTCTATGATATACTTAACCTTAGAATTTATTGAATAGGTATAATAGGTGCAATATTGGTTACTAGTAGAGAACTGACTATACGATATAGACATTTTGTGTATCCTATGAGCCTAGGTAGTATGGATATCAAGTGAGTGTAGGTATCATAGGTTATCAAGCATATGTCAAAGTAATAGAGTTTGGGGCAAGGTACTAGTGTGATACTTGGGTGCCATAAGGATATTGGTATCTTGATACTGAAGTATCATAAGTGAGGGTAAGTGAGTATTGGGGCTTGAGTAAGGTATGCTATTTGGTATCAAGTATTAGTATTAGAGTTAGTTGGATAAGTATCTAGGAGGATAAGATATTGGTCAAGATACTAAGTTATTGTGTATTAGAACTAGGTAATAGGTAATATCAAGATATCAAGTGCCAATAATATGGTGAGTATCTTGGATGTAAGATAAGTGTAGGTTATGGTTATGGGGTTAGTATTTTGGGTGATTGATATCATATGATACTTAATGTGGTACCATGGTACCATGTACAAACAAATGGAATATGTGTAGGGTAAATTAAAGGGTGGTATCCCAAGATGTATCAAGGTATTTAGAATACCAAGATACTAAAATATTAGATACCATGATACAGGATAAGGTAAATAGCTATAGGCCAAGTATTTAAAATTATAGGTAGAAGTATATATTAGAGTAATATATGGTACTAACATATTAGTATAGCCTAGATACAGGATAAGGTAAATAGCTATAGGCCAAGTATTTAAAATTATAGGTAGAAGTATATATTAGAGTAATATATGGTACTAACATATTAGTATAGCCTAGATACCTAGTATTGATCTAGTATTAACTAGTATTGACTAGTTTGACCTAGTTAGCATATAAAAACTAAATAGTGACTTGTTAAGACCTAGTATAAATTTATAAACCTTATAAATAGGTAAAATCAACCTAGAAACTAAAAAATAACCTAGTTTGAATGTGTTTACCTAGATTTGATCTAGTTTGGCTTAGTTTGACCTAGTTTGACTTAGTTGGACCTAGTGTTGACATAGAGCCCTAGTTTTAAGCTAATATAACATGTTTATGATTCTAAAATACTGTTTTGACTTGATATTTTATATTTAGTTCTTTGAGGTCCGATACAGATATGGTTTGATATTTATTGCTCTAGACCACATACGAGTATATTCTCTGATAGTTTTCTTATTTGATAGTCTTTATGTTATATGTATTTATTGTTCGTGATTACTCAATAATTACCGTATCGTTCTTCGTGATTACTCAATAATTACCGTGATATCTTTGTGATTATATGGACCGTGATCATCGTACTTGATATTATAGACTGTCATCGTGATTTATATGTCATAATGTGTCGTAATTTGGATCTGTGCACTAGTTGGGGACAGAAGAAGTATTAGTGGATATGTGATCATACCTTATAGCCCGTGCAATAGTGTAACCCGTGATAACTTGCCAATCATGTATTACACGTTTGGTTGAGCTAGTTCCTTTTATTTATAGGTCATGCTAGGTCCAAGCCGATGACATATCTTACTAATATAATAAGGCACTTATTGTTATAGATTTTTTTACTTTCAGTTCTTTACAGTAATGATTCTTATCATATTGCTCTTGGTTATTTTTATTATTTGTCGTCATATTCCCTTGTCGTGATGTTTACTATCTCAACGACTCTCCATCATTTATTTTTATTGCTATTATTGTTTCATAGATTCTGTCATTTATTGGAACTGCTATTGGGTTGTACTTTGCATTAATTCTAACTGGATATATTTTTTAGATGATTATTTAGAGGACTAGTGTCCTACACATTATGGCCCATAGGACGATGAGCTAGCTGAGATAGCACCCCTATTACAGGTGGATCTAGTACCAGCCGTTGAGGAGGCTCAACTAGTATTAGCAGACTCTTAGCTAGTTTTTCTTATTGTATTTAATATGTCACCAGCTTAGACATTTGGCATATTATTTATATTTGAGACTATTTATGTTTTGTTGATAGACTATTAGACTTGGATTTTGGTTGTAGTTTGAGACTCTTGTGATTTTCATTCTTCTATTTAATATCGTGCCATTATCTTCCTTTAGTTATTGTGATTGAGTATTGATTATCATATTAAATTATCATCTTGTCCTCCGTATGGAGTTAAGATATCATTGATATATTTTATATATTATTGTGTGAGATTATTAGATAGTATCGTTGACCTAGAGAGCGTTCTACCGCTGGTGCTGTGGTATAGGCTGGACGTATACACGTACTCTTACCCTCATACCGGGTGCTAAGGGGGGCTAATGGCAGCAGTATCTTAGTTCAGTTGAGTATTCAGGTGTTAGCATGGGTTATCAGTTGTACCTGTATGTAAAGGCAGTAGGGTAAGTTGGGTTTAAATATAGGCCTAGGTGATACCAAGGTAATTGCGTAGGTGAGGTATTAGTTGATACTAAGATACCGAAGTTTAGAGTTAATGTGGTGTGAGGTATGGTAGTGGGTAGGCATAGACGAGAGGTTAGTTAGTAATATTAGCTATTGTTATATACTGAGGTAATTAGTAGGTAATACAAGTATAAGTATATATTAAGGTATATATGCTAGGAACCTAGGTATGACCTAGTACTATCTAGTATTAACTAATTTGGACTTGCAATCAACCTAGAATGAAGGTAAACACCTAGATTGACCTAGTATACTTAGTATTAGCAAGTATTGACATAGTCTTGACCTAAAAAATTATATTTAGCTTGTTTAAGCATGTTTATTACTTTAATACACCAATGACATAGAGTTTTATATATAGGTCTGTGTGACACCAGTTCGGACATTGATTTACATCCATTACTCTGGACCATAGGCGAGTACATCTCTCTGTTAGTTTTTATTTCATGATAGTGTATATATCACATATTCTAGAACTGTATACTTAATTTTGACAGAGTGGCTACATAGACTGGTACTAAATAGATCTTGTCATGGGATATTATCCCCTACCGTATTCAGCGGGTACTCCTTTACATGTATTTTATCGTGTGTAATGGGTATTGATTATCGTGTACTTCGTGTTCACGCACTGCTCGTATTCAGTGTGCCCATATTCGTGTTCGTAACGTGTCATGATTGGATCCTTGAGTATTGGTTAGGGATGGGGGAGTAGGAGTTCATTATGTAATAAAGCCCAGTGTATTCGTGTACATGTCGATTACATATCACACGTGTAATCGAGTTACAAAATTATATTCGTGTTCAACCCAAACCGATCACATAATAAACTTGTACTCTATGGCACATTAGCTAGTATATCTACCTTTATCGCTTACAGCTATTTATATTGTCTGTTCTTTACTTTTCAGTATATTACCTGTTCACTCTAGTTCATTGTCATTTCCTATTTCTAGTTATCTTGTATTCTTTTCTATTATTTGTTATATATGCTCTATTATATTTTTGGAATTACTTTCAGAGCTATGTACTTTGCTCCAATCCTGACTGGATATATTTTTTAGATGATTGTCCTGTGGATCAGTGTTCCACTTATTACGGGCCGAAGGATGACGAGCCAATAGAGGATCCTTCCATAGAGCTGGAGGACCTAGTGCCAGTGTCACAGGAGGATTAGTTATATTATTTTTGGATATTGTATTAGTCTTATTTTTAGTCTCATGGCATGTATATAATATTTTGGGAGTGGCTATGTCTAGACTTATGGATTTGGACTTATGGATATATTGTGACTCTTTTCTTTCTCTTTTATTCTATATCGTGCTTTCATCATCCTTTAGTTTTATATTATGATTGAATATTGTTTACCATTATCATATACCATATTGTTCCTCCGTTTGGAGTTGTGATTACATTGACAGGTAATATATATATATATATATATATATATATATATATATATATTGTATGAGATGTTTAGATAGTGTGGTTGACCCAGACAGCGTTCTACCATCGATGTTGCGGCGTAGGCTGGACGTTGATCACTACTCGTGTCCTTATTCCGGGTATGGGTCCTGACAATCCTGATTAATCCCCCATTTTTTAAAGAACCATAACAAAGTTATATTTCCAAATATAAAAATTAATAGGCTAAATTCATTCTAGAACTTTATGTAAAACTCGTTGAGTGTCAGGTGTCCAAAAGACGAACATGTTTCAGTATTTTTGCAATTTTGGGAGCTTTCAGACACGAAAATACGATCTGTTTAAAGTTTTGGAAAGCTGATACGAAGGTCTATGACATACTTTATCCCTAGAAATTATTAAATAGGTATAATAGGTACAGTATTGGTTACAAGTAGAGAACTGACTATATGACATAGGCATTTTGTGTATCCAATGAGCCTAGGTAATATGGATATCAAGTGAGTGTAGGTATCATATGTTGTCAAGCATATGATATATATATATATATATATATATATATATATATATATATATATATATATATATATATATATATATATATATATATATATATATATATGCTTGACAACATATAATACATATATTAGGTAATAGCTGTTACTTAGTGTGTGTGTGTGTTAGTGTTGATACAAGTGGTTATCAAGTAATCCAAGTATTAGTAAGTTATGTGTCAAGGTATTAGAGTTTGGGGCAACGTACTAAGGTGATATGGGTACCATGAGGATATTGGTATCATGACACTCACGTATCGTGAGTGAGGGTAAGTGAGTATTGGGGCTTGAGTAAGGTATCATATTTGGTATCAAGTATTAGTATTAGAGTTAGTTGGGTAAGTATCTAGGAGGATAAGGTATTGGTCAAGATACTAAGATATTGTATATTAGAACTAGGTAATGGGTAATATCAAGATATCAAGTGCCAAGAGTAGGGTGAGTATCTTGGATGTAAGGTAAGTATAGGTTATGGTCATGAGTTAGTATCTTGGGGGTCGGTATCATATGATACTTAATGTGGTACCATGGTACCACATATAAACAAGTAGGATTTGTGTGGGGTAAATTAGAGAGTGGTACCTAAGATGTATCAAGGTATTTAGAATACCAAGATACAAAAATATTAGAACTAGTATGAGGTAATACTAGGATACTAAGGTAAGGTTATGATATTATGTATTGGATTAAGATACCATGGTAAGGGTATTGTCTACCTTGGATAATGGGTTATGTACCAAGGTATGAGTTAAGGTATTGGGTATTCGGTCAAGGTAATGGTATTAGATAAGGTATTAGCCTAGAAACTATGATACATAGTAATATATTAAGGTATTGGTAAGGTAATGAGGTAATTCTAAGGTAATAGCTTGGTCATGAGGTAATACGAAGGTATTGGCTAGGTATTAAGTGTTAGACTAAATTATTGTATATATTATTGTATCTATATGATATATATGATATTATTATATCATAGCTAACTAGTATGACTTTAAAACCTAGTATTAGCAAGGTATTGACCCATAGTTAAGGTATTTGAGATACGAGCTAAGGTATTAGGTAAATGTGTGATAGAGTTTAAGATACCATAACACGGGATAAGGTAAATAGCTATAGGCCAAGGTATTGACCCTAGAACTAAGATATTGACTAATAGTTAAGGTATTTGAGATACGGGCTAAGGTATTAGGCAAATATGTGATACGGGTTAACATACCATGATACGTAGTAAGATAATTAGCTATAGGCCAAGATATTGCTAGAAAATATAGGTAGAATTATATATTTGGGTAATATATGGTAGAAACTTATTAGTATAGTCTAGAAACCGAGTATTGGTATAGCATTAACTAGTATTGACTAGTTTGACCTAGTTAGCACCAAAAAACCAAATTGTGACTTGTTAAGACCTAGTATAACTTTATAAATCTTATAAATAGGTAAAATCAACCTAAAAACTAGGAAATGACATAGTTTGTTTATGTTTACCTAGATTTGACCTAGTTTGACTTAGTTTGACATAGTTTGACTTAGTTGGACCTAGTATTGACTTAGAGACCTAGTTTCAAGCTAGTATAATATGTTTATGATTCCAAAATACTGTTTTGACTTGATATTTTATAATTAGGTCTTTGAGGCACCGATACGGACATGGTTTGATATTCATTGCTTTAGACCACATGTGAGTACATTCTCTAATAGTTTTCTTTTTTGATAGTCTTTATATTATATATATTTATTATTATATTTAATATTGGCTGGATCCGCAAATCAAGTACATTCCCAACTTGCGTCTGTACTCCCTCTCAATATGGCCTACCTTGCCACAGTAGTGACAAGTAGGAAGGAATGAGGCTCTTGGTGCTGCTCTCGGTGGTGGATTTATTTGTTGTCGCTTTGCAGACTCCTCTTATGATGCTCTGGTTGGTGCTGGTAAAAATGGCCTTTTCAGGATGGATTCTCTCCTGGTGACACGCTCCATGCGTCGGGCTACAGCAAGAACGTCCGAGTATGAAGTAGGTGCAATGGATCCGATCAATCTATGTAGCTCAAAGTTTAGTCTGTCGAAGAACTTTTTAGCCTTCTCCTCTTCTGTCGGGATCAAGGTAGGGACAAAGCAACTCAGACAGATGAACTCCGCATTACACTCTTCCACTGTCATATGGTCTTGAGTGAGGCGATTGAACTTGTCCCGAAGTTTTGATCGAGCAATAGATGGAATGTACATCTCCTGAAAGAGTCTAAAGAACTCTTCTCAAGTGACTCGGTCTGGTTCGAGCCGTGTCTTCTCAGATAGCCACTAGTGATGTTGTCACGCCCCAGTCCTAAAAATATACGGGACCAGGCCACGTGGCAATAGTCAGCTGTCACGTCTCCGAGGATATCCCAATTTAATGGATCCTAACGAAGAGTGCTACGCTGTCCTAAAATACTAACATGTCCAATATCAATAAACCACAGGTAATCTAATCTCATCCACAATATAAATAGCAAGAAGTACTAAAATAAATACCGGCACATAAACGCCAGTCTCAAATATCATAATACAACCAAGAATGTCTGGTGGGAACAAACCCACTACTAGGACAAAAATAAAGTACTGAATGACAGATAAAAAGAGTAATGACTAGGGCATTTGCTGACTAGATAAAGATGCTCCCAATCCTAGGCAGAAGGCCTACCAACTGATCACGAAAACTTTGACGGTAGCACCTCTAGCTCCTCCGCTGTAGCATACCTAGTCTCCTGTCCTGGCCCTTACACTGTGGGGTAATATGCCTCGTCCAAATCTGGAAAGGTACCAGGTCCTCAGAGGAACGTAACAAGATACATAGAAGCATGCCATATATAAATACTGAATAAAATAAAATAAAGGGTGTGCTAACCATCTAAGTGAATGCAATATGAGGACAACATTGGTACGTATGGGTAGGCATAGGCATATAACGTCCACACCCCGAAGAGAGTGGCATATGCATAATATAACGTCCATATCGCTCCAAAGAACGTGTCATCTGAATAGTATATCGTCCATATCGCTCCGAAGAACGTGGCATCTAAATAGTATATTGTCCATATCGCTCCGAAGAACGTGACATCTGAATAGTATAGTCATTGGATCCGTAGCTCCTCCGGATACTACGGATTCCGATGGATGTATCCCATACGCCTACTAGTTGTCCTCCCGCCCAATACAGATACACAAGTCGAATACTCGACGTGCATACCACGTATCTATATGCCAAATCTCTATAACTAAAATAATCATGAATTACATACTAACCATGATGTATGTCGCACGCACCGATAGCTAGTCACAGTGAAACGTGTAAGAGTGTCAGGTCTTGGAAGATATCAGAGTATCCTCCCAATGGGGTGAGTCTGCTAATGACTAGGTCAAGTACACTACTCATCGACGCATCCGTCGACTGCACCCGAGTCAATCTCGAACGCGCACAGTCATATAAAAGAAAGCAACAAGATATCATACAACACATGCATCATTTAATTTAAACAGTAAATATGGGAAGGTATCTTGCCTGGGTCCTCAAGCTGTGAATGCCAATAGCTTGCTCCTGCAGTATCTCCTAGCTGGCCCAGTGACCCTAAACATACAATATAATATAGCAATCTAGCATCAGACACTAAAGCAATACATACACAAATTATGACGCTGCTCTTAGTACTGACGCAAGGGTCACGGTTGGTCGACTATAGAGTCTCGTTTGCACGTAGCTAAGGTACACACGTGTCCTGTCCTCAGTTACCATGTCTCTCGCGATAAGCGATAATAAGTTACCGAAGTTATGGGTTACCAAACTATTTATGTTTTGTACGAATACATGTCCTTATTTTCCATGTTTAAGTGTACTTGGTTTATGTCCAGGTTTTCAGGTGAATTACTAGTCTTTGATAACAGGTCATATATTTAGGGTAATTACTAATGTATTTATTATCATCTAATTTAATTAACATACATGCATACACATCTATATTATTACATATTAATTAGTTTGTGTTGACACAAGACACGACGACACGATGACTTGATGATACAACTATACAACGATACTAGGAAAGAAGAGAGCTAGAGGACGAGTACCTAGTTGGCAGAACGAGGGGGGTCTGCTCGTTGACTGGCCTTCCTCCGGCGTAGAGGCGGAGCTCCGGTCGACGTGCGACAACAACGGCAGCGGGTGGCAGTAACTGCAGCAGTTGCAGCAGCGGTTACAGCGGGCTGGGACGGTGCTGGTATAGCGGTCAGGTCGTAGGGGAGGTCGGGGTCAGCCTGGCAGTGGTGGTTGGCGGTGCTGGAGGCGGCGGGGGCACTCGGGGTCGGGTGAGATGGAGTCGGGTTTGATGAAGATGTTGGTGAGGGTGAAGGGGATGGTGATTGCGGTGGGGTAGGCGGCCTGAGGGGGTGGTCCGGCGACTAGGGGTTGTGGTGGTGGCCTGAGGGGGTGGCGGCCTGAGGTGGTGGTGGTGTTGGGAAGTCGGGGAAAGGAGAGGGGTACTCGTGTTTTGAATGGAGGAGTTCGGCTAGGGTTTGCTAGGTGTGACGGTTTTTAGGGTTTAAATGAAGCAAATGTGTATTTATATCGGAGAGGGATTATGGGCTGACCTCGAAGTTTGGGCCGGCCTGGGCTCCTTGGGATGGGGCTGGTCCACATGAAAAGGGTGTACATGGGTTTGGTTAGGTCTCGCTTTGGGTAAAATTGCCTCTAATTTAATTTAATTAAAAATAATGTGCAACGCGTTCTTTAATGAATTGAAGACACATGTAATTAAAGTTGGGTGGGACACAAGTGTCATCGGCGTAGCAGGCTCAGAATGGGTAAATACCATAATTTGGTTTATACGGAATTGGGTTGTGGTTGTACCTCAATTTTAAATGGGAATGGGAAATTATGAGAAATTGGGTTTATTTGAATTATTCAGGGACGTTTGTAACGAATATTGCGCAGCTAAAATGAGGCACAATATTGAGTATCTAAAAGTTACACAAGGGTCAGATGGGTAGTCTGGCATGTCTAAAAAATGTGTATGAACCTTGTTTGAAGGTAACTACTAATATAGCGCTCGAAACATCGAAGCAACGGTAGGGTGTATTAAGTCACATAATTATTGTACATTAATATTAATTGTATCCAAATTAATTCTAGTCTCTCAATATAACTAAAATTAATACTAAATTGGTCGAGGGGGTTTACAGATGTGCATTATCCGTCAACTACATTCTGACGGCAGTCATCCAACGCTCCCTTGGAAGCTCAGCTGCTTCTAATTGGTGTTGAGTGTTTGTAAGCCACTCATGAACTTTAGTGGGCTCCTCCTTGCCAGAAAAAGTATGGGACTTCAGTTGGCAAAAATTGGTGATAGAGCCCGTCGATGGCAGTCATGCTGGTAGGTTCGCCTGCTCCAGTGCGATTACTAGGCTGTTCCTTAAGTTTTTTGCCTCGTGACGTAGAGCCTCTTGTTGAATTTGCTGTAGAGCTTGTATCCTTGAATAGATCATTTGGAATATCTGATGTCCGTCCATAGCCTGCCCTTGTAGGAACACGGGCATTAGTGGAGTGAACTGCATCATTGGTGGAATGTCATCTTGCTGGATTCTCGAGGCATGCTGATTTGCTTGACTGCATTGTTGAGCTGATTGACCTTCACCTACTAGTGTCACTTCTTCTTCATGTGTAACCACAACACCTTTTGGTGTTCCTGCAGGAATCTCGTAGCTTGCTGGTGGATCCATTACTCTGCATCCAAAATAAACGATAAGAGGCGCATAAAGGGATCAAGGCAGGATGTAAGTCAAGTAATTAATTCGAGTCCGATATAGAGATCAAGAATGATTCAATCAAGTGGATGAGATCCTATAACTTATCATATTCTTATTGCAGGCTTGCTCAGTTTCTAAGTTAAAACCGAAGCAATTTAGTCATAGACCTGCATGGGCCACCACAAAAACCATGTCACGTCCCAGTCCCAAAATACCAAGGGACTAGACACGTGGCAATGGCCAGCAGCACACACCAATGGGCAAACCCAATTTAATGGACCCATCAGGGTGTACTTAAGCTGTAAACAACAATAAGGGTCTACGATACTAATCTCATCCACAGAAGATAAATACAAAGCCAGAATAATCAAGATCATATATATCCAACAAATCTCAATAAAAAGTCTCGGGGAACAACCCGATAATGAGTTTGATACAACATTTTAATAAACAGGAAATAAGAGTCTAACAATAGAAATAACTGAGTATAATAACAAGATACTCAGGAGAAATCCTCGGCGATCACCTCATCCTCTAGTGCTGGTACTGCTCCAATGTCTACTCCTATCCCGTATAACTCGGGGTAGATCTCCTCTGCTAAATCTGGAAACATAATCCGGATTCCAGGTCCTTAGGGGACATAGCAAGGTACAAGATTAACTAAAGCCAAATAAATATAGTATATATAAAATGTATCAATAGGGCAAACTAAGTAACCAATTAAGTGATATACAAATAAGAGCATTAATAATACTCAAGCTGACACTACTATAGGCTCTGTGTCGGGGAAACCCATAGTAGCATTTGTCTCGAAGGGCCAGAACTTGTGCCAAAGCTCTGTGTCAGAGTCTAATACAACTCTAGAAAACTACATATATATAATATAATCAGCCTTTAATATGGTAATACTCTCCCCACCCAATGTAATCACACGTCTTATGTCCATGACACGCATGATCATGACCTCTAACTGATGTAGTGAGTCATAATGATAGCTAAGCATAAGTATAAAATCTATGTCATGAATCCTGTAACCTATACAGAATCACCATGAATATCTCAGAAAGATTCTGTCTTATGAACAGTGTCAGGTGTCCAATGGTATGACGTACTTGATAATACAAGCACGAAGATATA
Organism: Iris macrosiphon; assembly: GCA_036927795.1. Taxonomy (NCBI): domain Eukaryota; kingdom Viridiplantae; phylum Streptophyta; class Magnoliopsida; order Asparagales; family Iridaceae; genus Iris; species Iris macrosiphon. The sequence continues at coordinate 41,768,087 of JAYESA010000011.1, forward strand.
TAGGATCGCAATATCAATCACTAGGTGACATTACACAACTCTGCGTACGGCGTTGACACCCAAATATTGTTCGGACGCTAAGCAATGTCACACAGTCCTAGGTTGAACAAATATATCAAATAAATAAATCAAGGAAATAATATATAACAAGTACTGCAAGATTGGCAAGGTATACTTGCTTGGGGTTTGATTTCCAACTGCTGCTCTGGTATCAGCTGGATCTGCAGGTACTTCTCCGAATGCTGAAATAAATATTATCATCATGCTCAAAAAATATGAAATAGCTAGAATTGCTTGTCCATAAGTTCAATTTGGACACAGGAGCAAAATTGACAGTTTCTGGTCAAAGCTGGGTCCACATGTGGCCCACTTCGTACCAAAAAATGTGCCAGAGACAAAGTTCTCTAAATTTGTCAAACTTAGTGTCTACAATACCAAAACGATGATGCAAATCCAACGAAATATTCAGAACTAGATTTCGATGAGCCGATCACAAAATCGCCCGTCAAGTAGAGTCGTGGGGCCCACGATACGAGATTTTGTCAACGTTCTCAGAATCGAACCAAACTTGGGTCACAGGAACAGCATATCTCTACGAGTCCGATGGCATACCTTTCGTTTCGAAATAACGTACGTACACGAAGTTACAATAAGTTTCAGAATAGGGTCGATATGGGGTGTTATCAATGGATACGCGTTGATTCCGGTGTGCACGCATATCCAAATCAACTTTTGTGAAACTCCATACGTCCTTATTGATGGTGCGCACCTTTCGGTGAAGTTCGCACACAATCATGTTGTCTCGTTTAGCGGGGCGCACCCAGTTCTGAAAAAAATTAGGGTTTTAAAATATCCAAGCTTTTTGGTCATTTTTACCCGCAAAATAATTATAATCTACAGCTCAATAAGTTAAACTAAAATAGGGTTTTGAAACTTAGTAATATGGTCTAAATTATTGTTCAAGCAAAATTTGAGAACATTTCTCAGGTTGGTCGCAAAATGGTCGTGAACTGGGGAGTTCGGACCAATTTCTGATTTTCAAAAATTGGGAAATTTTTTCCTGTTTTTGCGTCACTGTTTGTGACCTACACAGGGCGTGATACCCTAGTCTAATGCCACGAGATTCGAGAGGGTCACGAGGTCTACACGCACAATTTGACAAAACAGAAATCGGATTAATGCATAGAAAGTTATGCAAGCGGGAAGACAGTTACCTCGCGAACTTTCTCGTGTCAGGGCGGCGCATCGCGGCGACTGCGGGGCGGCGGGTTGCTACTCGTCAGCGGTGGAGCTGTGGCTGCTGGGGGAGATCTTGGGTCGGCGGCTGCTGCGGCGAGGGCACGGCGGAGGGGAGCTCAGTGTGGCCGGGGCTGTCGAGGTCCGAGGGGAGACGTGGCGGAGGCAGAGGTGGCGGTGTGGTGGAGTCGGGTTGCCGGGTCAGGCTGAGGGTTTTCGTCGGGGAAGAAGAAGGGCAATGGAGGATGGCGATGGCTGACTGCGGTGAAGGGGGCCGAGGTTCAGCGGTGGTGGAGATGATAGTGGTGGGGGTCATGGTGGTTGGCGGTGGTGGAGACGGGGTTTTATATACTAGGGTTTCGGCCGTTGTCGGAGAGAGGAGAGGTCGTCGAGGAGGTAGAGCGGTCGGGGAGGCGAAGGGTTTCGACGGGTAGGCGGCGGCCGAAAATGGCCGAGGAATGTCCGGAAGTCAGAGCGGCAGGCGGAGAATCGGGGAGACGAAGGGATTATTGTAGAGGGCGAGTAGGCGGGTTCGGGTCGGTTTCTGGGTTCTGGTCCGGATCCAACCCGACCCATTAAGGTTTGGGTCCGGTTCAGGGTTGGTTCGGTTCAGGATTAAACCGGTTGGTTCAATCCGGTTCAGGTTGGTTTGTTTAGGTTTATTTAAAAACTATGTTTTTGGCCTTTTAAAAAATAGTTCTGGGTCCAATCAATTCCAAGAAAATTACAGTATGTCTAATTAATTATTTTACACTAAAGAATATTATTTTCATAATATTTTAATATTTAATAAAATTACAACAATTATTTAATACCAGAAAATATTTACTTTAATTAGTTAAAAAAATCACAGATTTTTCCTAAAAATTCATTTTTAAATTCTGAAAATTTTTGGTTGTTTACAATCTATCCCCCTTAAGAGGATTGCGTCCTCGCAATCAAAGAATAATAAAACATAACCGGTCAGAAGAGATGACATGGTTGTAAGACATGTTTGAAGCAAGACACAAAGGATAAAGAATCATGAACAAAGAAAAATTAAGAAAAAGTGTGAGGGTTAAGCAGAATACGTAGGGAAGGAATAAAAATAATTCCCTAGACAATGAGAGAGAAGTAATTCAAGAGTAAAGGAATCTGATGAAAATCTACATCTAAGGAAAACTAGGTTATCAATTATTAACAAGTTCAAAATTACTAGGTTTAGGGAAAATGTCATGAACTAACAGCACGCGCTAAGGCATTACTAAGAATAGATAGCTATGAATAACTTAAATCTTACGCGTATTCACTATTCCGCGAGTCTGTGCGTCCTCCATGGTCATCGCAAAAGCTTGTCCGCGTCCTTGTGGAGGTACCCTCTGCTGTTGCTGGGCCTGTTGGAAGAGTGCTGCTTGTGGTGCCAATGGTGGCCTCGACTGATATCCTCCCGGTGCTGGTAAGGCTTCTCAGTTAATCATCAGTGTTTCTCCTCGATGTGTTGTGCAATCTCTGGCTAAATGTTGGCTGGATCCGCAAATTAAGCACATTCCTAACTTGCGTCTGCACTCCCTCTCAATATGGCCTACCTTGACACAATAGTGACAAGTAGGAAGGAATGAGGCTCTTGGTGCTGCTCTCGGTGGTGGATTTATCTATTGTCGCTTTACAGACTCCTCTTGTGATGCTCTGGTTGGTGCTGGTAAAAATGCCCTTTCCAGGTTGAATTCTCTCCTGGTGACGCGCTTCATACGTCGGGCTACAGCAAGAACGTCCGAGTATGAAGTAGGTACAATGGATCCGATCAATCTCTGTAGCTCAAAGTTTAGTCCATCGAAGAACTTTTCAGCCTTCTCCTCTTCTGTCGGGATCAACGTAGGGGCGAAGCAACTTAGACGGATGAACTCCGCATCATACTCTTCCACTGTCATATGGTCTTGAGTGATGCGATTGAACTTGTCCCGAAGTTCCGATCGAGCAATAGATGGAATGTACATCTCCTGAAAGAGTCTAGAGAACTCTTTCTAAGTGACTCAGTCTGGTCCGAGCTGTGTCTTCTCAGATAGCCACCAGGGATGTGCATTACCCGTTAACTGCATTCTGACGGCAGTCATCCAACGCTCCTTTGGAAGCTCAGCTGCTTTTAATTGGTGTTGAGTGTTTGTAAGCCACTCATGAAGTTCAGTGGGCTCCTCCTTGCCAGAAAAAGTATGGGACTTCAGCTAGAAAAAATCGGTGATAGAGCCCGTCAATGGCCGTCGTGCTGGTAGGTTCGTCTGCTCCAGTGCGATTACTAGGCTGTTCCTTAAGTTTTCTGCCTCGTGACGTAGAGCCTCTTGTTGAATCTGCTGTTGAGCTTGTATCATTGCATAAATTATTTGGAATATCTGATGTCCATCCATAGCCTACCCTTATAGAAATACGGGCATTGGTGGAGTGAATTATGTCGATGGTGGAATGTCATCTTGCTGGATTCTTGAGGCATGCTAATTTGCTTGACTGTGTTGTTGAGCTGATTAACCTTCACCTACTGGTGTCGCTTCTTCTTTATGGTTAACCACAACACCTTGTGGTGTTCCTGCAGGAATCTTATCGCTTGCTGGTGGATCCATTATTTTGCATCCAAAATAAATGATAAGAGGCGCACAGAGAAATCAAGGCAGAATGCAAGTCAAGTAATTAATTTGAGTCCGATATAGAGATCAAGAACGATTCAATCAAGTAGATGAGATCCTATAACTTATCCTATCCTTATTGCAGGCTTGCTCAGTTCCTAAGTTAAAACTGAAGCAATTTAGTCGTAGACCTGTATGGGCCACCACAAAAACCATGCCACGCCCCAGTCCCAAAATACCAAGGGACTAGACACGTGGCAATGGCCAGAAGCAGACACCATTGGGCAGACCCAATTTAATGGACCCATCAGGGTGTACTTAAGCTGTAAACAACAATAAGGGTCTATGATACTAATCTCATCCACAGAAGATAAATACAAAGCCAGAATAATCATGATCAAATATATCTAACAAATCTCAATAAAAAGTCTCGGGGAACAACCCGATAATGAGTTTGATACATCATTTCAATAAACAGGAAATAAGAGTCTAACAATAGAAATAACTGAGTATAATAACCAGATACTCAAGAGAAATCCTCGGCGATCACCTCATCCTCTAGTGCTGGTACTGCTCCAATGTCTGCTCCTGTCCCGTATACCTCGGGGTAGATCTTCTCTGCTAAACCTGGGGACATAATCCGGATTCCAGGTCCTCAGGGGATATAGCTAGGTACAAGAATAACTCAAGCCAAATAAATGCAGTATATATATAAAATGTATCAATAGGGCAAACTAAGTAACCAATTAAGTTATATGTAAATGAGAACATTAATTATACTCAGGCTGAGACTACTATAGGCTCTGTGTGGGGAAACCTATAGCAGCATTTATCTCGAAGGACCAGAACTTGTGCCAAAGCTCTGTGTCAGAGTCTAAGGCTCCTCTAAAAAACTACATATATATAATATAATCAGCCTTTAATATGGTAATACTCTCTGTCACGCCCCAGTCCCAAAATATCGAGGGACTAGACATGTGGCAATGGCCAGCAGCACACACCGATGGGCAAACCAATTTAATGGACCCATCAGGATGTACTTAAGCTGTAATACAACAATAAGGGTCGACTAATCTCATCCACAAAAATGAATACACAATATCAGAATATAAACAATATCAAGTCTCAATAAAACATAAGTCGGGGAATAACCCAATAATGAGTTTGATACATCAACTCAAAAGACTGGAAATAAAGAGCCTAACAATAGAAATAACTGAGTATAGAATACGCATATACTCAAGAGAAATCCTCAGCGATCACCTCGTCCTCGGGTTCTGGTACTGCTCCAAGGACTGCTCCTGTCCCGTACACCTCGGGATAGATCTCCTCCACTAAACTTGGGGACATAATCCAGATCGAGGTCCTCAGGGGACATAGCAAGGTACAAAAAACTCATGCCAAAATAAATGCAGTGCAGCAATAAATAAAGCAATAGGGTAAACTATGTAACCAGCTATGTGATATACAAGTGAGAGCATTATTCATACTCAGGCTGAGACTACTACAGGCTCTGTGTCGTGGAAACCCATAGCAGTATTTTCTCGAAGGGCCAGTAAATGTGCCAAAGCTCTGTGTCAGAGTCTAAGGCACTTCAAGTAAAGTAATATATATATATATATATATATATAATCGGCCTTTTGTATGGTAAAACTCTTCCCACCCAATGTAATTACACGTCTCATGTTCACGATGTCTCATGTCCATGTCACGCAAGATCATATCTAATGCAACAAGTCATAATGAGATCTAAGCATGTATAATATATATGTCAAAATCATGTATCCTATACAGAATTACCATGAATATCTCAGGAAGATTCTGTCTCATGAATGGTGTCAGGTGTCCTGAGGTATGATGTACTTGATAAGGCAAGCACAAAATGTATAGTGTCTCTATATCCATGTCTATGTGACACTACACAACTCTACGTACAGTGTTGACACCCGAATATTAGTCGAACGCTAAGTAATGTCACACGGCCCTAGGTTAAGCAGAGATCTTACAGTCATAAATCAAGATAATAGTATAAACAGATGCTGCAAGTAGGGCAAGGTACACTTGCCTTAGATTTGGTTACCAACTGCGACACGGGTACCAGCGGGTTCTACAGGTACTTCTCCGGTTGCTGAAATAGACATTACCATCATGCTCAGAAGATATCTAATAGCTAGAATTTCCTTTCCTTGAATCCAATTTGGACACGTGGGCAAAAATGATAGTTTCTGGTCAAAGCGGGGTCCATATGTGGCCCGCTTCGCACCAAAAAATGTGTCAGAGACAATATTCTCCAAAATTGTCAAACTTAGTGTCAACAAGTCCAGAACGATGATACGAACCCAACGGAACTTCCAGAACTGGATTTCGATGAGCCGATCACAAAATCGCCCGTCAAGTGGAGCCGTGGGGCCCATGAGACGTGATTTTGTCAACGTTCTCAGAATCGAACCAAACTTGGGTCACTGGACCAGCGTATTGCTACGAGTCCGATGACACAAGTTTTATTTTGATCCGACATGCGTACACAAAGTTACAACAAGTTTTAGAACAGGGCCGATACGGAGCGTTGTCTACGGATACGCGTTGATTCCGGTGTGCACGCACATCCAAATCAACTTTCGCAAAATTTTACACGTCCGTATCAAAGGCGTGCACCTTTCGATGAAGTCCGGACGCGACCAAGTCGTCCCGTTTGGCGGGGCACACTCAGTTTCGGGGAAAATAGGGCAAGTATTTTCCTGATTTTGGAACGCAGTTCGCGATCGCCACAAGACGCGACACACCGAGCGGGTTGCACGGGCATCGAGAGGGTCACACAGGGTTCGCGTCACAACAGAAGGAACGAGAAACGGGGCAGCAAGGAGAGAGAAAAGGTTACCTGAACAGGGCTACGCAGAACTAGGATTCCTCGTGTACGCGAGGCGACACGACACAACGCTGTGGCTAGGGTTAGGGTTTGGTACTGCTGCGGCTGGGGGCGCCGGGGCTTCGCCGGAGGAGGAGGCTGCTAGGACGAAGGTGGCTCAGGCGGAGGCTGTGGAGTCATCGGCTCTGGTGGCGGCTCGGGCTACCGGAGCTACGTTGGTGGAGGCGGAGAAGGGTCTCAGGTAGTCGGGTCGGGTGGAGAACGGAGGGAGAAGGAGAAGGAGGCCAGGAGGAGTGGTGGTGATCGTGCTGGTGGTGAGTTGCAGGTGGTCGGGGTCAGGCGAGGCTGAGGGGCTGGAGGCTACGGTGGTGGTGTTGGTGGTTGAGACGGCGGTGGCTGGGCGGGTTTTTTTAGGGCGAAGGGAGAGAAACCGCCGCGGGAAGGCGGAGGCATTACTGGCGGTTACGAGCGGAGCAATCGGGGAGCGTAACCGCCGCGGAGGAGTCGGGGTGCCGGCGGTTATGGGCGGAGGAGGCGGAGAAACGAAGGGTTGGGGGTTAGGGTTTCCTAACGGGTCGGGTCAGGTCGGGTCAAAAATGGGTCGGGTCGGCTAACAGGCCCGGATCCGACCCGCTAAGATTTGGGCCCAGTTCAGCTAGACCGGGTCCGGTTCGGGTTGGTCTGGGTCAGGAAAAATTGAGTTTATTTTAGGGTTTAATTTGGTTTAATAAAAACTTAGTTTTTAGGTCTTTAAAAATGTTTTCGGGGTCCAATAAAATCCAAGAAAATTACCCTATGTCTAATATTTTATTTTACACCAAAAATATTATTTTCATAATATTTTAGTATTTAATAAAATTATTTAAAAATACTTAATACCAGAAAATAATTGATTTAATTAGATAAAAATCACAGAAAATTCTAGAAAATTCATTTTTAAAATCTGAAAAAAATTCTGGGGGTTTACAATCTACCCCCCTTAAGAGGATTGCATCCTCGCAATCAAAGAATAACCGGTCAACAGAGATGACACGGTTGCAAGCATTGTTCGAAGCACATTACTGTCAAGAATCATGATTCAGGAAAATCAAAGGATGAGGTTTAAGCAAAAACACATAGGGAATGAAAACATCATTTGCCTAAGTAATGGAAGTTATACAATTTCCAGAGTGAAGGAAAGCAAGAAAACCACAGCTTAGAAAACTAGGTTATTAATTATTAGCAAGTTCAAAATACCAGGTTAAGGCTAAGGTCACGAACTAACAGGCACGAGCTAAAGTAATACTAGAAATAGATAGCTATAAAAACTTACGCGCATTAGCTACTCCACGAGTCTGCGCGTCCTCCAAAGTCATTGCGAAAGCTTATCCGCGTCCTTGAGGTGGTGCCCTCTGCTGTTGCTGGGCTTGCTGGAAGGATGCTGCTCGAGGTGCCAAGGGTGGCCTTGGTTGATATCCTCCTGGTGCTGGTAGAGCTTGTTGGTTTACTATTGGTGCTCCTTCTCTACGCTCAGTGCATTCCCTCACTGCATGCTGACTGGATCCGCAAGCTAAACATAATCCCAGTTTATGTCTACACTCCTTCTCAACATGGCCTACCTTGCCACAGTAGTGACAGGTAGGAAGAACTAAGGATTTGGATACAGCTCCCTATGTTGCTTGATGCAGATGAGGTTTCTTTGTGGCTTCTCCATGCGGTGCTCGGGCTGGTACTGATGTGGAAGGCCGCTTCAGGTTGGACTCTCTCCTGGTGACGTGCTCCATACGTCGAGCTGCAGCAAGGACGTCCGTGTATGAAGTAGGTACAACGGATCCAATCATTCTCTCTAGCTCAAAGTTTAGTCCATCGAAGAACTTCTCGGCCTTCTCCTCTTCTGTCGGGATCAGGGAAGGGGCAAAGCGACTCAGTCGAATGAACTCCGCATTGTACTCTTTTACCGTCGTATTGCCTTGAATGAAGTGATTGAACTTATCCCGAAGTTCTGATCGAGCAGTAGATGGAATATACATCTCCTGAAAGAGTCTAGAGAACTCTTCCCAAGTGACTCGGTCTGGTCCGAGCCGTCTCTCCTCAGATAGCCACCAGTGATGTGCATTGCCCGTCAACTGCATCCGGACGGCAGTCATCCAACGCTCCCTTGGAAGCTCAGCTGCTTCTAATTGATGTTGAGTGTTTGTGAGCCACTCATGAACTTCAGTGGGCTCCTCCTTGCCAGAAAAAGTTTGGGGCTTTAGTTGGCGAAAATCAGTGATAGAGCCCGTCGATGGCCGTCGAGCTGGTAGGTTGGCCTGCTCCAGTGCAGTTACTAGGTTGTTTCTCAAGTACTCTGCCTCGTGACGCTGAGCCTCTTGATAAATCTGCTGTTGAGCTTGCATTATTGCGTAGATCATTTGAAATATCTGTTGCCCGTCCATAGTCTGCCCTTGTGGGAATACGGGCATTAGTGGTGTGAACTGCGACGATGGTGGGATGTCATCACACCGGAATCTTGAAGTATGCTGGCCCGCTTGATTGCTTTGAACTGATTGTCCTCTATCTTCTGGTGTTACTCCTTCATCATAGGTGACCACAACATCGTACGGTGTACCTAAGGGATTCTCGTCACCGGTTCTCGGATCTATTGCTCTGCATCAAAAATAAACTTATAAGAGGCACACAGGAATCAAGGCGGGATGCAAGTCAAAAATTAATTCGAATCCGATATAGATATCAAGAATGATTCAAGCAAGTGGATGAGATCCTAAAAACTTATCCTAGTCTTATTGCTGGCTTGCTCGGTCCCTAAGTTAAAACTGAAGCAATTTAGTCGTTGACCTGCATGGGCCACCACAAAAACCATGTCACGCCCCAGTCCCAAAATATCGAGGGACTAGACACGTGGCAATGGCCAGCAACACACACCGATGGGCAAACCCAATTTAATGGATCCATCAGGATGTACTTAAGCTGTAATACAACAATAAGGGTCTATTAATCTCATCCATAGAAATGAATAGACAATATCAGAATATAAAGCAATATCAAGTCCCAATAAAACATAAGTCGGGGAACAACCCGATAATGAGTTTGATACATCAACTCAAAAGACTGGAAATAAAGAGCCTAACAATAGAAATAACTGAGTATAGAATATGCATATACTCAGGAGAAATCCTCAGCGATCACCTCGTCCTCGGGTTCTGGTACTGCTCCAAGGAATGCTCATGTCCCATACACCTCGGGATAGATCTCCTCCGCTAAACCTGGGGACATAATCCAGATCCAGATCCTCAGGGGACATAGCAAGGTACAAAATAACTCATGCCAAAATAAATGCAGTACAGCAATAAATGAAGCAATAGGGTAAACTATGTAACCAGCTATGTGATATACAAGTGAGAGCATTATTCATACTCAGGCTGAGACTACTACAGGCTCTGTGTCGGGGAAACCCATAGCAGTATTTTCTCGAAGGGCCAGTAAATGTGCCAAAGCTCGGTGTCAGAGTCTAAGGCACTTCAAGTAAAGTAATATATATATATATATATATATATATATATATATATATATAATCAGCCTTTTGTATGGTAAAACTGTCCCCACCCAATGTAATCACACGTCTCATGTTCACGATGTCTCATGTCCATGTCACGCAAGATCATATCTAATGCAACAAGTCATAATGAGATATAAGAATGTATAATGTATATATCAAAATCATATATCCTATACAGAATCACCATGAATATCTCAGAAAGATTCAGTCTCATGAATGGTGTCAGGTGTCCTGAGGTGTGACGTACTTGATAAGGCAAGCACAAAATATATAGTATCTCGATATCCATGTCTAGGTGACACTACACAACTCTGCATACAGTATTGACACCCGAATATTAGTCGGACGCTAAGTAATGTCACACGGCCCTAGGTTAAGCAGAGATCTTACAGTCATAAATCAAGATAATAGTATAAACAGATGCTGCAAGTAGGGCAAGGTACACTTGCTTGAGATTTGGTTACCAACTACGGCTCTGGTACCAGCGGGTTCTGCAGGTACTTCTCCGGTTGCTGAAATAGACATTACCATCATGCTCAGAAGATATCAAATAGCTAGAATTGTCTGTCCTTGAGTCCAATTTGGACACAGGGGCAAAAATGACAATTTCTGGTCAAAGCGGGCTCCACATGTGGCCCGCTTCACACCGAAAAATGTGTCAGAGACAATGTTCTCCAAAATCATCAAACTTAGTATCAACAAGTCCAGAACGATGATATGAACCCAATGGAACTTCCAGAACTGGATTCCGATGAGCCGATCACAAAATTGCCCGTCAAGTGGAGCCGTGGGGCCCACGATACGCGATTTTGTCAATCTTCTCAGAATCGAACCAAACTTGGGTCACAGGACCAGCGTATAGCTACGAGTCCGATGGCGTAAGTTTTGTTTTGATTCGACGTGTGTACACAAAGTTACAACGAGTTTTAGAACAGGGCCGATACGGGGCGTTGTCTACGGATATGCGTTGATTCCGGTGTGCACGCACATCCAAATCAACTTCCGCGAAATCCCACACGTCCGTATCAAAGGCGCGCACCTTTCGTGAAGTCCGCATGCGACCAAGTCGTCCCGTTTGGCGGAGCATACTTAGTTCCGGGGAAAATAGGGCGAGTATTTTCCTGATTTTGGATCGCAGTTCGCGATCGCCACAGGACGCGACACACCGAGCGGGTTGTACGGAAATCGAGAGGGTCACGCAGGGTCCGTGTCACAACAGACGGAACAAGAAATAGGGCATCGAGGAGAGAGAAAAGGCTACCTGAATAGGGCTACGCAGAACTAGGATTCCTCGTGTCCGTGAGGCGACACAACACAACGTTGTGGCTAGGGTTAGGGTTTGGTACTGCTGCGGCTGGGGGCGCCGGGGCTTCGCCGGAGCAGGAGGCTGCTAGGGCGGAGGCGGCTCAGGTGAAGTCTGTGGAGTCGTCGGCACTGGTGGCGGCTCGGGCTGTCGGAGCTACGCTGGTGGAGGCGGAGAAGGGTCTCATGTGGTCGGGTCGGGTGGAGAACGGAAGGAGAAGGAGAAGGAGGCCAGGGGGAGTGGTGGTGATCGTGCTGGTGGTGAGTTGCAGGTGGTCGGGGTCAGGCGAGGCATAGGAGATGGAGGTGGGGGCAGGCTGCTCAGGTGAAAGGATGGCCGGGGAAGTGGTCGGATAAGGGGAGGCACAGGAGAGATGGCGGAGGGGCTGGAGGCTACGGTGGTGGTGTTGGTGGTTGAGACGGCGGTGGCTGGGCGGGTTTTTATAGGGCGAGGGGAGAGAAACCACAGTGGGGAGGCGGAGGCATTACCGTCGGTTACGAGCGGAGCAGTCGGGGAGCGTAACCGCCGCGGAGGAGACGGGGCACCGGCGGTTACGGGCGGAGGAGGCGGAGAAACGAAGGGTTGGGGGTTAGGGTTTCCTAACGGGTCGGGTCGGGTCGAAAACCGGTTGGGTCGTCTAATAGGCCCGGATCCGACCCGCTACGATTTGGGCCGGTTCAGCTAGACCGGGTCCGGTTCGGGTTAGTCTGGGTCAGGAAAAACCGGGTTTATTTTATGGTTTAATTTGGTTTAATAAAAACTTAGTTTTTAGGTCTTTAAAAATATTTTCGGGGTCCAATAAAATCCAAGAAAATTATCCTATGTCTAATTTTTTATTTTACACCCAAAAATATTATTTTTATAATATTTTAATATTTAATAAAATTATTTAAAAATACTTAATACCAGAAAATAATTGATTTAATTAGTTAAAAATCACTGAAAATTCTAGAAAATTCTTTTTTAAAATCTAAAAAAAAAATTGGGGGTTTACACTCTCCCCACCCAATGTAATCATACGTCTCATGTCCATGACACGCAAGATCATGACCTCTAAATGTTACAGTGAGTCATAATGATAGCTAAGCATAAGTATAAAGACTATGTCATGAATCCTGTAACCTATACAAAATTACCATAAATATCTTAGAAAGATTCTGTCTCATGAATAGTGTCAGGTGTCCTATGTTATGACGTACTTGATAATGCAAGCACGAAGATATATAGGATCACAATATCAATCACTAGGTGACGTTACACAACTCTGCGTATGTCGTTGACATCCGAATATTGTTCGAACGCTAAGCAATATCACACGGTCCTAGGTTGAACATATACATCATATAAATAAATCAAGGAAATAATATAAAATAAGTACTGCAATATTGGCAAGGTACACTTGCCTGGTATTTGATTTCCAACTGCTGATCTGGTATTAGCGGGATCTGCAGGTACTCCTCCCAATACTGAAGTAAACATTACCATCATGCTCAAAAAATATGAAATATCTAGAATTGCCTATCCATAGGTCCAATTTGGATACAGGGGCAAAATTTACAGTTTTTGGTCAAAGCGGGGTCCACATGTCACCCACTTCGTACCAAAAAATGTGCCAGAGACAAATTTCTCCAAATTCGTCAAACTTAGTGTCTATAAGTCTAGAACGATGATATGAACCTAACAGAATATCTAGAACCGGATTTCGATGAGCCGATCACAAAATCGCTCGTCAAGTAGAGCCGTGGGACCCATGATACGAGATTTTGTCAACGTTCTAAGAATCGAACCAAACTTGGGTTACAAGACCAGCGTATCACTACAAGTCCGATGGCACAAGTTTTGTTTCGAAATGACGAGCGTACACGAAGTTACAATGAGTTTCAAAACAGGGCCGATATAGGGCGTTGTCGACGGATACACGTTGATTGCGGTGTGCACGCACATTCAAATCAACTTCTACGAAACCCCATACGTCTGTATTGACGGTGTGCACCTTTTGGTGAAGTTAGCATATGACCAAGTCACCTCGTTTAGCGGGGTGCACCTAGTTCCAAAAAAATTAGGGTTTTAAAATATCCAAGCTTTTTGGTCATTTTCACCCGCAAAATAATTACAATCTACATCTCAATAAATTAAACTAAAATAGGGTTTTAAAACTTGGTTATACGGTCTAAATTATTGTTCAAGCAAATTTTAAAAACATTAATCAGGTTGGTCGCAAAATGGTCGTGAATTGGGGAATTCGGGACCAATTTCTGATTTTCAGAAATTGGAAAGTTTTTTCCTATTTTATTGTCGTAGTTTACGACCAACATAGGATGCGATACCCCAGTCTAATGGCACGGGGTTTGAGAGGATCACAAGGTCTACGTGCACGATTCGACAGAACATAAATTGAATTAATACACATAAAGTTATGCAAGCGGGAAGACAGTTACCTTACGAACTTTCTCGTGTTAGGGCGGCGCGTCACGGCGAGTGCGAGGAGGCGGGTTGCTGCTCGTCGGCGGCAGAGCTGCAACTGCTGGGGGAGATCTCTGGTCGGCGGCTGCTACGGCGAGGGCACGACGGAGGGGAGCTCAGTGTGGCCGGGGCTGTCGAGGTCGGAGGAGAGACGTGGCGGAGGCAGAGGTAGCGGTATGGTGGAGTTGGGTGGCCGGGTCCGGCTGAGGGTTTTTGCCGGGGAAGAAGAAGGGCGACGGAGGATGGTGGTGGCTGACTGTGGTGAAGGGTGCTGGGGTTCAGCGGTGGTGGAGATGACAGTGGTGGGGGTCGTGGTGAGACGCGATAACGAGTATCTAAAGTTACACAATGGTCAAATGGGTAGTCTGGCACGTCTAGGAGGTGTTTACGATATTGAGTTGAAGGTAACTGCTGGTGTGGTGCTCTCTTCGAAACAACGGTAAGGTGCATTAAGTCACATAATTGTTGTACGTAAATCTATTTTCATCCAATTTAATCCTAGTCTCTTAATTTAAATTAAATAAATCCTAAATTGGTCGAGGGGGTTTACAAGTGGTGTGTGCCCCAGGGGACTCGAGTTGACAGTGGCTAGTATGGACTGTGACCTTTGTAAGGGTAAAAAAAAATGGGATAAGGTAGTTATGTATGTATCAGGTACTTAGTATTGTGTACAATTGGAAGTTCAGCTTGTGCAATAACAGGTAAAGATTCTACAAGGGTATCTAAGTATTAAGTGTTAAGATAATTATAGGTATTAAATATGCTAAGTTAATAGGTATATATCTAATTTATATTAGTTAAACTTAGGAATTAAGATATTAGTGGTTAGTTTAAGTATTGAGTAATAACTCATCTATATACTAAGGTATAATAGATAATAGGTAAAACTAGTATAAGTAGATGTTATATAGATAACACTTAGTGATATTAACTAGGTTGACTAGTATTGGCTTAAAAGCTAGGTATGGACCTAAAATCAAGGTATTGGACTAGTTTGACTAGTATTAGCTAGTGTGACCTAGAAATGGCCTAAAAAATCATATTAGTGTATTTTAACTCATTTCTCATTCATTACACTAAGTGACATGATATTTCATATATAGGTTTGTGTGACACCAGAGATATACCATTTGCTCAGGACCACGGACGAGTACATTCTTTGATATTTTATATTTTATAGCCTCTATATTTCTTGTATTTAGTATTAAAATATTTAATTTCTGATACGATGGTTTCACGGATTGGTATACGTGAATCTTGGTCATGAGATATTATTGTTGTGATGACTCAGTGATCGTCGTATCGTGCTTCATGATTACCCAGTGATTACCGTGATATCTTAGTGATTATATAGACCGTGATCATAATACACGATATTATAGACCGTCCACTGTGATATACGTGTTATAACGTGTCATGATTTGGATCCGTGTACTAGTCGGGGGTTGGAAAAGTATTAGTGGATATGTGATCATACCCTATAGCCAGTGATTTATTGTAGCCCGTGATAGCTAGCAGATCATGCAACTCACGCTTGATCATGCTAGTTGACCTTTTATATATAGCCCGTGTTAGGCCCAAGCCGATCAAATTATCTTACTAATATTTCAATGCACATATATATATTATTTCCTTTATTCCAGTTCATTACATTATTATTCCTCACCATATTGTTCTCATTTTTGGCCATTATTTACCATGATGTTTCTTCTCGTGATATATGCTAGTTCAGTTACTTTTATCATTTATTTTTTTGTAATTATTGTTTCATAATTTCGGTCAATTATTGGAACTACTATTTGGGTTATACTTTGCTCCAATCCTGACTGGTGTCCTACGCACCATGGGCACTATGGGAGGACTGGTGTCCTACGCACTATGGGCCGCAAGATGATGAGCTAGTTGAGTTATCACCCGTAGAGCCTGTTATATTAGTACCAACAATTATTGAGACTTATCTAGTTCTTTTATATTGTATATGTCAGTTAAACACTTTGGCATTGTATTATTATTTGATATTTAGGTTGAGACTAGACTTGGACTTGTGATGTATTATGATTTTATTTCCTTCTTTCTATTTTATATTATATCAAATCTTTCTCTTGTTTGTTATTGTGATTGAGTATTGTTTACCATTATCATATTATCATATTATCCCCTATTTGGGAGTTGAGATATCTTGACAGGTATATTATATATATTGTGTAAGATATTTAGATAACATTATTGACCTAGATAGTGTTCTACTGTCAATGTGCGACATAAGTTGGACGTACCCATATACTCGTGCCTTTACACCGGGTTCTGGTCATGACAAAGGGAGTCCAAAGCTTGCCATATGGTTTCTTCCCTTGTTGGGGAAGCTGTGGCAGGCGCAACAAGGTCGGGTCTGGCCTATCAACGTGACTATGATATTCTCGAAGGTAGTGTTCCTCCGGTCATCGCACACAATGAACCTACCATATCCTATATGGGTCCATCCCAGTCTCCTGCAGCAGACAAATAGAAGCAGAAAGAACCTCGCTTCGACAAACCACTACGAAAGGATACAAATCAAGGGTTGCCAAAGCACTATAACTTTGACATATTGGCACATCTCGTCAATACCCCAAAAAAGTTATTATTCTTCGAACTCCTCAGAATATCAAAAGATACTCGTGAAGCTCTGAGCATGGCTGTACAGAATGTCGATTCTTATTTGTCCCAGATCAAGCCACCGACTGAGGACCCCGTTGCATGCCCCCATTGCCATAATGCGATGGAGGCATTACCAAACATCACCTTTTCCCAACATGATATATTATTAAAAAATAACAGGCATAATCGTACTCTTTATTATATGGGTTACATCGGGGCCATCAAAATGGATTGAATGCACATTGATCCTGGGTCATATATTAGCATCATCCCACGGACTCTACTCCAAACTCTGGAAATTCCCATGCATAGACTGGCAGCAACCAACACTACCATTAGTGGATTCAATATTGGAAGAAGTTACCCTCTGAGGAAGATATGCCTAAAATGTCAGATTGGCGACTTACGAACAGAGGTTACATGCTACGTCATAGACGTAGATGTATCCTATAATGCCTTGCTTGGATGACCATGGATAAATGAATACATTATTGTCCCTTCAACTCTGTACCAGTACCTGAAATATATTGACTATAATGGTATCGTCAAGACCGAGTTTGCTGATGTCGGTCCCTTTAAAAGTGTCGAGGCCTATTACTCTGACTCGATCTTATACAAACAAATCCAATAATACGAAAGAGGCAATAAAGTCGATGACAAAGTAGAATCTGGCATAACATCGGATGATCCTTTTACAGTCCGCCTCAAGGGACATGCTCGTAACACAACCCCTTCCCTCGTGGTAAAGCTCCAAAGAAAGGCACCAGAACCTCTGACCGTACAGCTGCGAAGACCTAGCCAATCACAAAAGAATGACTCGACACTGACTCCTGCCCTCGAACCCCTAGTTGTGAAACTCCAAATGAGGACTCCTAAGTCGTCACTCACATGAAAGCAAATTCTGAGAAAGTCAAGTTGGGGGAATACATAGTTGCTCACGCTGATACTCCCTTTCTTGATGATATAATTTCAGTCGATAAAATACCTTATTTCATGAATAAAGGGTTGTCTTTGAATTACTTTGATGTTGCATATCTAAGTACAATATATTCTTTAGAACACAGTATAGGGTTACAACTACATATGCAAGCGACCACCGGCTGTGCCGTAAATCAGATACATCCAAGTCAAAAAGCCTACTTTATAGTTTCGTCTACGAAGAGGGGTGACAAACCCATCATCTTCGGAAGGGTCGAGCGTACTCGAGATCTCCCCACAGAAGTACCTAAACCAGACGGTGGTAAAATACAAATATACCGCTATAGTCTGCAAGCCAAGCACATCATTCAGAACATGGGCTATGACTTGAAAAGTGACAAAGGTTTAAATTATGGCAAAGGCCGACATCTGCCTTTGTGCCTCCTCGCCCTTGCGGAAAAAATATAAGGTCTACTACCAGGGAACTAGGCATGGCATGGGGTATCACCGCCAACAACTCCCGAAGGATCAGAAGAAAAAGATAAATTGCATTGGCATTCATCCGAATCCTCAGCATGGGACTTCGATTTAAGTACAGAGATGTATTCAAACAAAGGTTGACTAGATACATGGTGTCTGTTCACTCAGAGCAAGATGACGAACAAGTACCAAAACTCTTCAAAGTAGAGCCATAGGCCCAATACCTAGACTCACAATGGGAGTTGCATTTTGAACAACGAGAACCTCCCATCGAAGACGGAGTTATACACCTAAACCTGGATGATGAATCCTCCCCTAAGCCAATCTTCATCAGCAAAAGTCTGTCCAGCGAAGATCGTAAATCCCTAATTCAACTAGTAAGGGATTATATTGATATTTTTGCTTAGAGCTATAAAGATATGCCAAGATTAGACCCCCCAGATCGTAGTACATAAACTCAATATCTTGCCAAATGCTAAGACAGTAAAATAGGAACAACAGTGTTTCCGTTTGGACATCATGAACGCTATCAAAGCTGAAGTGAATATGCTAATAGTTAGCAACTTCAGATGCGAGGAGCAACATCCGGACTGGGTAGCCAATATCATGCCCATCGCCAAGAAAAACAACAAGATTCGAATATGCATAGACTTTCAATATCTAAACGCAGGATGCCCAACGGACGAGTTTTCTCTTCCGATCAATGACATCATGATTGACAATAGCTGCGTCTTTGAGCGTATGTCTTTCAGGGACGGTTTCTCAGGCTACAACCAGATCAAGATATTTTCAAAGGACGAGAAGCATACGTCATTTCGAACACCGATAGGGGTATATTACTATATAGTCACGCCCTTCGGTCTGAAGAATGCAGGTGAAATATACCAGTGAGCTATAAGTACCATCTTCTATGAACATTTGTATAAGACAGTCAAGTATTATGTTAATGACATTGTCGTCAAAAGTCGCTTCCGAGATGACCATCTCCACGATCTGTAGACAATATTTGATTTGTTGCTTGCGCACTAGCTTAAACTGAACCCAAGTAAATCTTTTATGGGAGTATCCAGCTGCAAGTTTTTAGGCTTCAACATAACATCTAAGGGCATCCACGTAGACCCCGACAAGACCAAAGCAATTCTTGAAATGCACCTACCGAAGTAACTCAGAGAACTTTACGGTCTTCAAGGGATATTAGCATACATCAGAAGATTCATAGAAAATCTTTCTGGGCACTACCAACTTTTACTCAACTAATGAAGAAGGGATTATCCTTCATCTAGACAAAGAAATGTTAACGAGCCTTCGACTACATCAAGAAGTACCTTTATAATCCCCCAATGTTGGTAGCTCCGATCGTAGGAAGACCCTTCCTATTTTATATTCATATGATGGACCACTCTCTCGGTACTCTATTAGCCCAGAAGAGTGACACATGCCACGGGTAGGCCATATATTATCTTAGCCGAATGATGGTCGACACGAAGCATAGGTACAACCCCATTAAGAAGGAGTATCTCGCTCTAGTCTTTGCTATTCAAAAGATTCTGTATTACGTGGCCAGGCAAACTATTTATGTAGTCTCACAGGTTAATCCTTTTAAGGTCCTCATGACTAAGCCTGGGCGCTGAATTCTCGCCTGGCAGTTAAAGGCCAAGCATTGGCCAATTTCCTGGCAGCTCATCCGGTGGCAGAAACCTCAAAACTTTACATTGAAATCCCAGACAAAGTACTGGGCTCACACATCACATCAGCAAAAGCTGTTTGGCGAATGTTCTTCAACGGCTATTCGAGAACGGGACCCAAGGGTAATATCGTCGCAGGTATAAGAATAATGCTAATCTCTCCCGACGATCTGGTTATCCATCGGGCTTACTCACTCATGGAGCCCTGTTCCAAATAAAGTAGCAGAGTATAATGCCCTCGACATTGTGCTCCAACTCACCAAGCAAGTAGGAGTGGGCTACTTGGAGGCCTACGGTGACTCCAAGCTGATAGTCAGTCAGGTCCGGGGTGAATACGAAGTCTAGCATGAGGACTTGATTCCCTACCATCAGGCCGCACTCAGCTTAATCTTCATCTTCGAAGGGTTCTTCATAGATTATTTGCCCCGGCTACAAAATATTAAGGCCGACGCCCTGGCTGGTCTTGCAGCCTCACTGGCGGTTCCTATAGTAACGCTTTTATTAATCATGGTTGTTAGTAAAGATTTGGTCTGCCTAAAAAATAACCTCAACACATGTTTGAGCTATTCGATGGATACAACCATTAACACTCAAGACTGGAGACTCCCTTTCATAGACTTCACAGTCTATGGGATTCTCCCCGAAGACCTGAAGGAAGCCACTTCCAGCAGGAGACGCTCCATCCGTACCTAGTACGATACGACTACCAAAATGTTGTATCGTCGGTCATATGTGGGCTTCTATTACGTTGCTTATAGGATGTAGAAGCCAAATAGGCTCTTTCTGAAGCCCATAATGGCTTTTACGGTGCTCACTAACCCGGTCCTAAGCTACAGGATTACCTACGGCGTATATGCTATTATTGGATGACAATAGTAGAAGATGCCGTCGATTATGCTCAAAAATGCAAGATGTGTCAGATCCACTCAGACTTCATCCACCAACACTCAAAATTTCTGTATCCAACGATAGAATTTTGGCCATTTAAAGTATGAAGAATGGACATCATTGGACCAATCACCCCGCCTTCGTCTAAGGGGTATCGATTCATCCTAGCCATTACAGATTACTTCTCAAAATGGACAGAAGCTGTTCCACTCACTGAAGTAAAGACATCAAACATGATCAGTTTCTTCAAATATTACGTCATCTATCGCTTTGGATTAACTCGAAGAATTATCTACGATAATGGTCTATAATTTGCAAGCACGCTTTCTACCAATTTTACGAAAAAAATTGAATCCAGAATATCCCTTCAACCGCCAGCAGAAAATTGGTTGGCAGAGGCGTTCAATAAGACAATAATTAAGCTACTCAAGAAATTTGTGTCTTCTAACAAGCGCGACTGGAATGAGAATCTCGATCAATGTCTCTGGGATTACCGAATAACAGTTTAGACATGAACCAGCAGCACGTCGTTCTTCCTAGTCTACGAGAGTGAGGCCGTCCTCCCTCTAGAGGTCGAAATCCTCTCACTCCGGGTGTCCCTCTCCAAAAAGTTGATATATTAGGACAACAACCGTCGACGGCTATAAGAATTGGAAGAACTTGACGAGAAACGTTTATTTGCTCAAAAGTGCATTGAGCTGTATCAAGCACGTCTCTCCGGAGTCTTCAATAAACGGGTCAAGAAGAGGACATTCCAAGTGGGTGATCTCGTCCTCACAGTAAGAAGGCCTATGGTGATGACACACAAGACAGTATAAAAATTCTACGCCAAATAGGAAGGTCCTTTCATTATGGAAATAGTCTACTCCAATGACGCTTACCATCTTGTGAAACCCAATAGAGACTTACTTATGATGACTATCAACGGCAAGTTCCTCAATAAATACTATGTCTAAATTAGAATAGTATTCCCCTATCCCCATTAGAATATTCAAAATACACGGTGTTTGCAATCCCCCTGTTTATCTTCTATTATTTATATTTTGGCTTCCCCAATACGCAATAGATAATGGATCCTCTCAAAGTTTCCCAGTGGAGCAATCCTCTGATCTACCAACGCATCTCCGTTAGGACCACCTAATATTACCCCCAACAAATTTTTTGCCATGTCCATATTACTTCTAAGCAAACTCTTCAGTTTTGACTCTCGATCGCCACGTCCATCATACCTCTTATATTGACCGTCATACTTAACCCCAAGTACGCCAGCGGTGATAAGACCGTAAAGCCTATCACGTTCATATAACCTCTGATAGGGTTTCATTTCAAACTTATTATTCATACTCAAGTGCGACATGAATAACTTAGTCCACCAAAATCCCCTAATAGGATGTCCTTAATAAACTACGATATCATGCTACGTCCATTTTATCTCTAGTACAATATCCAAGTTCACACAATTGCAATAAAAAGGAAGCTTTTATTTCTTTTGCATAAAGAAAATGGAAAGCAAACTATATTGAGGGGCTACTAATGCCCTAATTTTAACAACTAATGAAGCACAAGAAAAGAACAAAAATAAAGGACATAACCGACAATGCTAAGTGTCGGTACACAACTCTGCTATCTGTCCCTGAAGCTTGGCGATGGTACCACTTAGGCGCATCTTCACCCGGTGTTCAGCTTCTTGAGAAAGGATAGCAGGATCTTCAAAATGAGAGCAAGTCTTGTTGTTGTCCTATAACTTCTTCAACATGCCCTCTAGGACAGCTGAAGACTTAACCACGGTATCAAATTTTCTATTAATGGCCTCTATTTCCTGATGGGCCTCATCCAGGTCGCCCTCTAAGACCTTAAGATTATCAAAGGGCTATTCAATTTGTTCCTTAATCTCAGGCATTGTGTGGGATATACAGTCTTCCAAAGTCAGGCACGCCATCCCACAAAAACTTAACTCGGTAAGTTGGCACTCCAGCTTCTTGAGATCTTCTACTAGACCCGTCTTTGTCTTCTCATAGGAAGCATTCACTTTCTCCATAGAGTCCGAGAGGGGTTCACGCTCCATGGCCACCATCGTAGCAATGTCAACATATTATGCCCATTGCATTTTATTCAAATAATGTTCTACTTCAGTCAACTTATAAAATAATAAGTCAGTTGTCTGCTCAGAACCTGGAAATGCCTTCAAAAGCTCTATCTGACCTAGAGCACCATGCTTCGACCAAGTGAAAGATTTCCCTTATTTCAACAAATTGTGAACCCCTTACTTTTGTAATATGTGAAAGCCTTGAAGAATAGCCTTGGAAGAAGCTTCTACCTCAACTTCAGTAGAAGGAGTCAACGAAACCGAAATCGTAGGGACTACATACGAAGGAAAACCTGGGAATCCTAGGGAACCGAGGGGATATTACTCGATAATTCAGGTGGCAGAATAACAGTTGCAAGATGACAAGTTGCTTTCGCAGCAGCCAAGTCCTTCCCCATTGAAAAAAGTGTCTAGACTCGAAGTAAATTGGCAAGCTTGGCCTTCACGGTAGTAGGAACCTGAGTGGACCCCTCAGGAAGACTGCTACCCCCTCAAATGAGGAATCTCCGACCTTGTGTCCCCCAATGTTAGTCCGAAGAAGTGATGAATTGGTTGCCACACCCAATAGATCCACGGTTATAGTGGCCTCCTCCACAACAGGAGTCCCCACAGAAGAGTGGGAAAGAGGCTCGAGCTTCCTTTGGATCAACCCTTCATTTTTATTTTCCCCCGTACCTAATACTACCACTCCAGGGAGATCCGCATCAAAAGAAGGCTCCATGCCTGTTGTAGGGAAGTTCCATCAACAGCGGAGAAAGATAGGACTAAACTAGGCCTTGCCCTAGCAAGTCCTTGTTCAGCCGCTTCCGCTATACTCACTTCCGCGACCTCGTTAAATATGTTTACTGGTGGAGAAGGGCCTGTCGAATCAAAGAAATCAGTTAGTAACCTTACCCAAACAACGAAGAATTAAAGACAAAAAAATTTGTCCCTTAAGAAATGGCGAAACAATATACCTGGGGGAGGTGGCGGAGTTTGTGGTTCAGTAAACACAGACAGGGCCATGCCCACGGTGTCAACATCTCCAACTGAGATGTCTGCCAAAGAAGCGTCCCCTCTTTCGCTGAACTCTTCCACCGTCTTGACGACATGTTCACCAATATACGCCTCAGAGGAAGGTGGCATCATTTCCTCCTCCCTATGAGAAACCCCCGTTGTAGCGGCCCAAGGAGGAAGTGTCCTCACTCCTGCTCTCGGTTTCTACATAAATTCAGCATCAAGAATGGGATCCAGTTGGCGAACCACCAATACAAGGGGTCCTACCTCTTATTCTTCATCATCTTCTTTACTTACATCCTGCGTAGGTGGCTTGGTAGCAAGTTTTTTTTATAACCCGCCGCACAGCCACGGTCGGTCCTTGTCTTCTCTACTTAGAAGATGAAAGAATCTTCACCTGGTAAGCCCTGCGCTTCATCACGGAGTCCACCGGAGGCAAGAGGTCATTGGAAGTATTTTCTTCCCCCGTCGTTGAATCAAGATCAGCATGTGAGGGTGCAGACTGCCCCTTACCTCTCCCAGACCGTTTTGGACCTGCCACCTTGGGGCATCAGCTTGGTGCCCACGATGAAGCTAGTATCCCGATTAAAGATGGACGGGGTCGCATTCACGGCTACCTGAAAGTTAGCCGCTGTATAACAATCCGTACAGAAATACTAGCGTCCGGCAGTATGAATAGGACCTGGGTATTATTTACAAAATAGTAATCCCAAGCTCGATCTCCATCAAGGATGCTACCCTCAAAACCAAGACATAGGCTTGGATTGCTCAGAATGAGTTACATGTATCCGAATTTGCAAACGAACCTACTCGGCAAATAGGTCTCTAAGAAGACAAGTTTTCGGATCGGGTACACAGAGTGGGATGGTCGAATGGAGATAAAATAACAGAAGAGCCTCCGAGATAAGACCTAACGGTTAGGGCCACCATCATACTGAACCCTATTCACCTTATTTTTTGTGAACTTCAGGAATGATACAAAGAAGAAATAATTCACCATATGGGCGAGTGTGTGTCGACAGGCGGGAACCTCAGTATGAGACCACGACATCCCGCCAACCGATAAATAAAAGCGTTCACATCCGTCGTTGTCACCTCATGTCTGGGATGCATCATAGATGGGTAATTCATTAATAGCCTACTCATTAGATAATGGTAGGGCATCTCAACCTTATTAAAATCCTTGGAAACACTGTCATGCGCCAGTACCTTGCTTGTGAAATCTTGAAGCCCATGATGGATGCTGCAGACTATCGCAGGGAGCAAGACGAGATGATGACCAAACACCAACTTCACTACATGAAGGATTAGGTTGCGGCTAGCCCTTTCAATTGATCCGGAGCCTCCCGGGACTACGAAATTATATAGCTATATCATCAAGTACCCATCAAGCAAGACTTTCTCAGATAACGACTGAGTATCTTGGTAAAAGTAACTAAAGGAGTTGCTAGTGCTCCCAAACCCCTTTCTATTTATAGTCGTTCTTTTAGTGATACATGCCAGATCTTTGACTTCCTTTCAAAATAGAGGCTTTCAGATGTTGACCTGACCCAAATTGTCAAGTACAAAGAGGTGGCGGAACCAGGTTGTCTTATGGGGTAACGTCCTCTCCGAGCTTTTTCCCTTCTTCTTGGAAATCTGCTGACAAGTGTGGTAGTGACATAAAAATTCCTTATACACTGCGAGGAACCCCGAGTGTTACTTTTCCAGTTCCTCAAATTTCTCGTTATCGAACGTATACTCCTCGTACGATTCCTCTTCCCACGACAACCGTGAGACATCATATATGTTATGAAGGCAAGACATATCTCTCTGCCAGGATTAAAGATAGTCCTGGTACGACAGTTGTACATCTTAATTAAGGCCACAAATAACATTGGGTTCTTCTCCAAGCCATAACGGGAATCCCGTATGGCATAATAGAGGTTACCTCTCTCGAGGACCTGTTCATACTTCTCTTATACCCACATGGTCAAAGAAAATCACGAAGGCAAATGATGCACCCAATTGAACAGGCACATCTTTCCCGTTGGATAGGACCCTTTATACGCTAACTAGTTTAGAAAGGTATCAACAGAGTAGAAATGGATATTTAGCCCCATCTTGCTCGCAAAGGTATCAGGCACTAACCATCGAAGAGAATAAGAAAACGAGTCCTTAGAGATCGCCACTTCCCTTTGCAGCTTAGAGATGGGAGGAATTTGGCCAACAAGGGCTCCCCTATGGTCTAGAGTTAGGTAGTCCTCTATCTTCCTTGGAAGGAACCCAATGTTGAAAGTCGACAAGGGTAAATGGTGCTCCATAGTAGGTATGTGTATCTTTACCCCGCCAGAAGTGAAGTTCCAGTTCTCCTCTATCTTCACCGCATTGGGGTCCGAGATTGTAAGGGAATCACATAATAGGAAGATGGGCTTCAAGTAAGAAGTACTATTTTGGTCCTCAATTCGCCCAGAGTTCAGCTGGCTAAGTAGGAAAAATAGAGGCTGGTCCGCTATAAACTTCAGCCTTACCTCATATTGACTCTTGTTTATCTGGGCCTGGACATGTGCCATTATCTGGTCAAATCTTACGCCCAATGCGGCCTGAGGGCACCCAACAAGCACCTATCATGACCCGCACCCTGTGTAGCGGTACGAGTACATGGGTACGTCCAGCCTACACCGCAGCATCCGTGGCAGAACGCTATCTAGGTCAATAATACTATTTAAAGATCTCACACAATATATATAATGTATCTCGACTCCCAAATGGGGGACAATATGATAATATGATAGTAGTAAATAATACTCAATCATATTATAAAAATAGAGGAAGATATGTGATGATTTTGAATAGAAAAAATTAAAGTCACAATACATCACAAGTCAAAGTCTAATCACAACTCGATAGTCTCAAATTTAATACATGCCAAAATGTCTAACTGACATATAAAATATCGTAAATAAACTAGCTAAGTCTCATCGACTGCTGATACTATCTCAATATGCGCTATGGGTGCTATCTCAATGAGCTCGCCATCATGTGGCCCATAGTGTGTAGAAAATTAGTCCTCTAATAAATTATTTGAAAAATATATCCCGTCAGGATTGGAGCGAAGTACAACCCAATAGCAGTTCCAATAATTGACAAAAACTATGAGACATCAATAACAATAAAAATAAATGATGAAAGTAACTGAACTAACAAATATTATGAGAAGAGTGTCATGGTGAATAATAAAAATAAACTGAGAACAATATGATGAGGAACATCAATGTAATAAATTGAAATAAAGAAAATAATATAGTAATTGTGCCTTAAAATATTTATAAGATAATGTGATTGGCTTGGACCTAACACGGAATATATATAAAAGGTGAGCTAGCATGATCATACATGAGTTGCATGATCTGCTAGCTACCACGGGCTACGGGCTATATGGTATGATCACATATCCACTAATACTTTTCTAAATCATAACACGTTATAACACGTATATCACGATGTATGATCTATAATATCATGTACTATGATCACGGTCTATATAATCCCAAAGATATCACGTAATCACTGAGTAATCACGAAGAATGACATAACGATCACTGAGTAATCATAACAATAATATCTCATGACAGGGATTCACGTATACTAATTTGTGTAACCATTGTGTCAGGAATTAATTATCTTATTACCAAATACATGAAACATAGAGACTATAAAAAAAGGAAACTATTAGAGAATGTACTCGTCTATGGTCCTATGCAAATAATATATCTCGATATTCGAGCTGGTATCACATAGACCTATATATGAAATATCATGTCACTTGAGTGTATTGAATGAAAAATGTGCTAAAATGCACTAATATAATTTTCTAGGCCATTACTAGGTCATTCTAGTCAAATTAGGTGTTATCTAGATTTTTATGTCCATAACTAGCTTCTAGGGTGATTACTAAGCTAATTAGCTCATGACAACTGATATCTAGCAAATACTAAACAATACTAGTTATACTAACTATTATACTAAGTATCTATCTATCCTAGATAATATATTACACTAGTTATACTTATTAGTTAGTATGCTAGTATCTAGACTAAATTACCCATTCCCGTACTAATACCTTAGCTTCTAGTCTTGATATCAGATATCCCATACCCCACTACCTGGGAGTACACCCTACTGCACTTAGTATTTTACCTCACTCACACACCCCCAGCTATTACACTCCTAGGTTACCTTGGTATCAGTCACCACTCTGATACTAATGGGTGCTGATACACTAATTACTTACCACTACAGATACATACTCCCATCCTTCAACAAATGTACTCCATTTTCTCATGTTATTGCTGCTGTGTACACCATCGCACCCTTTATATCAATTCCCCATTCACTCGTTGCAATACCATTATTATTTTTTCCAATTCACTATTTTTGATATTGCCCAGTATCAGATCTATCATAGCCTACTACACTATTGGATGATACGTCCTTTCTTACAAATCTAACTGGATACAGGCCAACCCCAGTTCTCAACTAATACTTACCATCACCTGTGCACTCATGTGCACAGGTTACACTAGCACCCAAAAGTTGCCGTATCACTTTTTTTACTCGAGCTCCCTCTTATACCTGTGTTGCTGCTAATGCTACACTATGAAGCTTAGTTGTTGTTACATCTAGTATAAATATGCTGCTCTAATGTGTATCAGTGCACATAGTGCACTAATACACTAATGTTGTGATAGTCTCGGGCTACCTCTCAGGTTACCCCCCTTCACTTGTTGCTGGGGTCTTGTCACTCGAGCACAGCTCAGATCAGTGCATACAATGCATTGATCGCTCCTCCCCCTCACTACTCACATAGCCTAAGTCGGTTGCAATATCAATTACCTGAGTACAGAGCTCACACTTAAAGTCTCATAAGTGAGTACCCTCTCATGTTCACACTACAAGTTCACAGTCACATACACACACACACACACAAACACTTTCCTCCTTGCACTCTTTCCTTCACCTGAGC
Source organism: Iris macrosiphon (assembly GCA_036927795.1). Lineage (NCBI taxonomy): Eukaryota > Viridiplantae > Streptophyta > Magnoliopsida > Asparagales > Iridaceae > Iris > Iris macrosiphon. Next base: position 41,796,776 of record JAYESA010000011.1, read on the forward strand.
ACCCACCGCCCCAAGTTCAACACACACACACACAAACATAAATAATGTATACATATACACATATATAATCTTGTACATATATATATATAATATATTAGAAGCATTTAAGCAAATACTGAGAGTGTATAATTAGAGTATTCATGATATACACTAAACCAAAGTGCCAAATCTCCCAATTCTTAACAATTATCATTCCCACATATCAATTACACCTATTTATAACTAATGCAACTAGTTACAAGTAAAATTGAAGATTAATTACATAAATCATCCAAAATAAATCCTATATCATACCGTATCACCAAATACCATGATACGCTCTACTCGTGTCCAATTATTGGATACGTATCTAGTCTCATCTCACCAATCTAAGTCTAATTAGATCAAATTGGTCTTATGACACACACTTGATGTATCAATCTCAAAATTCCACTAAAATGGGCATAAATTACCATGTAAAAATCACAATAGATGTCCTATGAACCTAGTTCTTATTTTTATGGGTAGTCCTAAGCCAAGGAAGATTTTCTAATAGTTAAATGCAAGAATAAAGTCTAAATTATAGAAGAAATTAGAATTTACCTATAGGGAGATGGATTCCTAATAAAATACTCAATATGACACAATTTGGACACAAGCTCCTTGTCGATTCCTCTTTCTTCAATTGCTCCTCACAATCCAAGCTCCAATGCTACTTAGATGATCTAATTAGAAGTGAATGAGAGTGAATAGGGATAAATTTGGGGGAGGAATGAATTAATTTAGAGAAGAACACAATTGGGGATCTCTAATGAAATAAATTAATGAGTGAAGAGAGAGAGAGACCCTCTTCAAGTGGCCGGCCCCCTTTTTCCTCTCCCAAGCAACTATACATTATCCAATGCACCCCTAGTAGCTAGTTATGAGGTTTAATTAGGGAAGGCTATATTAGAAAACTTCTAATTATTTATGACACTAATCTAATTTCCTTAATTAATTAAGGAATGAGTCTAATGGGCCTAATCCAATATTGGCCTCAATGTGTCATAATAATCTAAACCGGTCTAGTAATGATAAGTCCAAAAATAGGCTAGTCCACTAACATATAAATAAATAACATAACACAATATAGATAATTAGTAGCACAAAATATAAATATTTATTCACTAGATAATAAATATACTATATGACAAAAATACCCTCATTAATAAATATGGTAGTGACAAGTCTACCCTCCTTAGACAAAAAATTTCCTCAAAATTTATGGAAAGAACTAGTACTACAACAAGCAATCATAGCAAGCAAGACATAATGATACTCATGGCTCAAAGAGATAAGGATATTGCTCGCGCATCTCGGCTTCCCTCTCCCAGTTAGCCTCTTCCGAAGAGTAATACCTCCACGCGACGTATACCAAAAGAATCATCTAGTTCTGTAGCACATTCTCCCTACGATCGAGAATATCTACTGGTTGCTCTTTGAAACTGAAAGTTGGACCCACCATGATCTCTGAGTGATCTAATACATGACTAGGATCTGCCATGTATCATCTCAGCTATGATACATGGAACACATAACACACTCCCTCTAGTGCAGGCGCCGACAAGTCTAGCAAGTAGGCTACTGCACCGACCCTCGTAAGAATACCGAAGGATCCGATGTACCGTGGATAAGATTTTTGCCTCCACCAAAGTGAATTGTGTCCCATGTAAGAGAAATCCATAAGAATATCAGATCTCCGACCTAGAACAAAATATAGCCTTAATACTTAACCTGAAATAAAGCAATCACAAGCAATACAAACAAAATCTATATCTCAAACTCCAAAGGTCTCCGGTGGATATCGGCCCAATGCCATTGTTTTTCATGCTCCACCCGAAGCTTATCTCTAATGAGCTTTACCTTCACAGCTGCATCCACAATCATCTCTGATCCCAATAAGGCTCTCTCACCAATATCATCCCAAGATAGAAGAGTGGGATATCTCCGTCCATATAAAGCCTCAAATGGGGACATATCAATACTGGCCTGCTAACTATTGTTATAAGCAAACTCTACCAGGTTAAGATGGTCCTCCCAAGAGCCTCTGAAATCCAAAACACAAATGTCAAGCATATCCTCGAGAGTATAAATAGTCCTCTCTGACTGTACGTCCGTCTGGGGGTGATATACGGTACTGAACTTGAGTTGGATGTCCAAGCTAGCCTGCAAACTCCTCCAGAAGTAGGATGTAAAGCGACTATTCCGATCCGAGATGATGCTCACATGAACTCCATGCAATCTGACAATTTATCGCACATATATTTCTGCTAGCTTCTCCATAGACGTACCCACTTTAAATGGCAAGAAGTAGGCCAATTTGGTCAACATGTCTACAATGACCAAAATTGTAGCTTTACCAACTAGAGAACGCGGAAGCCTAGAAATAAAATCCATTGTAACATGCTCCCACTTCAACTCCAAAATGGGTAAAGGCTAAAGTAAACCTCCTGGCCTCTGCCTCTCTGCCTTTATCTGCTGGCACAAAAAATATCTGGATATGAAGCATGCCACCTCCAGCTTCATACCATATAACCATACATACTCCCTAAGATCTCTATACATCTTTTTGGCACCTGGATGTATAGAGTACTGCTATCGATACACCTCCTGAAGAACCTTCTCGCTAAATATCCTACTTGGCACACACAATCTGTTACCGTGCTGTAATGATCCATCATCAACAATAGTGAAGTCCTCGGATAATCCTATCCGAACCTGTGCCCTGATGCTTCACAGAGACTCATCGTCATACCGTGTAGCTTGAATCATGTCTATCAGCTCAGACTGTATCTGTAATCCCCGTATCTGTATCTCGACACCAGGTACCAGCACCTCAATACCCAAGCTCTCAAGATCGGCCAATAAATGTCTGTTCGTAGTCAAGTACATAACCATTGGATACCTGATCAAGTCATCAATGACTACGTTGGCCTTCCCGGGATGGTACTACAATAATATGTCAAAGTCTTTCATCAACTCCAACCACCGTCGTTGTCTCATGTTTAGCTATTTCTGTGTAAATACGTACTTCAAGCTCTTGTGGTCTATGAAGATCTCCATACGCTCTCCATAAAAATAGTATTTTCACAGCTTTAGAACAAAAATTACTGCTGCTAACTTCAAATCGTGGGTAGGATAATTCTTCTCATCAGGACGTAATTGCCTAGAAGTATAGGCAATCACCTTCCCATTCTGGTGCAAGACACAACCTAAAATCTTCCCTGAAGCATCACTTTAAATAATGAATTCACCTAATTCTGATGGCAACGTCAACACTGCAGCTATTGTCAATATCTTCTTTAGTTCCTCAAAAGCTGCCTAACTCTCCTCTATCTAGATAAACTCTACATCCTTCCAGGTTAGTCTAGTCATCGGGTCTGCAATCCTTGAGAAATTATGTACAAACCTTCAAAAATAACCTGTTAGCCCCAAAAAACTCTTGATTTCTGCCACTGAACTTGGAGTAGCCCACGACTCTACTTCTGAAATCTTCTTCGGGTCCGTTGAGATCCCGTCACCTGTAATCACATGTTCAAGGAATTCAACCTTGTTAAGAAATACCTCACACTTTGAAAGCTTGCCATAAAGCCTCTCCATCTTGAGAGTCTCTAAAACTATCCTTAGGTAATTCTTGTGCTCCTCCAGGGTCTTCGAATACACCCGAATATCATCAATAAATATTACCACAAACTTATCAAGATACTTATGGAATATATTATTAATCAAATTTATGAATACCGATGCATCATTAGTCAACCCAAATGGCATCACCAATAACTCAAACTAGCCATACCGCATCCGAAAAGCTATTTTCGGAATATTCTCCTTCTTCACTTTTACCTGGTGGTAACCTGACCTCAAGTCTAGCTTCAAAAATACCTTCACCTCGCTTAACAGATCGAAGAGATCATTAATCATTGACAACAGGTATTTGTTCTTGATAGTGAGATTATTTAAAGCCCTGTAGTCGATACACATTCATACTGACACATCCTTCTTTGGTAGAAACAATACCGGAGCACCACATGGTGATAAATTGGATCTAATGAAGCCTTTCTCCTGTAACTCATCCACCTGCTTCTTTTAATACTACCAGTTCGCGGTTGTTAACTATATAGATGTGCTGAGATATCAGCTTTGCACCTGGCACCAAGTCTATAAAGAACTCAATATCTTGGACTAGTGGCACGCCCGACAACTCCTTCGGATAAACATCCATAAAATCTTCACAACGGATGTGTCAACTCTTTCTCTTCTATAATGGCTCCACAAATAACATCTTCGCTCTGCGCCGCTGCTCCTTTGCCAATCTCAAATTTTGGCTCTTCTGGCGGTCGAAACAAAACTCTGCCTCCATGATAATCTATACTAGCATGGTGCCTACTCAACCAATCTATCCCGAGTACAATTTAGTAGCTCGGAAGTGGCATTACTAGTAAGCACGCACTTAACTTTCAGCCTTCTAGTGTAACTCTCCAATCCTTGCAAACATCACTGACCAAGATAATGACACCCCCAATCGTGATCTTTTAAGTCTTAGCCAAAGGTTCAGACTCTAAATTATGCTTAAGAGCAAAATATATAGATACAAAACTATGAGAAATAATGAAATAAAATAAAGCATAATCTAGAATAGAATAAAAAAGAACTGAACCTGATATCACATCTCTGACTAGCTCCTCCTCCTTAACTGCCATGGCAAAAGTTCATCCTCGCGGTGTACCTCTCTGTTGTTGTTGCTGCTGTAGTTGGTGCAGGACAAAATATTGTTGCTGAATTAATAAAGGAGGTCCTCTCCACTGTCCCATAGGTGGCCTCACTGGTACTCTATCTGCAGGTACTTCTCCCTGATCTGCTCGAATTGGAGCCATTATACATTCTCTTAACTGGTGGCCTAGCTCTCCATAATAGAGACACACTTTAAGTCTTTTCCTGCAAACCTTCCATGTATGTCCAGTCTTCTAACAGTAAGTACACTGCACGGCCTGCTGTGCCATTCTCGGGGCTTGATATGCCTGTGACAGGGGCGAGCTTTCTTCTTGACCGTCGAGGAGGAGGAGCCAGTCGGTGATGTTATCTCAGGTTCAGTTTATCTTGATTCTTTTTTAGCTTATGCGTTATTTGATTATGGTGCTTCTCATAGTTTTGTATCTGTATCTTTTGCTCTGAGACATCGTCTAGAGTCTGAAACGTTGGCGAGGACTTGCAAGATCATGACCGGGGGTGGCATTATCCTGGTCAGTGATGTTTGCAAGGACCGAAGAGTTTCTTTTGAAGGCCGAGAGTTAGGTGTATATCTACTTGTAATGCCACTTTCGAGCTATGATATAGTACTCATGATGGATTGGTTGAGTAGGCATCATGCTAGTATCGATTCTCGAGGAGGCAGAGTTTTATTTTTGGCACTAGGAGAGCCAGAGTTTGAGTTCATCAGAGGAGTAGTAGAGAAGAGCGAAGGTGACTTCTGTGGAGCTTTGGTAGAAGAGCATGAGCCGCCACATCCATTTATTGCAGAGTACATGGAAGTCTTTCCGGAGGAGTTATCGGGGTTGTCACCAGACAGAGATGTGGAGTTCTCTATAGATTTGGTGTCAGACGCAGAGCCAATATCACAGCACGTCTATAGAATGAACAGCAACTAACTGGCGAAGTTGAAGAAGCAGGTTGATGAGTTGCAGGATAAGGGCTTCATCCGCTCCAGTTCATCACAATAGTGTACTCCGATACTTTTTATACCAAAGAAGGATGGGTCGGTATGCATGTGTATCGACTATTGGGTACTCAACAACCTCACTATCAAGAACAAATACCCATTGCTGTGAATTGATGATTTATTTGATCAGTTGAGTGGAGCAAAGGTATTCTCAAAGATAGACTTGAGATTGGGTTACCACCAGGTAAAAGTGAAGAAGGAAGATATTTCAAACACAGCTTTCAAGACTCAGTATGGGCAGTTTGAGTTCTTGGTGATACCGTTTGGGTTGACTAATGCCCAGCGGTATTCTTGAACCTGATGAATAAGGTATTTCATCAGTACTTGGATCAGTTTATGGTAGTATTCATTGACGATATACTGATATATTCGAAGACCACGGAGGAGCATGAGAAGCACTTGAGGATAGTTCTGCAGACCCTTAGGAAGGAGAAGCTATATGGCAAGCTTTCAAAGTGTGAGTTTGTCCTTGATAAGGTTGAATTCCTCGGGCATGTAATTACAGGAGACGGGATCTCATTAGAACCGAAGAAGATTTTAGCAGTTGAGTCGTGGTCTACCCCGAGTTCAGTAGCGGAGATAAGGAGTTCTCTTGGACTGGCAGGATATTATCGGAGATTTATTTAGGATTGCAAAGCCGATGACTAGACTAACCAGGAAGGACGTGGAGTTCGTCTGGACTGAGGATTGTCAGTCAGCTTTTGAAGAGAGAAGAGGTTTGGGTTGTACATCTAATATTAATATTACCATCAGGGACAGGAGGATTTTCTTTATACAGTGATACATCGGGTAAGGGTTTGAGTTGTGTGTTGCAACAGAATGGGAAGGTGATTGCCTATGCTTCCTGCCAATTATGCCAATATGAGAAGAATTATCCTACCCATGACTTAGAGTTGGCAGCAATTATTTTTTCTCTTAAACTGTGGAAACACTAATTATATGGAGAACGGGTAGAGATCTTTACAGACCACAAGAGCTTGAAGTATGTGTTTACACAAAAAGAGCTCAACGTGAGGCAATGACAGTAGTTGGAGTTGATGAAGGACTTCGACATTTCTTTGCAGTACCATCCAGGGAAGGCTAACGGAGTCGCGGATGCCTTGTGCAGGTATCCAGTGGCTATGTACTTGACGAGGGACAGATATTTATTGGCGATATTGATAGTTTGGACATTGAGGTATTAGTTCCTGGAGTTGCAGCACAGATGTGGGGACTTCAGGTACAGTCAGAGTTGGTAAAGCAGATCAGAGTCGCACAGTTTGAGGATGAGTCTCTGAGGAGCATCAGAGCACTGGTCCAGATAGGGTTGGCAGAGGACTTCAGCATTGCAGATGATGGATCATTACGGCACGGTACTAGATTGTATGTGCCGAGTGGAGCATTGCGTGGAAAGATTCTTGAGGAGGCGAATCGATCTCAGTACTCTATGCACCTAGGTGCCAATAAGATGTATAGGGATATGAGAGAGCATGTTTGGTGGTATGGTATGAAGCGAGAGGTAGCCAGCTTCGTATCTAGATGCTTAGTTTGCCAGCTGGTAAAGGCGAAGAGAAAGAGGCCAGGCGGATTGCTTCAGCCTTTACCCATTCCAGAGTAAAAATAGGTGTAAGTGACAATGGACTTTGTTTCAGGACTTCAGCATTCTCCAGGAGGTAAAGAAGATATGATTTGGCGAAGACAGGTTGACCAAATCAGCCCACTTTCTATTATTCAAAGTGGATACAACAACGGAGAATCTTACGGAGATATATGTGCACCAGATAGTCAGATTGCATGGTGTTCCTATGAGCGTAGTCTCTGATCAGGATAGTCGCTTCACGTCCCACTTTTGGAGGAGTTTGCAGGCTAGATTGGGAACTTAGCTCAAGTTCAGTACCACATAGCACCCTCAGACGAACAGTCAGAGAGGACTATTCAGACTCTCGAGGATATGCTACGCAACTATGTTTTGTATCTTGGAGGCTCTTGGGAGGATAATCTTTACAAGGTAAAGTTTTTTTACAATAAGAGCTACCAAGCCAGTATCGAGATGTCACAGTTTGAGGCGTTGTATAGACGGAGATGTCGTACTCCATTATTATAGGATGATGTTGGTGAGAGAGCTTTATTGAGACCAAAGATGGAAGTGGATATAGTAGAGAAGGTGAAGCTCATCAAGGATAGACTTCGAGTGGCGCAGGACAGACAACGGCATTGGGCCGATAGCCACCGGAGACCATTCGAGTTTGAGTTATAGATTTTTGTTTTGCATTGCTTGTAATTATTTATTTTTCATAGAGTGTTAAGGCTGTGTTTCGTGCTAGGTTGGCAGTATAGTTTTCTTGAGAATTTCTCTGACACATGGCATAATTCGTTTCGGTAGAGGCAGAAAGCTTAGTCCATGATTCATCGGACCTTTCAGTATTCTTGAGAGGGTCGGTGCAGTTGCATACAGACTAGACTTAACGCCTGTATGGAAGGAAGTACATAACATGTTTCACGTGTCACAGTTGAGACGGTACGTGGCAGATCCTAGTCATGTGTTGGATCACTCGAAGATCGAGGTGGGCCCTACTCTTAGCTATCCAGAGCAGCCAATGGAGATTCTGGATCGGAGAGAGAAGGTGTTGAGGAACCAAATGATTCCTTTGGTGCACATCGCATGGAGGCATCACTCACCAAGAGAGAGTACCTGGGAGCGAGAGGCTGAGATGCGCGAGCGATATCTATATTTGTTCGAGCCGTGAGGTATAATTCTTTCTCGCATTGTATTAATTGCTTTTGTTAGTTAGTTTCTTCCTTAATTTCGAGGATAAATTTTTTTAAGGTGGGTAGGTTTATCACCCTCATATTTTTAATTAAGGATAGTTTGGTAAATTAGCATAGATATTTCTATTTTAGGATTATTTTATTAAGTATTGTGCATATATAAATATTATTTGTTGTATTATTTATTTATTATTAGATATTAGTATTTATTTATGGACTTGTGTAGTGGACCTAACTAGTTAGTTTAGACCCATTAACCCAATATTTTGTTTTAGTTTACATTGAGCCGAATAGTTAGGCCCATTCATTAGGAGGATGAATTAATTAGTGAAACCATTAGACTAGAACCTTCCCTCCTTAAATATTTTCTTCATGAGAGGCCCCAAGGGGTATTTTGGATATTTCATACTTGCTTGGAAGAGGGACTAGGGCCGGCCACCTTTAGGAGGAGAGAGAGTCTCTCTTTTCTTATTTTGTCATTTTATTTTGATATAGAATTTTTTTCTTTCTAATTTCTTTATTTTCTAACCATTCCCTACTTAATTTCTTCTCAAATTCCTTTCTTATTCTTCATTGGAGGCTACTACAACAAGGATCTACAAGGAAAAATTAAGGATCTACAAGGAAGAGGCTATATTCATCATTTGGGGATTTTATTGGGAATCTATCTCCCAATAGATAAAATTCAGTTTTCCCTCTCTTATTAGGTTCTAAATCTATGATTTAATTATCAGGAACCGTTCCATATGCATAGACTACCCATAGTAATTGGAATTAGATTCATATGAGGCCTATGGAGGAAGTTATGTGTATTTTTGGATCAATTTTGGGGGAATTCCGAGATTGGCACTTCATGTGTTTGTCAATTGGTCAACTAGACCAAATTGACATATTTATAATTGTTTGGGACTAGTGTCGTATCCACAATTGAAAACGTGTAGGCCGTATCCCGTCAATTTAGAGATACAAATAATTTTGGAGGGTTTTCCTCCGACACGGAGGTTTGTGCATGTCATATCTTGACACGGACACATAGTTGTTTATTTGGTTCTTCGTATCATGCAGAATTAGTATTCTAGGCTTACTCCTGTCCTTCGGGATATGTTTGGTTGTGTGGTGGAGCCGTATCGCAAGCGTATCATAGAATGAGTATGATACGGGTGCGGTACACTCCACGTGTTTGTTTTATTGCTCTTTAGTTCTATGTGACTTGTGTATATATATTATGTATGGTATATATGTGTATGTATCTATAGTATATAGTATACATGAGTATAGGTAGCTAAGCGTATAGAGGTATCTATATGCATATGTGTTTATATATATATGTAGATATACATCTATATATCTATATGTATGGTTATGTTATATGTATATATGTATGTTGTATATATCTATGTATATATGTATGTTGTATATATATATATATATATATATATATATATATATATATATATATATATGTATGAGTGATATATTTATATATGTATCAGTGTGTTGTATATATATGTCTATATATGTATAGTTGAGAGTATATATATGTATAGGTTGATATACATGTCTAGTATATATATATATGTATGTGAGTGTGTGCATATGGTTGTAGTATTTGTGAGTGAGTGAGTGAGGGGTCAGGCACCAACTGAGGTGCAGTAACAGTTATAGCAAAGAAAAGAGGATTCAGAAGCATTAGCACAGTACAAAACTACAGTGAGCAACCATCAGCAACTCTCAGTATCAACAGAGAACAACAACAGCAACCCCTGAAGAGCAAGGCAAAAGAAAGAAGTTTCATATTGCAGGAGATGCAGTAGCTTGTGCATCAACTGCATAGTACAACAATAAAGAAAAGCAGTGTGCAGTGGCATCAACTCGAGCCACTGTAGCAGCATGCTCGGGCTGCACAAGTGGATGCAGTTAGGGGTGCAAACAAGCCAAGCCGAGCCAAGCTTTCATAAGCTTGAGCTTGGATTGATTAGAATTAACCGAGCTTGAGCTCGAGCTCAAGCTTGATAATTTTTTTATTTTAGAGCTTGAGCTTGGCTCGAGCTCGTTTATATTAAACTTGAGCTTGGCTTGGTTTGAGCTCGAGCTTGGCTTGATAAGCAAGCTTGATTCAAGCTTGATAAACAAGCTTGATAAGCTCAAACTCAAGCTCGTTAACCTTGATTTTGAGCTTATTCAGCTTTATTTCAAGCTCATTAAGCTTGATTTTGAGCTTAAAGAACTTGATTTCAAGCTAGTTAGGCTTGAATTCAAGTACCTATAATATTAACAATTTATTTATAAAAATTCAATTTAAAAAGTTCCTTAATATCAATTATTAAGGACATATAATTATATACAATGCACAACCATATTGTTATAAAAACATGCATAAAATTAGAATTCAACAAAGAAAAAATTTTAATTTAAATAACAAAATAAAATTTTAAACTGCCAGCAACGAGCTCCTAAACGAGTTTCTAAACGAGCCAGCTTATGAGTCAGCTCGCAAGCTTCTAAATGAACCAGCTCGCAAGCTCAAAAGAGCCGAGTACTTCTAAGCTTGAGCTTGGCTCATTTATTAAACGAGCTCGAAAATGAAGCTTGAGCTTGGCTTGTTTACTAAACGAACCGAGCTCAAACGAGATTTTATCAAGCTGAGCTTCGAGCAGCTTGCGAACGGCTTGGCTCGTTTGTAACCCTAGATGCAGTAGCATCAGTGCAACTGAAGCCCTGCAGCATAGTTGCAGCAAAAGTGTAGCAAAAAGAGCAACTGCACAGCACATGAAGCATACAACAAGTACAGTTTCAGCACAATGCAGCAAGACAAGGCTTGCACTACCAGTCAGCAAGAACACTGACCAGCAGCAGCAATACCTTTGCAGTACAATAACAGCCTAGTATCAGCAACACTGGGAGCTTTCAGGTATCAGTTAGCTAGTTGGGTTAGTAGCTTATTGTTAGTATAGTTATTATAACTTGTATGAGTATAGCTAGATAGTTAGTTATATATACTTGTTATCTAAATAGTTAGATAGATGTACCTACTTGTTAAAATATTAACTATATGTAGATTTATAGTATTGTATTAATATGTTAGTATGAATTATATGTATCTATGTACTTGTGTCACGACCCGCACCCGGTTATTCGGGCACGAGTACGTGGGTACGTCCAGCCTACGCCGCAGTGTCGGCGGTAGTACGCTGTCTAGGTCATATTCACAGGTAATCTCTAGCTCATCCACAGTAAATAAATAGGCAAGAATAATAACAGGAAATAGAAATGCTAAGATTTCATAAGACAAATTGTGATATACAAATCCATGGTTTAATACAGAATCCAGAAGATAAATCGGGGACAAACCCGATTGCTGTGCTGAAAGAAAATACTAGCTAACCGGCTACTACTCCTCAAAAGTAGTCTCCTGGGTGGGAACTGGCTCCTCAAATGTGTCATCTGTTCCCTCATAGGGGCCATAATAGGTAGGGACAAAGTCCTCATCATCGCCTAAATCAACGGATCCAGTCAGGAAAGGAGCAAAGTACACAATGCACAACAAAGATTAAACTAAATATTTATGACAAGTAGAAAAGAACTGACAAGTATCATGTTGAAGATATGCATAAACAAGAAGTAACAATAACTAAGGGTTAATTGCTGTAAATCAGGAATATGAGTAAACAGAAAATAAATGAGACAAGTAAATGAAACCGCAACAAGACAAAAGGAACTGCAACAAGACAAGAAACTATGTGTGTGAACTTGTGTATTTAGAATACATAGTTGGCATGTAGGGGGTTATAAGGCTAATCCGGCCGTCATAGACGGCTATTAAATAATATAATCGAGATCCGGCTGATGGACAGTCGTGTACCAACAGCTATTAAACAATAGGGGGAAGGGTAAACTACATGCCTCCTAGTATTCTCCCACCCGACACGAAAAGCAAGACATGAAATCCAATATTCAAGACATGAAATCCAGATTCTAACACTACGTGTAAACATCCAATGGTACTAGTAGAGCAAGGAATTAATTATCATAATATAAAGAATAAACTTGAAGTGCAGGTACTTGCCTGATGTTTGGATTCCACTACGGTTTTGTGTCTCGGAGAAATTTCCAGAAATGACTCCGGATGCTGAAATAAATATTACCATCATGCTCAGAAGATATCAAATAGCTAGAAATGCCTGTCCTTGAGTCCAATTTGGAGACAAGGGCAAAAATGACAATTTTGGGTCAAAACGGGGTCCACATGTGGGCCCGCTTTGCACCAAAAAACGTGTCAGGGTCAAAGGTCTCTAAATTCACCAAACTTAGTGTCAACAGGTCAGGAACGATGATACGAACCCAACGGAACTTCCAGAATTAGATTCTGATGAGCCGATCACAAAATCGCCCGTCGAGTGGGACCTGTGGGGCCCACGACACGCGATTTCGTCAATGTTCTCAGAATCGAACCAAACTTGGGTCACAGGACCAGCGTATCGCTACGAGTCCGATGGCGCAAGTTTCGTCTCGATCCGACGTGTGTACACAAAGTTAGGGCATGATTCAGAAAAGGCGGATACGGGGTGGTGTCCGCGGATACGCGTTGATCCCGGTGTGCACGCACACTCGAATCGACTTTCGCAAAATCCCACACGTCCGTATCAACGACGCGCACGTATCCGTGAAGACCGCGCGTGACCAAGTCGTCCCGTTTGGCGGGGCGTACTCAGTTCCGGGGTGAAACAGGGTCTGGTTTTTCCTGTTTTTGGATCGCGGTGTGCGATCACCACAGGACGCGATGCCCTGAGCGGTTTGTCCGGGCACCGAGACGGTCATACAGGTTTCACAACGCAATTTACGGAATCGAAAACAGAGCTACGAGCAAGAAGATACACGCACCTGAACGGGGGTCAAAAACCGGGGCAAAATCGTGTCCGACACGACACAGGACACAGTGTCCTGTGTCCACTGCCGTGTCCGATACAAAAGGGGGATTTAGGGTTAGGGTTAGGGTTTCGAGCTCCGGCGAGGGGAGGCCGGCCGGAGGAGGGCGGCGCCGCTGCGGGGGAGGCCGGAGACGGCGCTGGCGAAGGCACAGCGGTCGGGCGGCGCCGGGGGCTGGCGGGGACGGCCGCTGCGAGGTCGGGTGTTGTCGAGGGAGGTCGACGGCGGGCTGGGCACGGCGAGGAGAGAGGGAGGAGGAGGAGACGGAGCCGGTGGTGGCTCGGGTGGCGGCGAGGTGGCACGGGCAGAGGAGAGAGGAGTCGACGGTTGCCGGAGAGGAGAAGGGGAGGGGTTTTATAGGGCTGGGAGGCGGTGGCGTTAGGCGGAGAAGGCGGAGGAGAGAGCGGGGGTTCGTGGCGAGGAGGCGGGCTGCGTGGCCGGACGGGGCGCCGCGTGGCCGGGCGGGGCGGCGCAGGCGGCGGAGGCGGCGGAAAACGCGGGGGCGGGGACTGGGTCAGGGGAGAGGGGTGCGGGTTGCGGGTCGGGTGCGGGTGGACCCGACCCGACCCGTTAAGGCGGGCGGGCCGAGCGGTTGGGCCGGGGTCCAGTGGGCCGGGCTGGGCTGAGAAATGGGCCGGCTGATTAATAATAATAATAATAATAATAGTAATAATAATAATAATAATAATTAAATTAAATTAAATTAGTTTTTAGGTAATTAAAAATAGGTCCGGGGTCCAATAAATTCCAGAAAAATTGTCCTAAGTCCAGTTTTTCATTTTACACCCAAAATTATTATTTTCATAATATTGTAATATTATTTATTAACAATTAAAAATCATTCAATAATTAAGAACCCTGATTTTAATTACAGAAAATTCCCAGAAAATTCTACAAAATGCGGAAAATCCAATTTTAATATTTTTTGAAAAAATCAGGGGCTTACAACTTGTATGTATTATATGTTAAGTTAGTAGGTATGTATTGATATTTATTATATGTTAATAGTTGTAGTATTTAATAGTTAGTATATGCTTGGCATATAGTTTAGTATTTGGGGGTTAGCTATATATTAGCTATACATGAGCATTTGAATTACCTTGGGATACCAAGGTAATATCAAGGTAATTGGTCGATACTCAAGGTATTCGGTTTGAGTATCGAGATGAGTGTGTAGGCAGTGTGATACGCATTATTTCAAGGCCAAGGTATCCAAGTTGCATTAGTTAGCTAAGATATTATAGGCATTGTCTTGTATATATATATATAAATTACTATTTTCATATTAAAAACTTGCGTATCTGATGATACGGCCTTTTGTGTGTCTTCTAGTATCTTAGCGTAGCTAGTGTGGCTTAGTTTCATAGTGTGTGGACCTAGTATCCTAGTGTTGTACTCATATAACCTAGAAATAGCCGATTTGACCTAGTTTGACAGTTTTGACTTAGAAATGGCTTTGTGACCTAGAATTACAATAGTTTAACTTATTCTCATTCCAGAACCTTGGATTGATGCAATATATCATATATAGGTCTGTGTGACACCATCTTGGACATCGAGAGACACACCTTGATCAGGATCTCAGGCGAATACATTTCTCTGTTAGTTTTTATTTTATAATAGTGTATATATCTCATGTTCTAGAACTGTATACTTGATTCTGACACAGTGGTTTCATGGACTGGTACTACATGGATCCTATCAGAAGATGTTATCCCTTATCGTGTTCTGTGGGTACTCCTTCACATGTATTTCATCGTGCGTATTGGGTATTGATTATTTATATTTCATGTTCACATACTGCTCATGTTCAGTGTGCTTATTCGTGTATACACACTGCTCGTGTTCAGTGTGATTATATTCGTGTACACCCACAGCTTATATTCAATGGCTATATTCGTGTTCGTAACGTGTCGTGATTGGATCAATTGGTATTAGTTGGGGATGAGAGAGTAGGAGTTGATTATGTGATCTAAGCCCCATTGTTATTTGTATATATATCGATTACATACCACACTTGTAATCGAGTTACCTTATTGATCATGTTCAACCTAAACTGATCACATAATGAACTTGTATTCTGAGGCACATTAGTTAGATTTCAGTTATTCCTCTATATTATAGATATTTGTATTGCTTGTTCTTTATTCTCGTACATTATATGTTCTTTCTTATTTATTTCATTCATATATTTAGTTATCTTGTATTCATTTTTATTATCTATTTTATATGCTCGATTATGTTATTGAAACTGCTTTCAAAGTTATGTACTTTGCTCCAATCCTGACTGGATATATTTTTCTAGATTATTGGCTCATAGATCAGTGTCCTACTTTTCTACGGGTCGCAGGACAACGTACCTTTAGAGGATACTCCAATAGACCATAAGGACTTAGTTGCAGAGCCTGATGAGGTTTAGTTTACATTTTGATGGACTTGTATTAGACCATTCTTTGAGATTCATGGCATTTATATTATTTCAGACTTGTGGATTGTATCTTGATCCTTTCCACTCCTATTTCATTCATGTTTTATCTTCCTTAGTTTGAATTATGATTGAGTATATAGTTATCTTATGAGATACCATATTATTCCTCCTTTTGGAGTTGAAATAATTGACAGGTACCATATTTATATTGTTGAGATGTTTAGTTAGTTAGAATTGACCCAGACAGCGTTCTACCGTCGATGTTGAGGCATAGGCTGGGCTTGCCCACGTAATCGTGCCCAAATATTTGAGTACGGGTCGTGACACATTTTTAGTGGTGGCCCATGTAGGTCTAAACCTAGAGTCGCAATTAGAGCGATATCGTAGTGGTGCTCGCCTAGAGCACTGCAACGAGCCTGCCATAGGAAATAGGATTTAGGTTGAGAGTGTACTAAATCACAACTAGGAAACAATTCCAATATCTTTTTTGCAATCCTTATCTATTGAATGTTTCCTTACTTTGAATAAATTATGTCCTTATTTGATGATATCGTATTTATACTCAATATTGATTCCTTATTTAAATTAATCTTCAGGATGCCGCCGAAGACGTGTTCCCAGTGCTCAGGTGCCATGTCAGCACGGTCAGTCACTTTATTGCCTATGAGGGTAGCACCGTCAGACGATATTCCAGCACCTACCTTCTGGAGGTCCGCTTTACTGATCCAGGTGGGTATTTTTGTAGCAGCTTCAGGAGGTGCTCCACCTCCATACAGAGGGCAGCGCCGACAGTTTCTAGGGATGTTCCACCCCCACCACCCACAGTCGATCAGACACAGATATTCGTGCTCTTTCAGCAGATGATGGAGGCACAAAAGTGGCAGTCAGGGGTCATACGACAGAGCATGGAGAATGATCACCAGATCGTGCTCGCAGCATTTGAGAGAGCTTCCTTAGGCCAGCCACAGATGATACCACCTCAGTTTACCCTGAAGCAGCCGAGGTCAGGGACCATCATAGACTTCAAGAGGATGGGGCCGAAGGACTTTAGAGGCACAAAAGAGATCTTTTATGCAGATGATTGGATAGAAGACATTGAGTGGAACCTGCGGCTGGCGAGCCGCAGATTCCAGAGAGGTTACCGATAGAGGCAGCACGGTGCTTGATGTTCGATATTGTGTTGACTTGGTTATGGATAAACCCCAGGATCGCAGTACCAAGACTTACTTGGAAAGCTTTCAAAGAGCTCTTCAAGAAAAAGTTCTTTCCAGATGTGGCACTGACATCTCTAGAGAGCTAGTTCCAGTACCTCGTTCAGGGAGGTATGTCATTGGAAGAATATGCGGGGGAGTATTACAGACTAGGTCGCTTTGTGGATGGGCAGAACCCCAGAGGGAGAGCCAGGAAGTTCAGGAAGGGCCTGAACCGGGAGGTCAAATCCCATTCGAATAACGATCCTACTGCTACTTTCGGGGATATTTTGAGACAGACACAGAGGGCAGAGGATGATCTAAAGCTTGGCTCTAAGAGGCCGGGAGACACAGGAGGATCCAGTACTAATACGGGTCCAATAAAGCAGCCTCATTTTTAGCAGCAGCACCAGAGAAATTTCTAGCATCTGAGGCAGCAGTACCATGGACCAGCTAGAGCGCCGGCACATCATATGTACCAAATTCAGAGGAAAGCTGTTCCTTACACTTTTTGTAAGAAGAAAGAACATGGATAGGATGCATGCATGTAAACTCCCTCGACCAATTTAAGGTTTAATTTGAATTAAATCGAGAGACTAGGATTAATTTGGATTAATTAGGATTAATGTGCGGCAATCATATGTCTTATTATACCTTACCGTTGCTGCGAGGATGGAATGCCACACTAGCAGTTACCTTAAACCCAATATCACAAACATCTCCTAGATAGGCCAGACTACCCACCTGACCATTGTGCAACCTTAGATACTCGTCATTTTATCTCACCTTCGCTACGCACTGTTCGTAAATGAATGCCTTATGCATTAATTATTAATTTAATTTAATTCGACGTTAAGTTCTCCCAAACCAAGACCTAACCAAGCCCTATACATCTCCCATGTGGACTAGCCCCCACCCCGAGGAGTCAGACCGGCCCAAAACCCGAGGTTAACCCTAATTCCCTCACCTATGTATAAATATACATCCTCTAACTTAAAAACCCTAAAAATTCACTATTCATCATCCACCCCAAACCCTAGCCGACCCTTTTTCCCACCCGAGTACCCTTTCCTACACCGACGGCTGACACCTTAGCCACTCGCCTGATCACCTCAGTCCGCCACCCTCAACGCCGGACCACACCACTCCAGCCGACTGCAGCCGCTGCACCCCACCTTCAACCATCCCTTCTACCATTAACCAAACCTCCATCAACCCGAGCAACCATATCCCTTCCCCGACTTCACCAACACCCCATCTCCGCCTCAAGCTGCCTCCCTAGTCACCGGACCACCCCCTCGCCGCTGGACCACCACCCTAACCGCCAGCACAGCACTTACATCCACCGTCGCCACCATCTCCTTCACCATCATCAACTTCCTCCCTCTAACCAGACACCGAGTGCCCAGCCACCTCCATCAATCGCCAACCACCACCATCCGCCGCCGCCAGACCTGTGTAACCGCTGCTGCGACTGCTGCAGTTGCCGTTACAGCCGCTACCATTGCTGCCTAGTTCGTCGGCCGACGCCGGAGCGCCACCCCTAGCTGGAATACGCACCCTAGACGAGCACAGACCCTCGTCCAGCCAACTAGGTAAACGCCTGGTACTCCTCCCTCTTTGTATCGTGTCCATAAATGTTCGTAGTGTCGTCGTGTCGAGAGTCATAGTCTTGGACACGGCTTAGTTAACCCTAAACTATTTATGAAAGTATGATAACCTGCAAGAATTAGCATTTATGTAAGGACTAACCATTTCCTTAGTCATAAGACCTGTTGTTAGAGACATGAAATTCATCAATAAAACTTAGACATCGCCAAGTATGCTGAATATGGGAATTTAAGGACCAGCAATTGTACTAGACGTAATGTAGTTTGGTAAAACCATAAATATAATATTTATTATCTCAAGGCGCATGTTAACCGAGGACAGAACACGTGTACACCCTAGATACGTGCACACGTGATGTTGTATTCGATCAGCCGTAAACTTGCGACAATACCCAAGAGTAGCGTCGTAATCATGTGTATGTATTGCTTAGTGTCTGATGTCAGCATTGCTATATTATATTGTGTGTTTAGGGTCACTGGACCAGCCAGAAGATACTGCAGGAATCGGCTTCTGGCATTCACAGCTTGAGGACTCAGGCAAGATACTTTGCCATATTTACTGTCTAATTTAAATATTGCATATGTTGTATGATATCTTGTTTTTTTATTTTATATGACTGTGCGCATCCGAGATTGACTCGGGTGCAGTCGACGGATACGTCGATGAATAGTGTACTTGACCTAGTCATTAGCAGACTCACCCATTGGAGGATACTCTGATATCTTCCGAGACCTGACACTCTTACACATTTTATTATGATATATTCATATTGGGATACGGGTCCAAGTACTCAACTAGTTATCGGTGCGTGTGACATGCATCACGGTTAGTACGTAACTCAGGAGTATTTTATTTATAGAGACTTAGTAAATAGATACGTGGTATGCACATCGAGTATTCGACTTGTGTATCTACATTGGGCAGGGAGGACAACTAGTAGGCGTATGGGATAGACATATTGGAATCCGTAGTATCCAGAGGATCCACGGATCCAATGACTCCCCTTTATGCAGATTCCCCGTTCTTCAGAGTGGTGTGGACGTTATATACTATACAGATTCCTCGTTCTTCAGAGCGGTATGGACGTTATATACTATGCAGATTCTTCATTTCTTGGAGCAGTATGGACGTTATGCCTACACCTACCCATACGTACCAATGTTATCCTCACATTGCATTCACTTAGATGGTTAGCACACCCTTTATTATATTTATTTTATTCAGTATTCATATATATGGCATGTTTTTATGTATCTTGTTACGTCCCTCTGAGGACCTGGTACCTTTCCAGATTTGGACGAGGCATATTACCCCACAGTGTACGACCCAGGACAGGAGACGAGATACGCTACCGCAGAGGAGCTAGAGGTGCTACCGTCAGAGTTCCCGTGATCAGTTGGTAGGCCTTCTGCCTAGGATTGGGCGCATCATTATCTAGAGAGCCGATGCCCTAGTCATTATCTTTTACCTATCATTTCAGTACTTTTATTTCGTTATAGTAGTGGGTTTGTCCCCACCAGACTTCGTGGTTGTACTATGATATTTTTAGACTGGAGTTTATCTTCCAGCATTTATTATTAGTATATTCTTGCTGTTTATATTGTGGATGAGATAGATTACTTACTGTTGATTTATATGGGACATGTTAGTATTTAGGACAGCGTAGCACTCTTCGTTAGGATCCATTAAATTGGGATATTGTAAAACCCCTAATCCTAAAAATTGTATTAATCTAGTTTAATTAATTAATAATTTAACTATAGTAATTATGAGCAAAATAAAGGAAATAGATTTTTATTTAATTTTTATTTAGGGTATTTGTGCATTTAGAGGATTTATGGAGCCGATATAAATTTTTCCTAATTTATTTCAAGTAGGAGACCCCGTGGACAGTTGACAGCTTAATGGTATACAATAATATAATTTTTAGAATTTTTCTATGTGTATATATATATATATATATATATATATTAAATAAAAATGAGAAAAGAAAGAAAAAGAAATGAAAAAGAATAGAAAAAAAGAAAAACATTCCTATTGGATCCACTTTAACACCCTAACGGATCAAAATCCTGCTACCCCGCCCAAAATCGACCCGACCCGCTCCATAAGAAACCACAGCAGCAACAATAGCCCTTTTTCAATTCCCCACCCACACAGTATCACTCCCCGTGGCCCTCTCTTATGATATCTCTCTCCCTCTTCTATATAACAGACTCTCCCAAACCCTAACCCTAATCCTCCCTCTCCACGACCCAGACCGTCGCACCACCCTCGACGCCGCGTCGCCCGCCGTGCCCGCCGACCGCCGCGACCAACCCCGTCCGACCGCGCGAGCACCGCGCACTGCAATATCAGAACTAGACATCGACATACCCCTATTCAGGACCTGTTTCCCGCGCCCTCGCTTGACCAAACTCGACCGCATCTTCACCGGTATGATCCTCAACTATCCCCCTTCCATATCTGTATGTTAGTTTATCTCGAACAATGCGTAAACCTAGGCAAAAATTGACGCCAAGTCGATGAAAAACCATGACTTTTTAAATTCTAAAAATTCCGTTGCGATGACCCATGTTCCCGGATTCGTATCTCCCACCACGGAGATCCGAATTCGATTTTTCTTTTTGGTATGCGGAGACCACTTGACCTGGTTTAATTTTTATTAATTACATTAATTTATTAACTGCTGTATGTAGAATTAAATTCGTTGGAAAACCCCAAAAACCCAATTTTTCTAAATTTCTAAAAATTATGAAACGGAGCGCGCCTCGCCAAACGGGACCGCTTCGTCGTGTGCCAATTGTACCAAAAGGTGCGTGCAGTGTACAAGGACGTGTGAGAGTTTGCAGAAATTGATTTGGACGCGTGTGAGCGTCGGAATCAGCCCGTATCCGCGAACAATCCCCGTATCACAACTTTTGCAAAAGCCCTGCGCATTTTGTGCACGCTCGTCAGATTGTGACGAAACTTATGCCACTGGACTCGTGGTATCGTGCTGGTCTTATGACCCAATTTTTACACAATTCTGAAATAGTTGACCAAGTCGCCAATTGGCGGGCCCCACGGTTGACTTTTTAGGCAAAATTGTGTTCGGCTCACCGGAATCCACATTTGGACATACCGTTGAGTTCATGCTAACATTTAAAGTTCGTTTGACCTATAATTTATCCTATTTAGAGACCTTTACTTATGGCACACTTTTCTGTGCAAAGTGGCCCACCAGTGGACACCACTTTGACCCAAAATTTCTGTTTTGTCCCTGTGTCCAAATTGGACGAAAGGGAATTGCTTTCAAGCTATTTTGCTTATTCTGGGAACGTTGGTGATGTCTATTTCAGTATCCAGAGATATTTGTTCTGAGGCCATAGCTTCTGATCCTGTGTGTTTGACATCTGGACATTACATTTTGCAGCCTCTTGCCAGGCAAGTATACCTTGCCATTGTACTGTTATTCATATTCCATATGTTGCATGCATCTTTATTTTCAGTCTTTAGTTCATATATTTTTACTGCTATATAAAATATGGGCCCAAGGGAAACTTGGGTGTAACAATAGTGTCGTCGTGATATATTTTTATTATGTATATGCATTGACCTTGTTTATGAGACCGTCCCATTTTCATGAGGCATAATTAGGTTTTATTTGACTGTGACACATTTTTACACGAGCTGTGAGTCTCATATAGATAACAGACTTACGTATTGACTGATCATCGGTACGTGTGGGACGTACGTTAGGGATGACTGCGGATAAAAACTTTGTATGCTAGAAGACTTAGCAGTTATTAGAGGTCCATGGATATAGCCTATTGTAGTACGGTGGTCTAATCATTTTCCTTGTTTGGTTGCAGGATTGGGCTAGGGTACTAAAGATAGGCTATGAACCAAATCGTGTCATGGATGTGACATGCTTAGAGCATGGGGTGGGGAGAACAACAAGTACCGCATTTGGGCTCCTTTGCACTTTTTCTACTGTACGCCCGGATTCTCCGCCGGAGATACGGGTGATGATGACCACTATATATTATATATTATCAGGCAGCCTCTGGCGTTCAAAGGACGATATGCTTTTTAGGCCCCTGGATCTCCAAGAGAACCATGCCAATCCCAGTTTTCAGCCAGATAGTCCACTTGTGGGGAAAGTTGTTCTTAAACTGCATTCACTTAGATGGTTAGGCGACCCATTGGATATTTATTTTAGTACTTTATTGGCATACTTTTATGTATCTTGTTATGTCCCTCTGAGGACCTGGCCTTTCCAGGTGGCGCTGTTCTTGAGTATTCGCAGGAGCGCAGATTCGGATGGTTACATATGTGTCGAGGATGTCTTCTCTTCGAGCTCCGTGATTGTTAGCTGGTATTCCTATATTGTGTTTGTTGTGTTGTACTTTTACATTCGAGTTGGTAGTGGATTTGTTTTCACCCAACTATAATCTTTAGATACTTTGTATTGAGATCTAGTTTCATAGATATTGGTTTTATTTATATTTGATTTTCGTGGATGAGATTTAGATTATACCCTGTGACTTGTGATAAATTTATACCACATGGATTTGATATTCATATTACAGCGTACGTATGGGTTTGGTTTCCATATATTGGAGTTGCCATATCCTTGCGGCTGGCAGGCTTACGTGTCCTAGTCCTACATATTTTTGGGACTGGGGCATAACATGTTTTTAGTGGTGGCCCATGCAGGTCTTGAGCATGTTGTCTCGGTTATGTTACTGTACTGAACAAGCTTGTACCTAGGAATATAGTATAGGATCTCATCCACAATTGACTATGATTCGCTCTCCTTCCAATCTATTCTATTTGAATAATTGTATCCTGCTTGATTCGTGTACTTCCCTGATAATTCTTTGAGTATAGCCCCCTCCTAGAATATAGAAGTCCCTGTTGTTAGATGATAAGTAGGGTAACCTTCCTATTAAGAGTACAACTAGAGTGCTGACACACCACTAATATCCGAATACCTAATGAACCCTAGAGTCCCTTATCTATAGATTGGTTTACCATTACCCCTTGATGTAGTTATGAGGACTTGAGAGTAGTATAGACACTAATAGAGTTAGTTAGAAGTTTTACCATAATGTTTGACCCAAGTATTAAGGAACTAATAGGAATCCAAGGTTGAATATTAGGACTGAAACTAACTTCATAGTAAGGTAGTATTAGAGAACTGTAAGTTAGATTCTTGGTATTATCAGACAGAATATTAGGAAGCCAAGAGGAACGAATATAACATTTCCCTTGATCAAAGCTCGAACGCAGATACTAGCATACCACTTTCCCTTAAAAAACCATGATGCTATCTATAGCCCCCTATTTTAATTTTATATGTTGTTCCTCTGCGATCTTAACGTTCGTTAATTGTGCGACGACTAAATTATGTTCTTTTTTTCTTCATCTTTCAACTCGTGCCACATGACACCTCTGATTATAGACCAAGTAATTTTATTCTATGATTATGATATATAGCCTGCTAGGATTATAGTTATAATTTTAAAATTTTGAATTTCTGTGCTTGGTAGTTAGAACTTGATAGTTTTTTAAGTTATTCTTGTAGATTGTGACCCTATGATTATCCCTTAGTTTTAAATCGCGTAACTTGTACCACACCTCGATACAAGTTACATCCCCTTTCCCCTTGAAGGCTAGTAACCTTTCTTATCTTGCTATTGATACTTGTTCCATGAGCACTAAGACTAAGACTTAAGACGACCATGACCTATGTAATGTAAGAGGATACCCTAATAAGTACCAAGATCTTTCCCTAACAATAGTTTATACCTTATTTACAAGGACCAGGATATTCTGAAGAATTCCCTCAAGGCAATTATAGTATTAGTTATTGTTATAAGTTGGGTAGTATGCCCCACAACCTAGTATCACATAGTCTTCTGACCTATTATTGAAGTGTAACTGAATGACATTAACTGTATACTAGCATGAGACGATAGTATTTATTAAGGCTGTAGAACTCAGAAGCCCATACCCCTATTTTGTCGACTAGCAACCTAGACAAGGAGTTAATACGATAACTGTAGATATTGTAGAGTCTAATTTCTTCTTGGTGAACTTGAATTATTTTGTAACATCTCTCATCATAATCTAGCGTACTTATATTTTCTGTACTACCTAGACTTATGCCGCTATTATAGCCTAGTCTTTGCAAGCTTATTCTTTTATCGAGCTTGCTCATGACATATGTATTATTGGGTGCACACAATGATACAATTGTCTAATCAGAACCAGTGTATTATGGTCTGGGCAACCTTAGTATACTTGGTTCGCCCTTCGCAATACTACTTTACGTGGGTTAAGATATATAGCTGACCAGTAAACGAATATACTTGCCCTCTAGATATGACAGAGCATATCATGTCAAGTACATAACTGTACTGATACGAGCAGGTGAATAGGAATTACCAAATAGGATTTTAATCAACAACTGCCTTGACAATTCTCATTCAATTTTTTTTATGCCTTGATCCCAATACTTCTATTCTATTACCTCTTCCTTGAACTCTTTATTATTGATCTCCATCTTCCCTTATTTTGGAAGGACGAAACCTCGTGCTTGGTATAAGTTTGATATACAGATAGTACTAGATATACCCATAGGCCAATCGCATTATTTGGTGACTATCTTTTATAATTGATTAAGGGTATATCCTATATGATATATTTGGTGTTGAAGTTTTGAGGATTGAATGACATGAGTAAATAAATTAAAAAATATTTTTCTTAAAGTGTATAGCCTTATATGATAGATGAGTAAATTCTAAGTTGGGTAGAAGTCACATTATTAATTTGAGGTTAAATTCCTTCAGATTGTGATCAAGTAGGAATAGATGGAGAGATTAAGTCATTTTTAAATATGGAGAATTTTAGAAGAAGGAGTTAGATGATGAGTACTTAATGAATTTTGAAACCTTGATGCGTCGGACCAAATATTTATACTTTAAGTACATGATTTAAATTTTGAATATTGAAGGTAAATCATCAATTCGAATTTTGAGGATAAATATAGAATTTCAGACTTGAACATTGACGAATTGAATTTCAAATTTGATGATTTGAATTGAAGGTTAGATTTTGATTGTTGGATTATCAATTTGAAATATTGAGGATGTAAATTGCAATTAAAAATTTGAAGAGTACAAAAAAAAAATTTATAAGTAAAAATAGGAATAATATTGGACTATAATTATTTTCTAGAGGAGATTATGATAGTTGTAGATCATGATATAAAATTTATATGCATATTTAATTCTTGAAGATGTTATATGGATTTAATTTAAATTTGGATATTGATAATTTAAAAAAAAAGAGAAGAGATTACAATAGGTTGAATTTTGATTGAAACAGTGATTATCTTAACCTTGAAGTGATTGTGATGGATATGATTTGGATTTTAATTATCGCAAGAAGATTGCGTTTAACTTGCCTTATGTACATGAAAGATTAACAAATTATGTCTTATTTTAATTTTGGGGATGAAATTGTTTTAAGTTGGCTGGATTGTAAACCCCTCATCCAAAATTTGACTTACTTGGCTTAGATAGTGAGACTAAGGCTAGCTGAATCCAATTAGAAATAGAACGCGATATTTTATTTAACTATATAATATTTGTACCACTTAGCGCACCTTACCATTGCTTCGATAATTAGAACACTTCACTACTCATTGCCTTCCTAGAAATTCTACACCCTTGTCCTAGACGTGCCCATCTTCCATTCTGACCTTTGTACAACTTATAATTATGCTCTCTTGTGCTTTATTTTACTAACACAATATTCGTCGCAGACGTTATTTATTTAATTCTAAATAAATATGACTTTGTATCCTTGTGCGTTCCAATCAAAATTGGAGACACAATTTTGACCCGTTTTGTACAACCCAATCTATGACAATATCCTAACCTGGGCCCTCTATGTCCATGACACTTGCGTCCACCTAATTTTAGCCCCATGTCCTTCTAATTAATTTCAGAATACCTTGCGCATTAATTTTGATTATTTAATCCAATTTCTATCTTTGTGCAACTTTTCAATTGTTAGACACTTTTATGCAAAGGTGCATTAAGGTGTCCACACCATTGGACATGACACATGAAGAAACCTATATTTCGTTCATATAATTTTTTTTCCAAGATTTTCGGAATGTGCAACGCGCAACATGGCCCCTCATTTAAACCTAGCCTTGCATTTTAAATAATGGAAATCTTATACCATCCTTGACTTTCTACCGTGGCTTAGTTTTAATTTCGAGGACGAAATTTTTATAAATTGGGTAGAATATAAAATCCCTAATCCTAAAAACCGTATTAATCTAGTTTTAATTAATTAATAATTTAATTATAGTAATTATGAGCTAAATAAAGGAAATAGATTTTTATTTAATTTTTATTTAGGGTGTTTGTGCATTTAGAGGATTTATGGAACCGGTATAATTTTTTTTTAATTTATTTCATGTAGGAGATCCCGTGGACAGTTGACAGCTTAATGGTATGCAATAATATAATTTTTAGAATTTTTTAATGTGTATATATATATATATATATATATATATATATATATATATATATATAATAGAAATGAGAAAAGAAAGAAAAAGAAATGAAAAAGGATAGGAAAAAAGAAAAAGAAAAAGAAAAACATTCCTATTGGATCTACTCTAACACCCTAACGGATCCAAAACCCGCTACCCCCCAAGACTGACCTGACCCGCTCCATAAGAAACCACAACAGCAACATTAGCCCTTTTTCAATTCCCAACCCGCACAGTATCACCCCCCGCGGCCCTCTCTCATGATATCTCTCTCCCTCTTCTATATAACAGACTCTCCCAAACCCTAACCCTAATCCTCCCTCTCCCCGACCCATACCGCCGCTCTGCCCTCGACGTCGTGCTGCCCGTCGACCGCCGCGACCAACCCCGGCCGACCGCGCGAGCACCGCACACTGCAACATCAGAACTAGACAGCGACGTACCCCTGTTCAGGACCCGTTTCCCGCGCCCTCGCTTGACCATACTCGACCCCGTCTTCACCGGTATGATCCTCACCTATCCCCCTTCCATATCTGTATGTTAGTTTATCTCGAACAATGCATAAACCTAGGAAAAAATCGACGACAAGTCGATGAAAAACCATGACTTTTTAAATTCCAGAAATTTTGTTGCGATGACCCATGTTTCCGGATTTGTGTCTCCCACCACAGAGATCCGAATTCGATTTTTCTTTTTGGTATGCGGAGACCACTTGACCTAGTTTAATTTCTATTAATTACATTAATTTATTAACTGTTGTATGTAGAATTAAATTCGTTGGAAAACTCCGAAAACCTATTTTTTCCAGATTTCCAAAAATTACGAAACGGAGCGCGCCCCACCAAACGGGACCACCCCGTCATGAACCAAGTGTACCAAAAGGTGTGCACAGTATACCCGAACGTGTGAGAGTTCACAAAAACTGATTTGGACGGGTGTGCGCGTCGAAATCAGCACGTATCCGCGGACAATCCCCGTATCACAACTTTTGCAAATACCCTGCATATTTTGTGCACGCTCGTCAGATTGCGATGAAAATTGCGCCATTGGACTCGTGGTATCGCGCTGGTCCTGTGACCCAATTTTGACACAATTCTGAGACAGTTGACCAAGTCACCAATTGGCGGGCCCCACGGTTGACTTTTTAGGCAAAATTGTGTTCGGCTCACCAGAATCCACATTTGGACATACCGTTGAGTTCGTACTGACATTTAAAGTTCGTTTGACCTATCATTTGTCCTATTTAGAGACCTTTACCCCTGACACACTTTTCGGTGCAAAGTGGCCCACCGTTGGATCCAACTTTGATCCAAAATTACCGTTTTTCTCCTGTGTCCAAATTGGACGAAAGAAAAGTACTTTCTAGCTATTTTTCTTATTCTGGGAACATTGGTGATGTCTATTTCAGCATCCAGAGACATTTGTTCTGAGGCCATAGCTTCTGATCCTGTGTGTTTGACATCTAGACATTATATTTTGCAGCCTCTTGCCAGGCAAGTATACCTTGCCATTGTACTGTTATTCATATTCCATATGTTGCATGCATCTTTATTTTCTATCTTTAATTCATATATTTTTACGGCTATATAAAATGCGCATCCAAGGGGAACTTGGGTGCAACGACGGTGTCGTCGTGATATATTTTTATTATATATATGCATTGACCTTGTTTATGAGACCGTCCCAATTTCATGAGGCATCATTAGGTTTCATTTGACTGTGACACATTTTTACACGAGCTGTGAGTCTCATATAGATCACGGACTTACGTATTGACTGATCATCGGTACGTGTGGGACGTGTGTTAGGGATGACTGCTGATAGAAACTTTGTATGCTAGAAGACTTAGCAGTTATTAGAGGTCCATGGACATAGCCTATTGTAGTACGGTGGTCCAATCCTTGTCCTTGTTTGGTTGCAGGATTGGGCTAGGGTACTAAAGATAGGCTATGAACCAAATCGTGTCATGGATGTGACATGCTTAGAGCATGGGGTGGGGAGAACATCAAGTACCGCATTTGGGTTCCTTTGCACTTTTTCTATTGTGCGCCCGAATTCTCCACCGGAGATACGGGTGGTGATGACCACTATATATTATATATTATCAGGCAGCCTCTGGCGTTCAAAGGACGATATGCTTTTTAGGCCCCTGGAACTCCAAGAGAACCATGCCAATCACAGTTTTCAGCCAGATAGTCCACTTGTGGGGAAAGTTGTTCTTAAACTGCATTCACTTAGATGGTTAGGCGACCCATTGGATATTTATTTCAGTACTTTATTGGCATGCTTTTATGTATCTTGTTATGTCCCTCTGAGGACCTGGCCTTTCCAGGTGTCGCTATTCTTGAGTATTCGTAGGAGCGCAGATTCGGATGGTTACATATGTTTCGAGGATGTCTTCTCTTCGAGCCCCGTGATTGTTAGGTGGTATTCCTATAATGTGTTTATTGTGTTGTACTTTTATATTCGAGTTGGCAGTGGATTTGTTTTCACCCAACTATCATCTTTAGATACTTTGTATTGAGATCTAGTTTCATAGATATTGGTTTTATTTATATTTGATTTTTGTGGATAATATTTAGATTATACCCTGTGACTTGTGATAGATTTATACCACTTATGGATTTGATATTCATATTACAGCGTATGTATGGTTTTGTTTTCCATATATTTGAGTTGTCATATCCATGCGGCTGGCATGCTTACGTGTCCTAGTCCTACGTATTTTGGGACTGGGGCGTAACAGATATCCTCGGAGATGTGATAGCTGGCTATTGCCACGTGGCCTGGTCCCGTGTATTTTGGGACTGGGCGTGACAATGCTGGATGAGATTGGGCCAGTATTTATTCTGTGGATTGGGAGACCATAATTTGAGGGCTTGTCCTAAAGTCCCAACTCATCTAGCTCAGGGTGGAGCTCAGGCACAGAGTGCACCTGCGAGACCACCAGTTGGACAGCAGAGAGGACCTCTACCACCATAAAAGCAGTAGTTTGCTCAGCACCAGCAGAGAGGTATCCAGCGATAGTGGTGAGCTTTCGCCTCGACCGTCGAGGAATAGGAGCCACTCGGTGATGTTATCTCAGGTTCAGTTTATCTTGATTCTTTTCCAGCTTATGCTTTATTTTCTTCTGGTGCTTCTCATAGTTTTGTATCTATATCTTTTTCTCTGAGACGTTGTCTTGAGTCTGAACCGTTGGCGAGTGACACTACCACATTCCAGAATAGGGGTATTTTTGTCTTTTTATTTATTTAATTTAATGTGTTAATATTGCCTGATATTTATTTATATTTAATTACTGTGATTTATTTGATTGTTGTACCTTACCGTTGCTTCGATAATTGGAGCACTTTCACTAGCCATTGCTTTGCAACAAATTTTATACCCTTGTCCTAGATATGCCAGCCCTTCTATTTTGATCCTTGTGTAATTCATAAATCTGCTCTATTGTGCTTCATTTTAGTCGCACAATATTCGTCGTCGATATTTATAATTAATTCCAAATAAATTTAACTTTATATCTTTGTGCGTTCCAATCGAAATTAGAGACACAATCTTGACCCATTTTGTGCAACCCAAATTATGATAATATTCTATTATGAGTCTTCTATATCCATGACACTTGTGTCCCACCAAATATTAATACTATATACTTCCAATTAATTTTAGAACACCATTTATATTAATTTTAATTAAATTAATGTAAGGACCCAATTTAATCCAAAAACTCTACTTTGTACAATTTTCCAAATTATTGGGCACTTTTATGCAAAAGTTCATTGAGATGTCCAACCTTCTCAATAGCCTTACCAGCTACGTTGGACACCCCATTGGACCAAACACATGAAGAAACCCCATTTTCTTTCATTGACCGATCATGTGATTTTTCTCCAAAATTTTAGAGTGTGTAACACTCAACATCAACCCCTCATCAAACCATAGCCCTCCATTTTTTGAAACAAACCAAATCCTAGCCTTTGAAATTTCTACATGAAAAATGAAACCCAATTCCAAGGCTGTTGACCGGCCCAACACCCTAGGTCAACCTGAACCCTACTTTTCCACACATATATATAAAAATTTTCTTATATTTTTTTATTCACCATAACCTAAACCAACCCAGCCGACATCTCCTGCTTATCTTCATCCCTGTCCTCTCGCAGACCAGAGCAGACCGCCGGAGATCGGCAGCACCGATTGCCTGCACGCCTGAGCCGACCAACCCGACCTCCCATCTCCGTCGACACCGTCTGCTCAGCGCCCGCGAGCAGTGCATCACGACCTCGACGACCGCCTACACCGAGCAGGAACACCCTGCAGTCATCTTCTCTCCTCCACCCGACTACACTTGTCGTAGCTGGATTCATTCCTTCGACCCGACTGCCATTAATGCCTGAACCCGACTTCCCTCCTCCTCCTCTACAGCACAACAGTACGACCTCGCCCGAACTCCCTCAACCCGCCTGAACGCCACCAACAGCCGTCTGATCACGATGCTGAACCGACGACCTCGCCTGAGCCCCTCCTCGACTAAACATCACCAGCACGCCTTAAACCCGAGCCTCACCTGAACAGCAGCAGCAGGAGCAGTCGATCCTCCCCGTGACGCAATCGAGTGCCACCTCGACGTCGAATACCCCATCGTTCATGTGCACGCTGGTTCGAGTTGATACTTTCATGTTGTGTATATGTACGTATGAATGGTGTTAGGATTTTTGCGTGTTGCTTCATGACAAGTTCGTTAGTTGTTCACTGCTAGACTTTATGCAAATAAACCCAAAACTCTTATGCGTATACGTACGCGTAGGTGTATAATAATCAATTTAGTATGTATACATATACTGTGTGCTAATTAAATGCTTATACTAGTTAAGATTATATATGTATTTATAATGTATGCCTCTAGGTTATTATGGAGAACCCGTATTTACATTGACATTATGACCCTGAGAATTGCGAGTTGTCTGCCTTATGTACACTGACGTACTAGCGAGACCTGTGTTAGTGATTGACTGTTTGATTATGCACATCAATTGAGACATAACACCCATGCAATTAGACGTACGTTTGACCTGCTAGTTGACCAGTGTCACCCTAGCGTAGTCTCTGAGTTCAGTGTACTTATAATTGTGTGTATGTTAGTGTATCGACTGATTCTATATTATTATTAAATAATGTCTATAGAACTGTTGGATTATTCAGACAAGATCTCAGAAATAGGATATTGGTATTTCCAGCGCAGGACCACAGGCGAGTACATTCTCTGACAGTTTTTATTATGTTGATTATCTCTATAATTCTAGTTGTATAGCGCACATGATTTTGACACTATGTATACACGAGTTGGCATCATTGAGACCGATCACGAGGAGGCATGATTTGGAATCCATCATGCTAGCTTGAGACGGGGAGATATTAGTATCTTATGTGATCATACCCAACTCTACATGTGTCATAGCTCACCCATACCTCACGTCGGTGCAGCCTGACCAATACATGTCTCATAGCCTGTTATATATGATTAGCCTGACTATTTCTCGCATCATAGCTATCCGGATAGTTAGCCCGACCTTATATGAATCATAGCTAATCATATGTAACAAGCCTGATCAGTCCCAAGCCGATCACATGATATGCTGATGTTTCACACACTTAGCTAGATATTCTATACATGTATTTTCTGATCATAGTTCTAGCATTTTCTTATGTTCTCGTTATTGTTCTAGCATCCACTGATATTCCAGCTCATGGTTCTAGTATACACTTGTATTTCTGTTAATTGCTAGTTGTACCATTGATGATGATATGCTCCTGTGTTTCTTATATCCAGTATTTTATTATTCCAGTATTATTTTTTGCCAGTATTCATATCTATCTTATATTTCTTTACACTGTATTATAGTTTTTGTCAATATGTATGGAACTGTTGTTAGTGCTTGTACTTTGCTCCAATCCTGACTGAATAATTTTTCCAGAGGATCTTGTGGACTTCTGTCCCATACATTATGGACCAGGTATAGATGAAAACTTCACACAAGAGATCTTAGAGGACTCCAATCCTTTAGAGGAGACACTACCTACAGCTGTTTAGACAGCATTTAATTTATGCATTTGAGACTTATTTTGAGGTTTATTTTTAGTTTATGTTGGACTTGTGGAGACTTATTATGTTTGGACAGCTAGACTGTAGTTTATCTCTATTTTGAGATATTGTGTTTGACTTATGTTATTCTTTCTTATCTTTTATCGAGCCATTTATTTCTTATAGTTATTGTGATTGAGTATACATTATGATCTGTTGAGAGATATTTATTTTATTGTCCTCCTTTTGGAGTTATTATCATTGACAGGTTGTGAGTTATGTTTAGTATTATTGAGCCATAGACAGCGTTCTACCACCGATTCTGCGGCGTAGGCTAGACGTACCCACGAGATATATCCAAATTCTGGGTGCAGGTCATGACACATTTTAGTGGTGCCCCACACACGTCGAGCTTTGCAAGTTGTGTGATGTCGTGGTAGTGCGACAACTTAGTTGTACTATTACAAGCCTGCGATAGGATATAGGAAATTGGATTATGATGAGAGTATGCTCAATCACAAATAGGAAATTCTGATCTTCACAATGCTATTCTGAATGATTGCTTCCTTTAGAATTTTACTGTCCTTCCTTGATGATATCGTATCTATCACCTTAATTGATTCTTTTTGGTCTGCCTTCAGGATGCCGCCGAAGACTAGGTCTCTGAGACTGGGAGCATCAACTTAAGATAGGTCTCCCACCTCTCGACCGGACGAACAGACATC
This sequence comes from Iris macrosiphon, assembly GCA_036927795.1. Lineage (NCBI taxonomy): Eukaryota > Viridiplantae > Streptophyta > Magnoliopsida > Asparagales > Iridaceae > Iris > Iris macrosiphon. Next base: position 41,830,780 of record JAYESA010000011.1, read on the forward strand.
TGGAGTTTCTCCTACATCTCCTGTTCATGTAGGAGTAACTGCAGCTTTTGGGATTCCTCCTCCACCTGTTCAGAGGATTGCCCCAACTGTGACAGAGAATCTTCCACCACCACCGAACCGATTCCCGGAGGTTTGCCCACTGACGGGGCACAGATGTTCGCACTGATCCAAGGCATGCTAGAGGCCGAGAGAGTGACAGTAGAAGCTCAACGTATTCAAGATGAGGCTCAGAGTGTGCAAGTAGAGGCGCACCTGGAACAAACAGAGCTGATAAGAGAGAGCCTGGAGAATGCTCATTAGGTGGCTCTCTAGGCTGTAGAGAGAGTAGCACGGAACCAGCAGCATCCTGGCTACCAGCACCCGAGGCCAGGTACTATAGTAGACTTTAAGAGGATGATGCCTTGAGAATTCAAAGTCACCGAGGGGATACTCTACGCTGACGAATGGCTAGAAGATATAGAGAGGAGCTTGCATTTGGCGCAGATTCAGGAGATTCTTCAGACCGAGGCCGCTGGCAATCAGATGTTTGATATTGTACTGACATGGTATCGTACGGAACCGAGACTCGCTGACGGAGGACTTACTTGGGATGACTTCAAAGAGCTCTTCAAGGAGAAGTTCTTTCCTGACGTAGCCAGGGAGCATTGGAAAGTCAGTTCCATGACTTAGTCCAAGGAAGCAAGTCAGTTGACGAATACGCCTCAGAGTTTTGCCGTTTGAGTCAATTTGTGTCATCTATGATTTGAGACCCAGGAGGCCGAGCACAAAAATTTAGGAAGGGATTGAATAGAGAGATCAAGTCTCGTACCTCGGGATGACTCACTGCTATATTTGAGAGTTTTTTATGGATGCCCAGATTATTGAAGATGACTTGGCCATCAGGCCCAAGAGAGGATACGACACTTCTGGAGGAACATATGGTAACACAGGACCGGCCAAGCGACCATACTTTCAACATCTACAGAGGCCTTACCAGCAGCAGCATCAGCAGCACCAGGCACAAGTTCGTGGATACATCCAGCCGCAGAGACAGAATTAGCCTGTTGCCAAGTGTACGTATTATGGGAAGAAAGGACATACTAGAGACATCTGTAAGAAAAAGTTGGGGACGTGTTTGTCCTATGGATCATCAGCACATCATCTTAGGGACTGCCCATCTATTCAGACTCGTCAAGATGGAGCAGCAGTTCAGAGGGGACCAGCCAGAGTACTTACTATACCAGGAGGCCAGCAGAGGGGACCTCCACTTCTACCACAGCAGCAGAGGTTTTCTCAGCACCAGCAGCAGCAAAGAGGAGCACCACAGGGATGCGCATACGCCTTGACGATTGAGAAGGCTGAGCCATCTGGAGACATAATTTCAGGTTCAGTTTCTCTCGATTATATTCCAGGACTTGTATTATTTGATTCTGACGCTTCCTATAGTTTCGTATCTGTATCTTATGCCCTTAAGCATCGTTTAGAAATGGAACCGTTAGATAGGATTTGCAAGATCACGATTGGAGGAGGTATTATCCTAGTTCATGATTATTGCAAGGATCGAAGAGTATCATTGGGAGGCCGAGAGTTGAGCTTGAGTTTTCTCGTCATGCCACTTCCGGGATACGATATTGTACTCAGAATGGACTGGTTGAGTAGGCATCATGCTACTATAGATTATCACAATGGCAGAGTAATATTTTGACCGCCAGGAGAGCCAGAGTTCGAGGTCGCCAGAGGAGCAGCGGAGTGGACCAGAGGCACTTTTTATGAAGCCAGGAAGGAAGAAGAGTAGTTACCATATCCACTGATAGCGGAGTTCCTGGATGTATTTTTAGAGGAGTTGCCAGGTTTGCCGCCAAACAGAGATGTTGAATTCTCTATAGACTTGATACCAGGTACGGAGCCTATTTCACAACATGCCTATAGAGTCAACAACAGCGAGCTGGTAGAACTGAAGAAGCAAGTTGAGGAGCTACAGGACAAAGGTTTCATTAGATCCAATTTATCACCATGGGAAGCTCCGGTATTATTCGTACCGAAGAAGGATGGTACGGTACGTATGTGTATCAATTATAGATATATGAACAACCTTACTAAATACCCACTATCGAGGATAGATGATCTTTTCAATCAGTTGAGTGGAGCGAAGGTAGTTTCAATGGTAGACTTGAGGTCAGGCTATCACCAGGTGAAGGTGAAGAGAGAAGATATACCGAAGACAGCCTTTCGGACCAGATATGGCCAGTTTGAATTCATGGTAATGCCGTTTGGTTTAACCAATGCACCTGCAGTATTTATGAACTTGATGAACAAGTTATTCCACCAATACCTTGACAAATTCATAGTGGTGTTCACCGACGACATTCTAGTGTATTCGAAGACCCCAGAAGAGCACGAAGAGCGACTGAGGATGGTTTTAGAGACACTCAGAAAATATGAGCTGTACGGGAAGCTTTCAAAGTGTGAGTTCTTCCTTGACAAGGTTGAATTCCTTGGACATATGGTGACGGGTAACGGAATTTCAGTTAACCCAAAGAAGATCAAAGCAGTGGAGTCATGGTACCCCCAGTTCGGTAGCTGAGATTAGGAATTTTTTTGGAATAACAGGATACTATAGAAGATTTGTACAAGACTTCTCCAAGATTGTAGAGCCAATGACTAGGCTAACCAAGAAAGATGTGGATTTTGTCTGGACAGAGGAATGTCAGGCTGCATTTGATGAGCTAAAGAAGAGATTAAAGACAGCGCCAGTTTTGACGTTGCCATCAGGGACAGGTGGATTCACTATCTACAGTAATGCTTCAGGAAAAGGTTTAGGATGCGTTCTTCAGCAGCACAGGAAAAAAATTGCCTACGCTTCAAGATAATTACGCCCTCATAAAAAGAACTACCCCATTTACGATTTGGAGTTAGCAGCAGTTATCTTCGTTCAAAAGTTGTGGAAGCACTATCTGTACGGAGATCGTGTAGAGATCTTCACGGACCATAAGAGCTTGAAGTACGTATTTACACAAAGGAGCTAAATATGAGGCAGAGAAGGTGGTTGGAGTTGATGAAAGACTTTGATATCTTATTACAATACCACCCAGGAAAGGCCAACGTAGTCGCCGATGCCTTGAGCATGTATCCGATGGCTATGTACTTGACGACATATAGACATTTATTGGCTGATCTTAAGATCTTAGGAATTGAAGTGCTAGATCAAAGTGTTGAGATTCAGATGTGGGGATTGCAGATACAATCAGAGCTGATGGATAAAATTAGAGCTGCACAGTATGATGATGAGACTTTGAGGAGTATCAGGGCATAAGTTCGGATACGATTGATAAACGACTTCACTATTGCGGATGATGGATCCTTACGGTATGGCACGAGGATGTGTGTGCCGAGTGGAGAGCTGCACAAAAAGATTTTACAGGAGGCACATCGCTCTCAGTACTCGATGCATCCCGGTGCCAACAAGATGTATCGAGATTTGAGGAAGCACGTATGGTGGTATGGTATGAAGCGCGAGGTAGCACGCTTTGTATCCCGATGTTTAGTGTGCCAGTAGGTAAAAGTGAATTGACAGAGGCCAGGTGGATTGCCTCAACCTTTACCCATTCCAGAGTGGAAGTGGGAGCACGTGACTATGGATTTCATTTCAGGGCTTCCACGTTCTCCAGGAGAAAAGGACGCAATTTGGGTCATCGTGGATAGGTTGACCAAATTAGCCCACTTCTTACCATTCAAAGTGGGTACATCGACAGAGAAGCTAGCATAGATGTACGTACGGCAGATTGTCAGATTATATGGAGTTCCTGTAAGTATTCTCTCATATCGGGATAGTCGTTTCACTTCCTATTTTTCGAGGAGTCTGCAGGCTAGCTTGGGCACTCAGCTCAAGTTCAGTACCGCGTATCACCGTAGAGAGACGTGCAGTCTGAAAAGACTATTTAGACTCTTGAAGATATGCTACACACATGCGTTTTGGATTTTGGAGGTTCTTGGGAGGATCATCTACAGCTAGTAGAGTTTGCTTACAACAATAGCTACCAGGCCAGCATTGAGATATCACCATTTGAGGCTTTATATGGACGAAGGTGTCGTACACCGTTATCTTGGGATGATGTCCGAGAGAGAGCATTGTTAGGAGAAATGGTCGTGGATGCAGCAGAAAAGGTGAAACTCATTAGAGACAGACTATGAGTGGCGCAGGACAGACAGCGAAATTAGGCCGATAGCCACCATAGACCCTTAGAGTTTCAGGTATAGGTTTTGTTATTTTTGTTTGTGATTATTTTATTTTAGATTGCGTGTTAAGACTATTTGTTCGAGGTTGGCAATTTGGTTTTCCTACGAATTTCTCTGACACGGGATATAATTCGTTTTGGTAGAGGCAGAAAGCTTAGTCCACGATACATCGGACCTTTCGGTATTCTTGCAAGGGTCGGTGCAGTAGCCTATAGACCGGACTTGCCGCCTACTCTAGATGGAGTGCATGATGTGTTTCATGTGTTACAACTAAGATGGTACATGGCAGATCCTAGTCACATTCTAGATCACTCGGAGATCGAGGTTGGACTGACGCTCAGCTATCCTGAACAACCGTTAGAGATCTTGGATCATAGAGAGAAGGTATTGCGGAACCAGACTATTCCTTTGTTCGTGTTGCATGGAGACATCACTCTCCAGGCGAGTCAACCTAGGAAAGAGAGGACGAGATGCGCGAGCAGTATCAGTATCTCTTCGAGACTTGAGGTATAATTCTTTGTTTGATTGTTTGTTCTTGTGCTAGATTATTTTAATTTTGAGGACAAAATTCTTTTTAAGGAGGGTAGACTTGTCACTACCACATTCCAGTATAGGAGTATTTTTGTCTTTTTATTTATTTAATTTAAAGTGTTAATAATGCATGATATTTATTTATATTTAATTATTGTGATTTATTTGATTATTGTACCTTACCGTTGCTTCGATAATTGGAGCGCTACACTAGCTATTGCTTTCCAACAAATTTTATATCCTTGTCCTAGACATGCCAGCCTTCTATTTTGATCCTTGTGTAATTCATAAATATGCTCTATTGTGCTTCATTTTAGTCGCACAATATTTTTCGCAGATATTTATAATTAATTCTAAATAAATCTAACTTTACATCTTTGTGCGTTCTAATCAAAATTGGAGACACAATCTTGACCCATTTTGTGCAACCCAAATTATGATAATATTCTATTATGGGTCTTCTACATCCATGATACTTGTGTCCTACCAAGTTTTAACCCTATGTACTTCCAATTAATTTTAGAACACCATTTATATTAATTTTAATTAAATTAATGTAAGGACCCAATTTAATCCAAAAACTCCACTTTGTGTAATTTTTTAAATTATTGCATATTGAGATGTCCATACCCCATTGGACCAAATACATAAAGAAACCTCGTTTTCTTTTATTGATCGGTCATGTGATTTTTCCCTATAATTTTGGAGTGTGTAACACCCGTGCAATATGCACATCAATTGAGACATAACACCCGTACAATAAGACGTACGTTTGACCTGCTAGTTGATCAGTGTCACCCTAGCGTAGTCTCTGAGTTCAGTATACTTATGATTGTGTGTATGTTAGTGTATCGACAGATTCTGTATTATTATTATATAATATATATAGGACAGTTGGATTATTCAGACAAGACCTCAAAAATAGGATATTAGTATTTCCAGCAGAGGACCACAGGCGAGTACATTCTCTGACAGTTTTTATTATGTTGATTATCTCTATGATTCTAGTTGTATAGCGTACATGATTATGACACTATGTATACACGAGTTGGCATCATCGGGATTGATCACGAGGAGTCATGATTTGGAATCCATCGTGCTAGCGGGGGACGAGAAGATATTAGTAGCTTATGTGATCATACCCAACTCTACATGCATCATAGCTCACCCATACCTCATGTCGGTACAGCCTGACCATTACATGCCTCATAGCCTGTTACATGTAATTAGCCTAACAATTTCTCGCATCATAGCTATATGGATGGTTAGCCTGACCTTACATGAATCATAGCTAATCATATGTAACAAGCCTAATCAGTCCCAAGCCGATCACATGATATGCTGATGTTTCACACACTTAGTTAGATATTCTATACATGTATTTCCTGATCATAGTTCTAGCATTTCCTTATGTTCTAGTTATTGTTCTAGCATCCACTGATATTCCAGTTCATGGTTCTAGTATACACTTGTATTTCTTTTCATTGCTAGTTGTACCATTGATGATGATATACTCTAGTGTTTCTTATTTCCAGTATTTTATTATTCCAGTATTGTTTATTACCAGTATTCATATCTATCTTATATTTCTTTACACTGTATTATAGTTTTTGTCAATATGTATGGAACTGTTGTTAGTTCTTGTACTTTGCTCCAATCCTGACTAGATATTTTTTCCAGAGGATCTTGAGAATTTCTGTCCCTCATATTTTGGACCAAGTATAGATGCAGACTTCACACCAGAGATCTAAGAGAAGTCCATTCCTTTAGAGGAGACACTACCTGCAGCTGTTTAGACAGTATTTATTTTATGTATTTGAGACTTATTTTGAGGTTTATTTTTTGTTTATGTTGAGACTTGTGGAGACTTATTATGTTGGACAGCTAGACTGTAGTTTATCTCTATTTTGAGATATTGTGTTTGACTTATGTTATTCTTTCTTTTCTTTTATCGAGCTATTTATTTCTTATAGTTATTGTGATTTAGTATACATTATGATCTGTTGAGAGATATTTATTTTATTGTCCTCCTTATGGAGTTGATATCATTGACAGGTTGTGAGTTATGTTTAGTATTATTGAGACCTAGACAGCGTTCTACCATCGATGCTATGGCGTAGGCTGGACGTGCCCACGTCTCATGCCCAAATTTTGAGTGCGGGTCATGACAGCGAGGACTTGCCAGATCACAACCTGGGGTGGCATTATCCTAGTCAGTGATATTTGCAAGGACCGGAGAGTTTCTTTGGGAGACAGAGAGTTGGACGTATGTCTACTTGTAATGCCACTTCCGAGCTACGATATAGTACTTGAGATGGATTGGTCAAGTACACATTATGCTAGTATCGATTATCGAGGATATAGAGTTTTATTTCGGGCACCAGGAGAACCAGAGTTTGAGTTCATCAGAGAAACAACAGAGCAGAGTGAAGGTAACTTCTATGGAGCTTTGGTAGAAGAACAAAAGCTGCCACATCCATTGATTGTAGAGTATATTGACGTCTTTTCGAAGGAGTTTCCGGGGTTACTACCAGACAGAGATGTGAAGTTCTTTATAGATTTATGCCAGGCGCAGAGCCAATATCACAATATGTCTATAGAGTGAACAAAAGTGAACTGGCAGAGTTGAAGAAGCAGGTAGATGAGTTGTAGGACAAGCGCTTCATCCGCTCCAGTTTATCACCATGGGGTGCTCCGGTACTTTTTGTACCAAAGAAGGATGGGTCGGTACGTATGTGTATCGACTATAGGACAATCAATAACCTCACTATCAAGAACAAATACCCATTGTCATGAATTGAAGATTTATTTGATCAGTTGAGCGGAGAGAAGGAATTCACAAAGATAGACTTTAGGTCGGGGTACCACCAGGTGAAAGTGAAGAAGGAAGATATTCTGAAAACAGCTTTTAGGACTCGGTATGGGCAATTTAAGTTCTTGGTGATGCCGTTTGGGTTTACCAATGCCCCGACGGTATTCATAAACCTGATGAATAAGGTATTTCATTTGTACTTGGATTAATTTGTGGTAGTATTCATTGATGATATACTGTTATATTCGAATACCTCAGAGGAGCATGAGAAGGACTTGAGGATAGTTCTAGAGACCCTCATGAAGGAGAATCTATATGGAAAGCTTTCAAAGTATGAGTTCTTTCTTGATAAGGTTGAATTCCTCGGACATGTGATTACAGGAGACGGGATCTCAGTAGACCCTAAGAAGATTTTAGCAGTTGAGTCGTGGTCTACCCTGAGTTCAGTATCAGAGATCATGTGTTTTCTTGGACTAATAAGCTATTATCAGAGATTTGTTCAAGATTTTTCCAGGATTGCGCAGCCGATGACTAGACTAACAGGGAAGGACGTAGAGTTCGTCTGGACTGAGGATTGTTAGTCAGATTTTGAGGAGTTAAAGAAGAGGTTGACTACAGCTCCAATAATGACTTTGCCATCAGGGACAGAAGAATTTTCTATATATAGTGATGCATCGTGTAATGGTTTGGGTTGTAAGTTGTAACAGAATGGGAAGTTGATTGCCTAAGCTTCCAGGCAATTACGCCCATATGAGAAGAATTATCCTATCCATGACATGGAGTTGGCTGCAGTTATTTTTGCACTTAAACTATGAAAATACTACTTGTGTGGAGAACGGGTTGAGATGTTTACAAACCACAAGAGCATGAAGTATGTGTTTACACAAAAAGAGCTCAACATGAGGCAACGATAATGGTTGGAGTTGATGAAGGACTTCAAAATTTTTTTGTAGTACCATCCAGGGAAGGCCAACGTAGTCGCGGATGTCTTGAGCAGGTATCCAGTAGCTATGTACATGATGAGGGACATACATTTATTGGCCGATCTTGATAGTTTGGGCATTAAGGTATTAGTTTCTGAAGTTGCAGCACAGATGTTGGGACTTCATGTACAGTCAGAGTTGATGGACCGGATCAGAGCAGCACAGTTCGAGGATGAGTCTCTGAGGAGCATCAGAGCACAGGTCCAGATAGGGTTGGCAGAGGACTTCAGCATTGCAGATGATGGATCATTACGACATAGTACCAGATTATGTGTGCCAAGTGGAGCATTGTATAAGGAGATTCTTCAGGAGACGTATCGATCTCAGAACTCTATGCACCCAGGTGCCAAAAAAATATATAGGGACATGAGAGAGCAAATTTGGTGGTATGGTATAAAGCAGGAGGTAGCTAGCTTCATATCTAGATGCTTGGTTTGCCAACAGGTAAAGGCGGAGAGACAGATTCCAGGCGGATTGCTTCAGCCTTTACCCATTCCAGAGTAGAAATAGGAGCATGTGACGATGGACTTTGTTTCAGGACTTCCACGTTCTCCAGGAGGTAAAGATATGATTTGGTCTTCGTAGATAGGTTGACCAAATTAGCCCACTTTCTGCCATTCAAAGTGGATACAGCTACGGAGAAGCTTGGGGAGATATATGTGTGCCAGAAAGTCATATTGAATGGTGGTCCTGTGAGCATAGTCTCGGATAGGGATAGTCGCTTCATATCCCACTTCTGGAGGAATTTGTAGGCAAACTTGGGCACTCAGTTCAAGTTCAGTACCGTATATCATCCTCAGATAGACGGGCAGGCGGAGAGGACTATTTAGACTCTCGAGGACATTGTCATGACCTGCATCCAGATATTAAGGCACGAGTACGTGGTTACGCCCAGCCTACGCCGCAACATCGGCGGTAGAACGCTGTCTGGATCATTTTTAACTATCCAACATCTCAAGAATATAATATGGTACCTGTCAATCATCTCAACTCCAAATGGAGGAACAATATGGTATCTCACAAGAATAACTAATCTCAATCATAAAATAAACTAAGGAAGATAAAGCACAAATAGAAAAGCGAAGAAAGAACAATATAAAATCCATAATCTAAAATAATATACAAACTATGAATCTCCATAAATATGGTCTAATACAAGTCCAACACAAATATAACTAAACCTCCTCGGGCTCAGCAACTAAGTCCTCCTTGTCTATAGGAGTATTCTCTAACGGTACGTCGTCCTGCGGCCCGTAGAATATGGGATACTGCTCTATAAGCCAATCATCAAAAAAAAATATTCAGTCAGGATTGGAGCAAATTACATACCTCTGAAAGCAGTTTCAATAACATAATCGAGCATATAAAACATATAATAGAAATGAAATACAAGATCAATAACTTATGAATGAATGAACAATAGGTATACAGGTAATGTACGAGAATATAGAATAATAGTATGAATATCTGCAATATGATAAAATAACTGCAATCTAATTAATGTGCCTTAGAATATAAGTTCATTATGTGATCGATTTGGGTGAACATGATCAATAAGGTAAGACGATTAAAAGTGTCGTACGTAATCAGAATGTACACGATGAACAATGGGGCTTTTATCACCTAATCAACTCCTACTCTCCCATCCCCAACTAATACCAATGCATCCAATCATGACACACTACGAACACGAACAAGACCCCTGAACACAAGCAGTGGGTGTACACAAATATAATCATACTGAACACGAGCAGTGTGTGTACACGAATAAGCACACTGAATACGAGTAGTGTGTTAACACAAAATATAAATCAATATCCAATGTACACGATAAAATATATGTACAGGAGTACCCGCTGAACACGGTAGGGGATAACATCTCCTGACAGGATCCATGTAATAGAAGTCCGTGAAATCACTGTGTCAGAATCAAGTATACAATTATAGAACATGCATATACACTATCATGAATTAAAAACTATCAGAAAAATATACTCGCCTAAAGTCCGGAGCAAGGTATGTCTCTCGATGTCCAAGCTGGTGTTACACATACCTATATATGGTATGTTGCATTAATACAAGATTCTGGAATAAAAATAAGTTAAACTGATGTAATTCTAGGGCATAAAGCCATTTCTGAGTCAAACCAACTAATTCTAGGTTGTATTAGTCTAACACTAGGATAGTAGGTCGATATATGATGATACTAAGCTACACAAGCTAATCTAAGATACTATAAGACACACCAAAATGTCGTATCTTAAGCTATGCAAGTTTGAATATATGAAATTAGTAATTTATATAGATATACAAGTCAATATTTATAGTATCTAACTAATCAAAGCAAATTGGAAACTTTGGCCTTGCACCAATGCGTATCACTACTTATCTCGATACTCAAATCCAATACCTTGGTATCGACCCATTACCTTGACATTACCTTGGTATCCCAAAGTAATTCCAAACCTAGTGAGTATAGGTAATATATATATAGCTAACCTCCCACCAATATACTAACTATAACCATATTTAACTACTAACAAATATACCTACTAGTACATAGATACCAACCTACATAATAACTTATCGTACCATACTTACTAATTACATATAGCTACATACAAATAACCTACATACATAGAGATATATAATAGAGATATATAAATAGTTACTTAACTAACAAGTAATTGCTAACACTTAACTACCAACTTAACTAACTAGACTATCTAAACTAATACTTAAAAACTAAACCAACTATTAGTAAACCACCTTAATCCATTACCTTGCCTGCCTTGAACTGATACCTATCACTGATACAGTGCTGATACTGCACTGTGCTCAGTTGCCTATAACTCAGTTGAAAAGCTACTGATATTGAGCTGTGCACGAGCCCACAAATGATACACAGATACCTAAATTAAACTGGTACACTGATACTGATACAGTGCTATGTGTGGAGTTTTCTTTAATTGCTCATGTGCACTGCATCCCTACTACTGATGCAGTACTGTTGAACCTGCTGAATTTTCGAGGATGCACGAGCTCTGCTGCACTGAGCACTATGCTCTGCACGATGCATTGGCTGCCACTTGCTCGAGGTATTAAAATTTATGCAGTTAAAGTGGTTGCTGCCACTGCATGTACTGGCTGCTGTTGTGGAGTACTGATACTATGTTGCCACCCTCTTTGTTGTGCATGAGCACCGCTATGCAACTAGCTGCAGCTGCTTCCTGCCTCAGGGTTGCTGCACTACTAAGTCAATGCTCGAGACTGCAAGGCTGCAGTGACTGAATGCAGTAATGCCACTTCCTTGTGCACACATTGTTGTCCAACTGCTCACAAACTCACACACATACGACACAAACACACACACAAACACACATACATATATACATATACCTCTATGTATATATATATACCAATCTATCTATATGTATATAAATATCTACTCATCTTTGCATATGTATATAAACACATACATATACACATAGATATAGATATAGATATAGCTATATACACTTATACATATATTAATACATATATACATATAGATATAATTAGATACATATACATAACAACCTATACATATATATACTCTCATCTTGACACATATGTATATATATATACAACCACATATTTATATATATATAGACTCAAACATATATATATATATATATATATATATATATATATATATATATATATATATATATATACACTAGATATCCATACATATAGATATACATAGCTATATGTATACTTAGCTATATAATATCATATAATACACAATCATATATATATATATATATAGATCATATAATCTAACATACATGTATATATACACAAGTACATATAGAAATAATCGTAATAAAGCAAACATGTGGAGTGCACAGCACCCGCATCATACTTATTCTATGTTACGCTTGCGATACGGCTCCACCCCACAACCAAACATATTCCGAAGGACACGAGCAAGTCTAGAGTACTAATTATACATAATACGAACAATAATATAGTCAACTACGTATCCGTGTCAAGAAGTGATATGCATAAATCTCCGTGTCGGAGGAAAACCTCCAAAAATAACCTGTATCGTCAAATTGACGAGATACGGCCTATAAGTACCCAATTGTGGACATGACAATAGTCACAAACAATTATTCATATGTTATATTGATCTATTTGACCAATTGACAAATATCACATGTGCCAATCTCGGAATTCACCCAAAATTGACACAAAAATATACACAACTTCTACCATTGGTCTCCTATGAACCTAAAACCAATTCATATGGGTAGCCTATGCATGTGGGGTGGTTTCTTATGATTAAATCTCAGATTTAGAACGTACTATAAGAGAAAAAAACTAAAATATACCTATTGGGTGATGGATTACCAATAAAAATTCACAAATATAGAAATATAGCTCCTCCTCGTAGATCTTGGTCTCCTCCTTATAGATCATTGCTTCCTTCTTATAGATCCTTGTGGTAGTAGCCTCAAATAAAGAAAAGGAAAGGAATTTGTGAAGAAATTTGTGAGAGAATGGTGATGGAATGAAGGAATTTGGAAAGGGAAAAAATCTAGATCTAATTAGAATAAAAAATAAAATGAGAGACTCTCTCTCCTTCTTGTTGTGGCCGGCCATATACCCCTCTCCCAAGCTATTAGGAAATATTCAAAATACCCCTTGGGGCCTCTCATAAATAATTTAATTAAGGGAAAAGGTTCTAGTCTAATGGTTTCACTAATTAATCCATCCTCCTAATCTATGGGCCTAATTCATTGGCTCAATCTAAACAAAATTAAAATAATGGGTTCATACATCTAATTAATTGGTTAGGTCCACTATACAAGTCCAAAATAATCTGGCATCTAACAATAAATAAATAATATAATAAATAAATAATCACACATGCATAGTATTTAAATACAAAAAATCCTAAATTAAAAATACCCGTATCAATTACCAAACTACCCTTGATTTAAAATATGAGGGTGACAATCCTACCCACCTTAGAAAATTTTTATCCTCGATATTACGGAAGAAACTAACTACCAAAAGCAAACAATAAAATGCAAGAAAGAATTATACCACACGGCTCGAACAGATATGGATATCGCTCGTGCTTCTTGGCCTCTCGGTGTGCTCCCTCCTAGCGGGTAATGCCACCACGCGACGTACACCAAAGGAATCGTCTGGTTTCTCAGCACATTCTCTCTCCGATCCAGAATCTCAACTGGCTGCTCTGGATAGCTAAGAGTAGGGCCCACCTCTATCTCCGAGTGATCCAATACATGACTGGGATCTGCCATGTACCATCTCAGCTGTGACACATGAAACATGTTATGCACTTCCTCCAATATAGGTGGTAAGTCATGTCTGTATGATACTACAACGACCCTCTCAAGAATACTGAAAGGTCCGATGAATCGCGGACTAAGCTTTCTGCCTCCAATGTAGGTGGTAAGTCATGTCTCAGCTTGCGTCTGTCTCCGAATCTAATGGTACCACGAGTAGGCGATATCCTCAAAAATACATGGTCACCTTCCTTGAACTCCAATGGTCTGCGGTGCGCATCTGTCCAATGTTTCTGTCTGTCCTGTGCTGCACGCAGGTGGCTCTGAATCTGCTTGACCTTCTCCACTGTCTGTGTCACCAACTCTGGACCAAGTATCTGACGCTCTCCCATGTCACTCCAATAAACCGGTGACCTGTATTTCCTGTCGTACAGTGCCTCATAAGGTGCCATCTGTATGCTAACCTGGTAGCTGTTATTGTAGGAGATTCCACCAAGTGTAGATGGTCCTCCCAAGATCCTCCAAAATCAATCATGCACGCTCTCAACATATCCACTAATATCTTTATCGTGCGCTCTGACTAGCCATCAGTCTGTGGATGATATGCAGTGCTGAACTTGAGACGAGTTCCTAGGCTCTCCTGTATACTCTGCCAAAAATACGACGTGAATCTGGAATCACGATCCGATACGATGCTGACAGGCACTCCATGTAGTCATACTATCTGCCTCATATACATGTTAGCTAATATCTCCGAGGACTACCCAACTCTGAAGGGCAAGAATGTGCAGACTTGGTGAGTCTGTCTACGACAACCCAAACTGCATCCTTTCCGCTAGGGCTCCGCAGGAATCCTGTGACGAAGTCCATAGTAATGTGTTCCCACTTCCACTTGGGAATGGAAAGCGGGTGCAATAGTCCTGCAGTCTTCGGATGTTCAGCCTTGACTTGCTGACAAACTAAACATCTTGCCATGAATCTTGCAATCTCTTTCTTCATCCTATGCCACCAGAAATGTTGCCTCAAATCTTGGTACATCTTCGTACCCCCGGGATAAATAGAATAAATCGAGCTATGAGCCTCGATCATCAACTCCTGACGTAGCTCGCCACTCGGAATGTATAGGCGATCTCCATACCTCAACGTTCCGTCTTTATGAATCCTGAGTCCAGTCTGCATGCCGGCCTCTGTCCTCTCTCGTAGACGTTGAAATCTCGCATATATAGGCAGGGCTGCCTTGATCCTCTCTATCAACGTAGACTGAACCTCGAGACTGGCTATCTGTCCATCCATGCCTGGCAATACAATCTCTATCCCAAGCTCCTAGAGATCCTCTAGCAATTGCCGCTAAGTCGTCAAAAAGTATGCCATGGGCTTTCTGCTTAAGGCATCTGCTACTACATTCGCCTTGCCAGGGTGGTACTGCAACTCAATGTCATAATCTGTCATCAACTCTAGCCAGTGCCTCTGCCTCATGTTGAGCTCCTTCTGCGTGTAGACGTACTTTAGACTTTTATGATCTGTGTAAATCTCAACACGCTCACCCTAAAGGTAGTATCTCCATAGCTTTAGTGCAAATATTACTGCAGCTAGCTCTAGGTCATACGTCGGATAGTTTTTCTCATGAACTCTCAGCTGTCTCGATGCGTAGGCTATCACTTTGCCGTGTTGCATCAGTACACATCCTAATCCGCTCCCAGACGCATCACTGTACACTACAAATCCTCCTGATCCTGAAGGTAGTATCAAAATCGGTGCTGATGTTAGACGCTTCTTCAGCTCATCGAAAGTCGCCTGACACTCGTCGGTCCAGATAAACTCCTTGCCTTTACGCGTCAGTCGCGTCATAGGCGCAGCTATCCTCGAGAAGTTTTCCACGAACCTCCGATAATGTCCGGCAAGTCCGAGGAAACCCCTAACCTCTGTAACTGATGTAGGGGTAGGCTATGTCTCAACTGCAGCTATCTTCTCCGGGTCAACTTATAGTCCATCTCCGGTGATTATGTGTCCCAGAAATGGTACTTTATCAAAGCAGAACTCACATTTGCTGAGCTTGACGTACAGCCTCTCCTGTCTCAGCGTCTCCAACACGACCCTGAGATGTCTCTCATGCTCCTCCCGGCTTTTGGAATATACCAATATGTCGTCGATAAATACCACCACGAACTTATCTAAGTACTGGTGGAAGACATTGGTCATCAAACTCATAAATACTGCTGGCGCGTTTGTTAAACCAAACGGCGTGACTAAAAACTCATAGTGGCCATACTTCATCCGAAAGGCCGTCTTCGGGATGTTCTCTCTCTGTACCTTGATCTGATGATAACCGGATCTGAGATCGATCTTCGAGAATACACATGCGCCCCTAAGCTGATCAAACAAATCATCGATGCGCGGCAGTGGATACTTGTTCTTTATCGTTACAGCATTTAGCGACCTGTAACCGTTATGCAACGTACCGTCCCGTCCTTCTTCGGTACACTAAGATGGGTACTCCCCATTTGGGAATACTAGCCCGACTGAACCCTTGTCTAAGAGATCCTCTACTATGGACCTTCAACTCAACCAACTCTATCGGTGCTAGTCTGAAGACGGGAAAATAACTGGCTCGGCTCTGGGAGGCAACTCTATGGCGAACTCAATCTCTCTGTAAGGGGGCCTGCCTAGAAGATTCTCTAGAAACACATCCTCCAACTCGCTATAATGCGGTGGTACACTGGTTCACCCTTTGCGATGTGTGTCGCTAAGGTTGGGCTCCCTGAAGAAACTCAACCCCTGGTAATCTGGTGGCCTAAAAAAATAATGCAACCACGTCGACAATCCAGCGTCGTGTGGTATTGGCTCAACCAACTCATGCTAGGACGATGTCATCGTCTAGACTTCACCTCAAGATAAATTCTCCTGTTCTGTTTTTAACATCAATCCTTAAAAGAAAAAGTTTCCTTGCCTAATGTATAATTTCTCTTTTCGTCAAGGTTTTCCCAAAAATTTTATTCCTCAAATTTCTTCTTCCCGTTATTTATTGTTCCGGGTCACATAGTGCAATTATGATGTCACCTAAGCACATACAAAAATTTCTGGTATTAGATCATCATCTTCCAAGTGAGATCCTAAAATTCCATCTCCTCTAGCTCATAATCATCGTTCCTAGTATCGCTATCATTTACAACCACTAATTCCTAGCATCGGCTATGCACTTCCATAAATTATCCTAGGTTATGATCAATAATCCTTTCAGCTCCCAGTACTTACAAGATCACTTCTATCTCAAGCACGGGTAGGGTACTACTGGGTCCAATTCTTTTGCTAGCCTTCCACACTAGTTCTAGGATCCATAAAGAACCTATCAATCTATCCTAATAAGGTAACAATCTTCTCAGGGAATATTACACGAATTCTGTCTTCTATCGTCTTGTCTTCGATCTTCTCCTGGAGGGAACCATCAGGCACCAGCGTTCGCCTTTCCGAATAATAGGGGATGAGATACATTGATATCGATATTGACAGAAATTGAACGAATACAAATTGGAGGTCCAAGGGCGATAATCACATATAAAATGAGTTTTTAAAATCGATTATGGATTGAGACCCTATTCAACAATCATAATATCTATTACTAATTTGTAGGCTCGCTTGGCACAGTCAGGTGACCAAGACGATTTAAATCGACCAGCATGGGCCACCACAAAAACATGTCACGCCCAGTCCCAAAATATGTAGGACCAGGAATACGTGACACGCCAGCTACGCGTTCGACCAGACTCTGGTCTGACTCGAATACGTATAAGTTGTATAATATAAAGGGCACTATCTAGATATCCCATAAATGTAAACCTCTATGTCTCAATCCACAATGTACAACAGTCTACAAGAAAGAGCTATATGTGCTAAAGTCGGCCGCCCAATAACACACAAACTTGAATAGACTCGAGAAGAGATGAGTCTACAAAAACTAGGCTACAACAGCAGATGAATAATCAATATAAACAAAGTAACCATAATACCGGTAGAAATGATATAAGTACCTGGTACAATGCCCGCAAGGCATGCCACTCCATCAGCAACTCCAAATGCTCCGTAAACGTCTATGCTGCAAAACTGGTAGGGAACCAGGTCCTCAGAGGGACGTAACAAGGTACAGAAATACAGTATGCCAAAGTACAACAGAAAGTACAAGTGCAACGACGGTATAGTCTAGCATAACCAAATAAGTGAGACACAGTTTGAAGACAATGTTCGACGCGTGGGCTGACCAAAATAAAACCGTAGCTCCGAACACAGAGACACACGGGACGTACCGTAGCTCCGAGCACAGAGTCACACGGGTGATACAACTACTTTAGAATACAGGATCACTACATATACATATATAAGCGTGTGTAGAGGAGCCCAAACGTCTAGTAATTGTCTTCCCCATTCCAAGCGATCAACGATGGTGCGCTAAACCTGAACCTCTATCTAACAGTCTCGACACATAAAAATAACTCAACAGATGTGACCCTAAGGTCGTCACAGTCTCTGGTCATGATGTCAGTATCAGGATACAGGAATCTGGCACAATCACAGTGTATGAGTGTGTTCTGGGGTATCGATATACTCAGGTACGTACATCGAGGTGTTACGAACATCTAACATTCATTCTAAGATGTTACGACGAACGTCTGCACCCAATTGAGATCCGGACGCGAAGTATAGATCGTAAACAAAATACGTGCACAATGTACATAAAGAAATAATAAATATCTGTAATCTGAAATACAAGGGGGCATGGTACTGTAAAACCCCTAATCCTAGAAAACCATAATTTCCCTTTTTAGTTAATTATTAATTTACTTATAGTAATTATGTGCTAATTGGGATACATAGATTTTTATTAGTTTTTATTTTAGGTGTTGGTGAACTTAGGTGATTTATGGGACCATTAGAAATTTTTCCGAATTTATTTTATGTAGGAGACCACTTGAGCAGTTGCTAACTTAATGTTATGTATTAGTGTAATTCTAGATTTTTTTTCCTATGAGTATATAAGTATATATAAATATGTATATACATATATACTTTAAAGGAAAAGAAAATAAAATAAACTATTAAATACTATTACTATCCATATACTACCCAACCATTACTATCTAACCAAACAAACCTAGCAACAGAACCTACCCGCCCCTTGTAGCAGCAAACCCGCTGCTAATAATCCCAAACCCGTTGCCACTTGCTTGTGAGCCATTCCCAACCGCCCCTATTCACAACAAGTCACCAAATACCCCCTTCTCTTCTTATGTATCTATATATATATATTCATTATTTCATCTAAAACCCTAACCCTAGAATCATCCAAACCCTCCCTCTTCCCAACTAGACCTAGAGAGCGCCGCCACCGCAGCTGGAGAACCCTGCCAGGCCGTCCAAACTAATCCCGACGATCGCGACTCCGCGCACCCCGCGCACTGCAGATTTCTGCAGCAAGGTACCTATGTTCTAGAGTTGTTTCCCGTCGCCTCGCTCAACCAAATGCCACCCCATCTTCACCGGTATGCTCACCCCTTAACCCTCTTCCATATATGTATGATAGTAGACCTCGAACAACGCATAACCATAGGGGAAATTAGCGCCAAAGTTGGCAGAAATAGACCAAATTCTGGGGTAGCAGAAAACTATGGTGACCACCTATGGTTCCGAGTTCGTATCTCCCACTACAGAGATCCAAATTCGATGATTCTTTTTGGTATGCGTAGAGCACTTGACCTAGTTTAATTTCTGTTAAATAAACCTTGATTATTAACTACTGTAGACAGAATTTAATTCGTTAGAAAACCCCACGAACACACTTTTCCAGATTTCTAAAAGTTGTGAAATGTAGCGTACCCCGCCAAACGGGATCGCCCCGCCGTGTACCAAGTGTACCAAACGGTGCGAACAGCGTAACCGGACACGTGAGAGTTCACGAAAACTGATTCGAACGCGTGTGCACGCCGAAATCAGCCCGTATCCGCGGACACACCCCGTATCGTAAGTTTTGCAAAAGTCGTGCGCATTTTGTGCACGCTCGTCAGATTACGACGAAACTTGCACCACTGGACTCATGGTAACACCTTGGTCCTGTGACCCAATTTTTACGCAATTCTGAGACAATTGATGAGTATGACGCAGAGTTTAGCCGTCTCAGTAAGTATGGCACAGTCCTAATACCTAATGACTTGGAGAAGGCTAAGAGGTTTCACCGTGGGCTGACTCAGGAGCTCCAGCACTATACTAGCTTATAGTCCCGGATCTCTTATGCCGAGTTATTGACAGAGGCCAGGATTTAGGAGGCCCGGATCCAAGAGGCCATCAGCAGGGGAAACGGAATTCAACAGAGAAGTCACCAAGGACCAGTAAGGACACAGCCAGGAGGACCCATTAGACACCCTTTGACACGCCAGCAATCAGATAGTGCTGTACCATATCCAACCAAGGAGCTCCGTACTTGTCACTATTGTAGTAGGACAGGTCATATTCTAAGAGACTGTCATCATCGATTCGGGATGTGCATGATATGTGGATCAAGTCACCATCAAGCCCGAGAATGTCCTAAACAGAACCAGAGACCTATGGCAATAGAATTCGGAATACCGCATATACCCTCAAGTATAGAAGACCAAAGGGACCCGCCACTGCTTCTACAGTCTGCACAAATGGAGGGGACTAGACCCCAGTTGAACAACCAAGGACAAGGCCAAGCACTCATTATGACAAGTATGGGAGAGCAGACATAGGAAGCCGTAGATACAAGTACGACCTTTTAGTTATAATTGTCTTTGCATACTCATAACCCCAATGTGACACAAGATCTTAGAGGTACAAATAGATGTAGAATTATATATATGGTAGTTTAGCAGTTATGAGGATGTATGTATATTCTACCCAGATAGCATACACGCGATGCTAATAGATGACGTGAGTAGCAGTAGAAGTATTCTTCCCCTATCCTTATCTCGCCCTCTTGGGTGACTCATCTCCTCCTTTTATATTCATTCCTTATCTCATGCTTAACTCTTCCTATCATAGTCGTATCTTTCGTGACATTATTAATTATTTGATTTATATCAACCTCATCCTTATTTTGTTAGTTAAACATAAATATGTTAGAAATGCTTGATAACTAAGGATGAGTTCTTAATATGCATATGCACTATAGCAATATATGTATTCTTTATTAGTTTAACCCTTATGTAGCACCATGTAGCCTAATAGAAATTTGTTAGATCATTGGAAATATATCATACCCCTAATAGTTAGTCAAGACCTTAAGTGTTTGTCACGCCCCAGTCCTAAAATGTCGAGGTACTGGACGCGTGATAATGGCCAGCAGCATACACTGATGGACAAACCCAATTTAATGCATCCATCGAGGCATACTTAAGCTGTAATATAACAATAAGTAGGTCCAATGATACCAGTCACAGTCTATACTAATCTCATCCACAACAGATAATCACAGATCAAATGCCAGAATAAATGCAAATAAATAAACTAACAAATCTCAATAAAAGTGTCTCGGAGAACAATCCGAGAGCAAGTCTGATACATCAATGCAATAGACTGGAAATAAAATAACTAGAAACAGAAATAAATGACTATCTCAAGCCAATACTCAAGAGAAGTCCTCTGGTACGATCTCGTCCTCAGATCCTGGTTCTGCTCCAATGTAGGCACCTGCTCATGCTAATGCTAATGCTCCGGTCCCGTATACCTCGGGATAGATCTCGTCAGCTAATCCTGGGGACATAATCCGGATCCAGGTCCTCAGGGGACATAGCAAGGTACAAAATAACTCAAGCCAAAATAAATGTAGTGAAATAGTCAATGAGATAAATAGGGTAAATATGTATCCATCTATGTGAAATGCAAGTTGAGAGCATCACTAGTACTCAGTCTGAGACCACTACAAGCTCTGTGTCGGGGAGCCGGTAGCAACAATAACTATGTATTTTACTATGTAGTTTACTATGTATTTTATATATGAAATCAGCCTGTGTCCTGTGTGTCTCTTCCCACCCCATGTAATCATACGTCTCATGTCCACGATGCCTCATGTCCATGTCACGCACGATCATATCTAATACAGCAAGTCATCTAATGTCTATGAATATAATGTCTATGTCATAAAACCTGTATCCTACACAGAATCACTATGAATATCTCAGGAAGATTCTGTCTCATGAATAGAGTCAAGTGTCCTGGGTTATGATGTACTTGATAAGACAAGCACGAGCAGTATAGGGACTCGGTATCCATGTCTAGGTGACGTTACACAACTCCACGTACGGTGTTGGCACCCGACTATTAATCAGACGCTATGTACGTCATACGGTCCTAGGTCAAGCATGTACAACAATTACAGAAATAATGCAAGAGAACAACATGAATCAATATACTGTAATACTGTGGCAAGGTACACTTGCCTGAGGTTCTGGCTCCAACTGTAGCTCTGGTCTCAGTGGTAATTGTAGGGACTCCTCTGGTTGCTGAAATAAACATCACCATTAGATTCAGAAAATATCAAATAGCTTGAAACGCCTGTCCTTGAGTCTAATTTAGACACAGGGGCAAAAATCACAGTTTTGGGCCAAAGCGGGGTCCACAAGTGGGCCGCTTTGCACCGAAAAATGTGTCAGGGTCAAAGGTCTCCAAATTTGTTAAAATTAGTGTCAACAAGTTAGCAACGATGATACGAACCCAACGGAAATTCCAGAATTGGATTCCGATGAGCCGATCACAAAATCGCCCGTCAAGTGGAGCTTGTGGGGCCCACGATACGCGATTTTGTCAATGTTCTCAGAATCGAACCAAACTTGGGTCACAGGACCAGCGTATTTCTATGAGTCCGATGGCACAAGTTTCGTCTCGATCTGACGTGTGTACATAAAGTTACAATGAGTTTCAGAAAAGGCAAATACGGGACGTTGTCGGCGGATACGCGTTGATTCCGGTGTGCACGCACATCCAAATCAACTTCTGTGAAATCCCACACATCCGTATTGACGGTGCACACATTTTAGTAAAGACCGTGTGCGACCAAGTCGTCCCTTTTGGCGGGTCGTACTCAGTTCCGGGGTGAAACAGGGCGTTGTTTTTCCTGTTTTTTGATCCTGGTTCGCGATCGCCACAAGACGCGACGCACCGAGCGGGTTGCACGGGCATCCAGAGGGTCACACAGTCTACGCGTCACAACTGACGGGACAGAAAACGGAGCAACGAGGAGAGAGAAAAGAATACCTGAACAGGGCTCCGCAGACTGGGTTCTTCGTGTCCGACACGACACAAGGGGACACTGTGTCCGACCTAGGGTTAGGGCTAGGGTTCCGATGCTGCTAGCCGGAGCTCGCCGGAGGCTGCGCTGGCCGAGGATGGGCTTCGCCGTGGTTGGCTCAGGCGTCGGCGGAGAGGTGGCGGGGCGACGGGCTTAGGAGCTCGCCGGAGAAAACGGAGGAGGGGGAGGAAAAGTTCAGGTGATCGGGTTCTGGCGGGTGTGGGTTCAACGGAGGAAGTCGTGGCCGCGGAGAAGTCTGGCAGCGGGGACAGCCTTGAGTAAGGTGGCGGAGAACGGTGGCGGGGTGCTGTTGAGGAGGTCGACGGTGGTGTTAATGACGGTGGTGTAGGCTGTCGACGGGTGGAGGAAGGAAGTGGTCGTTCAGGTGGGTACTCGGGGTGAGTGGTGGTCGAGACGAGTCTCAGGCGGAGTCGAGGAGGGGACGCTGTAGAGTCGCTCGGGGTCGAGATTGGACGGGGAAGAGATGGCAGGGAAGTCGGTCGTGGCGGTGGACTCGGTTGGGGAAGAGACGGCGAGGAGAGTGGGGAGGTCGGGGCTTGGGTGGAAGAATAAGGAGAAGTCGGCGTTGCCTAGGGTTCAGGCGAGGGTCATCGACTGTGACGGCGGAGCTGGAGAGAGAGAAAGACGACGCGGTTGGGCACGGAAGTCGAGGCGGCTTTATAGGGCTGCTACAGTGAATCCGGTAGGGTTAGGGTTTAGTTTGGGTTTCGGGTCCGGGTCGGGTTTGATTCGGATCCGACCCGACCTGACCCGTTAGGCTGGGTTTGGTTTGGTTTAGTCAGCGGTTTGGTTTATTTTGGTTCAAGTGAACCGGGTTCAGTCAGGTTTAAATCTGTTTAAATAAAATAGTTTTTAGGGCTTTAAAAATATTTTCGGAGTCCAATAAATTCCCGAAAAATTACCCTATGTCCAGTTTTCTATTTTACACTATAAAATATTATTTCCATAATATTTTAATATTAAATAACAGTAATTAAAAATCATTTAAATTTATAATACCTAGGTTTTAATTACAGAAAAATTCCAGAAAAATTCTTAAAAAATCAGGGGGCTTACAATCTACCCCCCTTAAGAGGATTGCGTCCTCGCAATCAAAGAATAACCGGTCAACAGAGATGACACGATTGCAAACATTATTCGAAGCACATTGCGATCAAGGAGAATCAAGGTAGAGGGTGTAAGAATAACACATAGCAAAAATTATTTCCCTAAGCATTAGAAGTAATGTAATTTTTCGGATGAAGGAAATCTAGAAGATAACAGTTCAGAAAAACTAGATTATCACTTAAGAACATACTAGGTTATCAATTATAAAAGCATACTAGGTTATTAGCAAGTTCAAAATTACTAGGTTAAGGATGAGGTCACGAACTAACATGCACAAATCAAAGAAAATCTAGAAGCAATTAACTATAAAAGCTTACGCGCATTAGCCACTCCATGAATTTGTGCGTCCTCCATGGTCATCGCGAAAGCTTATCCGCATCCTTGAGGTAGATTCCTCTGCTGCTATTAGGCCTGCTGGAAGAGTGCTGCTTGTGGTGCCAAGGGTGGCCTCGGCTGATACACTCCTGGTGCTGGTAGAGCTGGTTGGTTTGCCCTTGGTGCTCCATCTCGATGCTGAGGACAATCCTTGGCTATGTGTTGATTGGTTCCGCAAATCAAGCATAATCCTAACTTACGTCTGCAGTCCCTCTCAATATAGCCTACCTTGCCATAGTATTGACATGTAGGTAGTATCCGCGGAGAGGCTCTGGGTGGCTGGTGCATGTGAGGTCTCTTTGTAGCTTCTTCTTGTGGTGCTCTGGCTGGTGCTGATGTGGAAGATCATTTCAGACTGGTCTCTTTTCTGGTGACGTGCTCCATGCGTCGTGCTATAGCACGAATGTCTGAGTAAGAGGTAGGTGTGAAGGATCCAATTAGTTTATGTAGCTCATGGTTTAGTCCGTCGAAGAACTTCTCAGCCTTCTCTTCTTCTGTCGGAATCAGGGTTGGGGCGAAGCGACTTAGACGAATAAATTCTACGTTGTACTCTTCCACTGTCATACTGACCTGAGTGAGGCGATTCAACTTGTCCCGAAGTTCTGATCGAGCGATAGCCGGAATGTACATCTCCTGAAAGAGTCTAGAAAACTCTTCCCAAGTGACTCGGTCTGGTCCGAGCCGTATCTCCTCAGATAGCCACCAGTGATGTGCATTATCCGTTAACTGCATTCTGATGGCAGTCATCCAACGTTCTCTTGGAAGCTCAGCTGCTTCTAACTGGTGTTGAGTGTTGGTGAGCCATTCATGAACTTCGGTAGGCTCCTCCTTGCCAGAAAAGGTACGGGGCTTCAGCTGTCGAAAATCGGTGATAGGTCCTGTCACTGGTCGTCGTATTGGTAGATTTGCCTGCTCTAGTACGATTAGTAGGCTGTGACTCAAAGTCTCTTGTTGAATCTGTTGTTGAGCTTGCATCATTGCGTAGATCATTTGAAACATCTGTTGCCCGTCCATAGCTTGCCATTGTGGGAATACGACCATTGGTGGTGTGAACTGCGGCGGAGGTGGAATATCGTCTTGCCGGCCTCTTGAGGTATCTTGACTGTTTTGTTGTTCTAGTTGACCTCCAACAACTGGTGTTACTTTATCGTCATAGGTGACATCTGCAACTTGTGGTGCTCCTGCGGGAGTCTCGTCGCATTCTTGTGAATCCATTGCTCTGCATCAAAATAAACTATAAGAGGCGCACAGGAATCAAGACAAGATACAAGTCAAGAAATTAATTTGAATTCGATATAGATATCAAGAACGTTTCAAGCAAGTGGATGAGATCCTAAAAACTTATCCTATTCTTATTGCAGGCTTGCTCGGTCCCTAAGTTGAAATCGAACAATTTAGTCGTTGACCTGCATGGGCACCACAAAAACCATGTCACGCCCCAGTCCCAAAATGTCGAGGGACTGGACGCGTGATAATGGCCAGTAGCACACACCGATGGGCAAACCCAATTTAACGCATCCATCGGGGCATACTTAAGCTGTAATATAAAAATAAGTAGGTCCAATGATACCAGTCACAGTCTATACTAATCTCATCCATAAAAGATAATCACAGATCAAATGGCAGAATAAATGCAAGAAAATAAACTAACAAATCTCAATAAAAGTATCTCGGAGAACAATCCGAGAGCAAGTCTGATACATCAATGCAATAGACTGAAAATAAAATAACTAGAAACAGAAATAAATGAGTATCTCAAGCCAATACTCAAGAGAAGTCCTCTGGTACGATCTCGTCCTCAGATCCTGGTTCTGCTCCAATGTAGGCACCTTCTCCTGCTAATGTTAATGCTCCGGTCCCATATACCTCGGGATAGATCTCGTCAGCTAATCCTGGGGACATAATCTGGATCCAGGTCCTCAGGGGACATAGCAAGGTACAAAATAACTCAAGCCAAAATAAATGCAGTAAAATAGTCAATGAGATAAACAGGGTAAATATGTATCCATCTATGTGAAATGCAAGTTGAGAGCATCACTAGTACTCAGGCTGAGACTACTACAAGCTCTATGTCGGGGAGCCGGTAGCAGCAATAACTATGTATTTTACTATGTATTTTATATATGAAATCAGCCTGTATCATGTGTGTCTCTCCCCACCACATGTAATCACACGTCTCATGTCCACGATGCCTCATGTCCCTGTCATGCACGATCATATCTAATGCAGCAAGTCATCTAATATCTATGAATATAATGTCTATGTCTTAAAACCTGTATCCTACACAGAATCACCATGAATATCTCAGGAAGATTCTATCTCATGAATAGTGTCAAGTGTCCTGGGTTATGATGTACTTGATAAGACAAGCACGAGCAGTATAGGGACTCGGTATCCATGTCTAGGTGACGTTACACAACTCCGCGTACGGTGTTGGCACCCGACTATTAATCGGATGCTAAGTACGTCACACGGTCCTAGGTCAAGCATGTACAACAATCACATAAATAACGTAAGAGAACAATATGAATCAATATACTGCAATACTGTGGTAAGGTATACTTGCCTGAGGTTCTCGCTCCAACTAAAGCTCTGGTCTCAGTGGGAATTGTAGGGACTCCTCCGGTTGCTGAAATAAACATCACCATTAGATTCAGAAAATATCAAATAGCTAGAAACGCCTATCCTTGAGTCCAATTTAGACACAGGGGCAAAAATCACAGTTTCGGGCCAAAGCGGGGTCCACATGTGGGCCGCTTCGCACCGAAAAATGTGTCAGAGTCAAAGGTCTCAAAATTTGTCAAACTTAGTGTAAACAAGTCAGGAACGATGATACGAACCCAACGGAACTTCCAGAATTGGATTCCGATGAGCCGATCACAAAATCGCCCGTCAAGTGGAGCCTATGGGGCCCACGATACGCGATTTTGTCAACGTTGTCAGAATCGAACTAAACTTGGGTCACAGGACCAGCGTATTGCTACGATTTCGATGGCGCAAGTTTTGTCTCGATCCGACGTGTGTACACAAAGTTACAATAAGATTCAGAAAAGACGGATACGGGATGTTGTCGGCGGATACGCGTTGATTTCGGTGTGCACGCACATCCAAATCAACTTCTGCGAAATCCCACACGTCCGTATTGACGGCGCACGTTTTGGTAAAGACTGCGTGCGACCAAGTCGTCCCGTTTGGCGGGTCGTACTCAGTTCCGGGGTGAAACAGGGCGTTATTTTTCCTTTTTTTGGATCGCGGTTCGCGATCGCCACAGGACGCGACGCACCGAGCGGGTTGTACGGGCATCGAGAGGGTCACACAGTCTACGTGTCACAACTGACGGGACAGAAAATGGAGCAACGAGGAGAGAGAAAAGAATACCTGAACAGGGTTCCGCAGACTGGGTTCTTCGTGTCCGACACGACATAAGGGGACACTGTGTCCGACCTAGGGTTAGGGCTAGGGTTCCGATGCTGCTAGCCGAAGCTCGCCGGAGGCTGCGCTGGCCGGGGATAGGCTTCGCCGTGGTTAGCTCAGGCGTCGACGGAGAGGTGGCGGGGCGACGGGCTTAGGAGCTCGCCGGAGAAAACGGAGGAGGGGGAGGAAAAGTTCAGATGATCGTGTTCTGGCGGGTGTGGGTCCAACGGAGGAAGTCGTGGCCGCGGGGAAGTCTGGCAGCGGGGACAACCTGGAGACAGGTGGAGGAGAACGGTGGCGGGGTGCTGCTGAGGAGGTCGACGGTGGTGTTAATAGCGGTGGTGTAGGCTGTCGACGGGTGGAGGAAGGGAGTGGTCGTTCAGGTGGGGACTCGGGCTGAGCGGTGGTCGAGACGAGTCTCAGGCAGAGTCGAGGAGGGGACGCTGTGGAGTCGCTTGGGGTAGAGATTGGACGGGAAAGAGACGACAGGGAAGTCGGTCGTGGCGGTGGACTCGGCTGGGGAAGAGACGGCGAGAAGAGTGGGAAGGTCGGGGCTTGGGTGGAAGAAGAAGGAGAAGTCGGCGTTGCCAAGGGTTCATGCGAGGGTCGTCGACTGCGGCGGCAGAGCTGGAGAGAGAGAAAGGCGGCGGGGCTGGGCACGGAAGTCGAGGCGGCTTTATAGGGCTGCTACAGTGAATCCGGTAGGGTTAGGGTTTAGTTTGGATTTCGGGTCCGGGTCGGGTTTGATTCGGATCCGACCTGACCCGACCCGTTAGGCTGGGTTTGGTTTGGTTTAGTCAGCGGTTTGGTTTATTTTGGTTCAAGTGAACCAGGTTCAGTCAGGTTTAAATCGGTTTAAATAAAATAGTTTTTAGGGCTTTAAAAATGTTTCCGGAGTCCAATAAATTCCCAGAAAATTACCCTATGTCCAGTTTTCCATTTTACACTATAAAATATTATTTCCATAATATTTTAATATTAATTAACAGTAATTAAAAATCATTTAAATTCATAATACCTAGGTTTTAATTACAGAAAATTCCTAAAAATTCCAGAAAAATTCTTGAAAAATCAGGGGGCTTACAGCATTTCCCTAAAAACTTAGACTATGCCTAGGAAAGAGTTGAAAGCACTTGTTATGAATTGATAACTATGACAAATCACTGGCGAGGTAGTGACAGTTGCAGCCAGACGATTTTGGTAGAGTAGTCGAATTACTTGCAGCCATACTGGCCAGGTGGTGTGGCAGTATTAGACTATGATACTTGACGGTTACGGGAAAAAGTCGTAGTTATGAGATTCTAGACAGGTATCCCAAGATTCTTGACCCAATAAAATGTATTTTCCTTACAACCTAGACAATAGCTTCAAATAATGTGACTACTAGTAGAATTCATGTAAGTTGGGTAGTGTAGACGAGTTAGAGGATGATAGGATAGTGTATGGACAATAGATAAGAAAGTGTTAGAATGACAGACCACGACCTTTAGGAAGCACTGCTAGATATCAATGTAGTGTAATAGCTATAGTTATCACTATGAATATGGGTTAGTGTCAATTTCGAGGACGCAATTTTTATAAATTGGGTAGAATGTAAAACCCCTAATCCTAGAAAACCGTAATTTCTCTTTTTAGTTAATTATTAATTTAATTATAGTAATTTTTTGCTAATTGGGAGAAATAAATTTTTATTAATTTTTATTTTAGGTGTTGGTGAACTTAGGTGATTTATGGGACCATTAGGAATTTTTCCGAATTTATTTCATGTAGGAGACCCCTTGAGCAGTTGCTAGCTTAATGTTATGTATTAGTGTAATTCTAGATTTTTTTTCCTATGAGTATATACGTATATATAAATATGTATATACATATATACTTTAAAGGAAAAGAAAAGAAAAGAAACTATTAAAACAAACTATTAAATACTATTACTATCCATATACTACCCAACCATTACTATCTAACCAAACAAACCTAGCAACAGAATCTACCTGCCCCTTGTAGCAGCAAACCCGCTGCTAATAATCCCAAACCCGCTGCCCCTTGCTTGTGAGCCATTCCCAACCGCCCCTATTCACAATAAGTCACCAAACACCCCCTTATCTTCTTATGTATCTATATATATATTCATTATTTCTTCTAAAATCCTAACCCTAGAATCATCCAAACTCTCCCTCTTTCCATCTAGACCTAGAGAGCGCCGTCACCGCAGCCGGAGAACCCCGCCAGGCCGTCCAAACCAATCCCGACGACCGCGACCCCGCGCACCCCGAAGCAAGGTACCTGTGTTCCAAAGTTGTTTCATGTCGCCTCGCTCAACAAAATGCCACCCCGTCTTCACTGATATACTCACCCCTTAACCCTCTTCCATATCTGTGTGATAGTAGACCTCGAACAATGCGTAACCATAGACGAAATCAGCGCCAAAGTTGGCAGAAATAGACCGAATTCTGGGATCACAGAAAACTGCGGTGATCACCCATGGTTCCGAGTTCGTATCTCCCACCACAGAGATCCTAATTTGATGATTCTTTTTGGTATGCGTAGACCACTTGACCTAGTTTAATTTCTGTTAAATAACCCTAGATTATTAACTGTTGTAGACAGAATTTAATTCTTTGGAAAACCCCACAAACACACTTTTCCAAATTTCTAAAAGTTGTGAAACGGTGCGCGCCCTACCAAACGGGACCGCCCCGCGGAGTACCAAGTGTACCAAACGGTGCGCACAGCATAACCGGACACATAAGAGTTCGCAAAAACTGATTCGAACGCGTGTGCGCGCCAGAATTAGCTCGTATCTGCGGACACACCCCGTGTCGCAACTTTTGCAAAAGTTGCGCGCATTTTGTGCACGCTCGTCAGATTGCGACAAAACTTGCGCCACTGGACTCATGGTAACACGCTGGTCCTGTGACCCAATTTTCATGCAATTCTGAGACAGTTGACCAAGTCGCCAATTGATGGGCCCCACGGTTGAATTTTGGACGAATTTATGTTCGGCCCATCGGAATCCATATTTGGACATACCGTTGGGTTCGTATTGACATTTAGAGTTTGTTTGACCTATAATTTGTCCCATTTAGATACTGTTACCCTTGGCACATTTTTTGGTGCAAAATGGGCCACACATGGACCCCACTTTTACCCAAAATTACCGTTTTGCCCCTGTGTCCAAATTGGACGAAAGGGAATTGCTTTTTAGCTATTTTGCTTATTCTGGGAACGTTGGTGATGTTTATTTCAGCATCCGGAGACGTTCATTCTGAGGCTGTAGCTTCTGACTCTTGGTGTTGACATCGGGACACTACATTTTGTAGCTTTCTTGCCAGGCAAGATATCTTGCCAAATTGCTTACAGTATTTTGCATGCTTAGTATATTTCTGTATATTTATTGCATTTTTGTATATTTCTTGCATGTGTAGTTTTCTTTTAGTCATTACTATGTATTAGATATGTTCACACACACATGGCACTTAGATCATAGAGGACAATCATTAGGCGTATGGGCTTTTAACCACTCTGGTAAACCGTAGTATATAGTTCGCACTACGGGAGTGTGTTCGATGGTCGCTACCCCCAAGGTATATCGGTTGATGGAGTCACCAGGGTCGCTACCCCCGAGGTATGTCGGCTGATGATGTTTTAGACGGGTGTGTGAGTTGTGAGGCTTAGATCGAGTAGACTACCCTTGCCCATACGTCAAAAAGTTGTCGTCATTGCATTCATATAGATTGTCTTGTACAGCGTACTTATTTATTTTCAAACATTATGCATGTTCACTGTATTCAAATTGGCTTGCTTCTATGTATCTTGTTATGTCCCTCTGAGGACCTGGTCCCTTGCCAGGTATAGACGACCAGGAGTATCCGTAGGAGTACGGACCTGGACCTGACGCGTTCCTTTCTGCCGAGGAGGTCTTACCTTCTGAGCATTTTTGATTACATCTAGCGATGTATTCTTTTTAGCTGATACACTTCTGTCTTCACATTATTTTATATTGGAGATTTTATGCTCCTCTCTCATTTTAGTTTTGGATATAGTCTTTGGTAGTGGATTTGTCTCCACCCGACTATTATGTTGGATATTTCAAACTCATTATTCTAGTTTAGTATTTCTTTTCTATGACTTGTTGTGTGGATGAGATTAGCATATCTGTGACTTGTGACATTATATATACCACATGTGAGTTTATATTCATTCTACAGCGTACGTGTGTATTATGGTATCCATATATTGGAGTTGTCATATACATAAGGCTGGCATGCCTACGTGTTCCTAGTCCTACATATTTTGGGACTGGGGAGTGAGAGGTACACTTGCCTGCGTTCGGCTACTGATGACGGGGATCCGGTACCACGTCCAAGTCCTCAGGTCCCGTAGTACCTAGAGATGAGATACAAACTCAATCAATAAACTATTACACGGCAAACAGGGATGTGACACACATCTATACATAATCTCAGTCTCAACTACGACTCACAGGGACAAGATGCTAGGGGGTTGACCACAGTTGACTATCGGTACGATACGTCAAATCATCCAGTCCTCTGTACCACATCATCAAACCATCTTCAAAACACAATTAACGATTATTAACCCCTCGTTTCATATCGTTGTTACCAATCACAAAGTACTACTCTAAATTAACCACCTTTAATTTTCAGTCCCCAAATTACCGATTAGGGGTTTTACACTACACACTAGTCCTCAATCAATCACGTGCTCCTCGGGGTTCATCAACGTTCAAATAAATCAAAATCTTATTTCTCCTCTATTTAATCCTCATAAATTTATTTAGCATTTCCCACCATGTAATATATCCAGGACAATTATTTAAAATCAAACCCTAACCTCCATGAAAATCCTTTACCAATATTTTTATAATTTATTTATAAACCCTAAACCTAAATCTCCATGCAAAACATTTTAAATTATTTTAATTCATGTAATTAACAACCCTAACCTACATTAACCCTAAACCACAATAAACCTCAACATCAACACACAAAACACCCACAAGACATATAAACCCTAGTAAAATAACTCACATAACCATAAACAAGGAAAGAGGGAGTGATATACCTAGCCGGAGAACAGCGGGTCAGCAGGGTGGTGGTGGTGATCGGCTAAGGTGGCGGTGGAGGTGATGAAATGGTGGCTCGGGTGGAGGTGTTGCAATGGTGGTGGTGGTGATCGGTTAAGGTGGCGGTGATGAAATGGTGGCTCGGGTGGAGGTGTTCGCCAGACTGGGGAGTCGATGGGGGGCAGAGTCGGAGCTACAGGGAGGCTCGACGTTGGAAGCGGGGACAGCGGGCGGAGCTGTGGGTTGGAGGGTGTAGTGGTCGTCGGAGCACCGGGGGTTGCAGCTCGATGCGGGAGGAGCAGGTTGCAGCGGCTGAGCTGCGGGGGTGCGGGCTCGACGCGGGTTGGGCAGTGCCGGAGCTGAGATCGAATGCCTGAGCACCGCGGGGGGCTCGACGCTGGATCGGGGAGATCAGCGCCGGAGAAGCTACGCCGGCGCTCTGGAGGGGCAGATGCGGGGACAGCTCGGCCGGAGTGAACTTCCCCAGGAAGAAGAAAGGAAGAAGAAGAAGAAAGGAACAAGAAGAAGGAAAACATATATTTAGCGGTGGCTCAATTTTCTAGGTGGAGGAGAAAGGAGAGATAGTATGGGGTTTTCAATGTACCTAGGGATTAGGGCCTGCATTGGGGAGAGGGGGAAAGGATATTATATAGGGGATTGTGTGAAGGATGGATGGTGGTGATGCTCCCAATTCAAAAGAAGGGTTGGGATCTTACATGAAGGGAATAGGTTTCTTCATGAAAAATAAGGGGAGGAGATGGGTTGACTACGGTCAAAGAAGGGGTAGCCTCTCCATTTGGCCTTGGCCAATGAGGTGAGGACACCTAAATCAATAATTGCAACTAAGCCCCTTAAATTTGGGTATTTGCACAAACACGTAAAATGATACAAAAAAATTATGGAGGAATTGGTGTTTGGTGTTTTGTAGGGTGAGGGGGTATTATGTGTTTGGCATGGACTTAATTAAATGGGCATTGGGATTAAATGGGGATTAAAATAGGATTAGTCAAAATTGTATCCCCGATTTAATTAGAATAAAAGTGTCCCGCGCTTTTAAATTAAATGGGGGCACTTGGGGTCTAAATTTGGAAATGACACAAAGGTCAAAAATGGTATGGGCTTGGAGTCAGTCTTGGACCCTTTAGTTGGTCCGGCTCAATGGGTTAAGTTGGTATCTCAAAATTGAAGGTAACAACACAGGTGTCCAACACGGGATTTAATTATGAGATTTTGGATACGGGAAGTTATGCAATTAATTTAAGGCACAACAGATTTAATTTTGAGTGGCGGAAAAGCCCAGTGCCTAAATTGGCGAGTCAAGTCAGAAGTAGAATAGTCCGATGGAATTTATGGGCTGAAATTGGGCTCCGAATAATTCAACAATGGTAGGACGCGCCAAGGGTTTAATTAATAAATAACAGACATAAGCAACCCTACTCTAAACCTCAAACATCTGCTGCTAAACCAAAATTTTTCCAACCCATACCTGACTATCTATAGAATTAATTGAGGGAGTTTACAGCATCCACTACCATCTCTGGTCCCAATAAAGCCCTCTCACCAATATCATCCCATGATAACGGAGTGTGACATCTTTGTCCATACAATGCCTCAAATGGTGACATCTCGATACTGGCTTGGTAGCTGTTGTTGTATGAAAACTCTACCAAGTGAAGATGATCCTCCTAAGAGCCTCCAAGATCCAAAACACAAGTGCGCAGCATGTCCCCGAGAGTCTGAATAGTCCTCCCCGACTGTCCGTCAGTCTGAGGGTGATATGCAGTACTGAACTTGAGCTGAGTGCCCAAGCTAGCCTTCAAACTCCTCCAGAAGTGGGACGTGAAGCGATTATACCGATCCGAGACTATACTCAAAGGAACACCTTGTAAAATGACTATCTGGCGCACATACATCTCCGCGAGCTTCTCCGTAGATGTACCCACTTTGAATGGCAGAAAGTGGACTGATTTGGTCAACCTGTCCACGATAACCCAAATCGTATCTTTATATCCTTGAGAACGCGGAAGTCCTGAAACAAAATTCATGGTCATATGCTCCCATTTTTACTCTGGAATGGGTAAAGGCTGAAGCAATCCTCCGGGCCTCTGTCTCTCTGCCTTTACCTGCTGCAAACCAAGCATCTGGATAGGAAGCTAGCTACCACCGGCTTCATACCATACCACAAAACATGCTCTATCATGTCTCTATACATATTGTTGGCACCTGGATGCATAAAGTACTAAGATCGATGCGTCTTTTGAAGAATCTTCTCGTGCAATGATCCACTCGGTACAAACAATCCGTTACCGTGCCACAAAGATCCATCACCAGCAATACTGAAGTCTTCTGACAACCCTATCTGAACCTGTGCTCTGATGCTCCCCAGAGACTCATCCTCGAACTGTGCGGCTCTGATCTGGTCTATCAACTCTGACTATACCTGAAGTCCCCACAACTATGCTGCGACTCCAGAAACTAATACCTTAATGCCCAAACTGTCAAGATCGGCCAATAAGTGTCTGTCCCTTATCAAGTGCATAGCCACTAGATACCTGCTCAAGGAATCTATGACTATGTTGGCCTTCCCTGGATGGTATTACAAATAAATTTTGAAGTCCTTCATCAACTTCAACCATCGCCGCTGCCTCATGTTGAGCTCTTTTTGTGTAAACACATACTTTAAGCTCTTGTGGTTCATAAAGATCTCTACTCTCTCTCTATACAAGTAGTATTTCTATAATTTAAGAGCAAAGATTACTGTTGCCAACTCCAAGTCATGGGTAGGATAATTCTTCTCATGTGGACGTAATTGCCTGAAAGCAAAGGCAATCACCTTCCCGTTCTGCTGCAAAATACAACCCAAACCCTTAACTGATGCATCACTGTATATGGAAAATCCTCCTACTCCTGATGGAAAAATTAATATAGGAGCTACAGTCAACCGCTTCTTCATCTCCTCAAATGCTGACTGACAATCCTCAGTCCAGACGAACTCCACGTCCTTCCTGGTTAGTCTAGTCACCGGCTCCGCAAGTTGGGAAAATCCTGAACAAACCTCTGATAGTAGCCTTCCTGTCCCAGAAAATACCTGATCTCTGCTACTGAACTCAGTGTAGACCATGACTCAACTGCTAAAATCTTCTTGGGGTCTACTTAGATTTTGTCTTTTGTAATCACATGCCCGAGAAATTCAATCTTATCAAGAAAGAACTCACACTTCGAAAACTTGCCATATAGCTTCTCCTTCCTGAGGGTCTCCAGAACTATCCTCAAGTACTTCTCGTGCTCCTCTGGGATCTTTGAATATATCAGAATATCATTAATAAAGACTACAACAAATGATCCAAGTACAGATGAAATACCTTGTTTATCAGGTTCATAAATATCGTCAGGGCATTGGTTAACCCAAACGGTATCACCAAGAACTCAAACTGCCCATACCGAGTCCTAAAAGCTGTCTTCGGGATGTCTTCCTTCTTCACTTTCACCTGATGGTACCCCCGACCTCAAGACAATCTTTCATAATACCTTCGCTCCGTTCAACTGGTCAAACAAGTCATCAATCCACGGCAACAGTTATTGGTTCTTGATAGTTTGTTGAGTGCCCTGTAGTCGATACACATACGTACCGACCCATCCATTTTTGGTACAAAAAGTATTGGAGCACCCCATGGTGATGAACTGGAACAGATAAAGCCCTTGTCTTATAACTCATCTACCTGCTTCTTCAACTCTGCCAGTTCGATATTTTTTACTCTATAGACATGCTGTGATATTGGCTTTGTGCCTGGCACCAAACCTATAGAGAACTCCACATTCTGTCCGATGGCAACCCAGATAACTCCTCTAGAAATACAGCAGTGAGGGGCCGGGCACCAACTGAGGTGCAGTAACAGTTGCAGCAAAACAGAGAGGATGCAGTAGCATCAGCACAGTACAAAACTGCAGTGTGCAACCATCAGCAACTCTCAGTATCAACAGAAAACAACAAGAACGACCCCTGAAGAACAAGGCTACAATAAGGAGTTTCATACTGTATGAGATGCAGTAGCTTGTGCATCAGCTGCACAGTACAACAGTGAAGAAAAGCAGTATGCATTGGCATCAACTCGAGCCACTGCAGCAGCATGCTCGAGCTCCACAAGTGGATGCAGTAGCATCAGTGCAAGTGAAGCCCTGAAGCACAGTTGCAGCAAAAGTGCACCAAGAAGAGCAACTGTACAACACATGAAGCATACAGCAAGTGTAGTTTCAGCGCAAGCCAAGGTTTGCACTAGCGGTCAGCAAGAACACTGAGCAGCAGCAACAATACCTGTGCAGTGCAACAACAGTACAGTATTAGCAACACAGGGAGCTTGTATCAGTTAGCTTGTTGGGTTAGTAGCTTATTGTTAGTATAGTTATTATAACTAGTAGTTAATATAGCTAGATAGTTAGTTATATATACTTGTTATCTAAATAGTTAGATAGATGTACCTACTAGTCATAATATTAACTATATGTAGATATGTAGTATTGTATTGATATGTTAGTATGAAGTATATATATATATATATATGTAATAGTATGTATTATATGTTAAGTTAGTAGGTATGTATTGATATGTATTATATGTTAGTAGTTGTAGTATTTAATAGTCAGTATATGTTTGGCATATAGTTTAGTATATGAGGGTTAGCTATATATTAGCTATAAATGAGGATTTGAATTACCTTGGATACCAAGGTAATGTCAAGGTAATTGGTCGATTATCAAGGTATTGGATTTGAGTATCGAGATGGGTGTGTAAGTAGTGTGATACGCATTGGTTCAAGGCCAAGGTATCCAAGTTGCATTAGTTAGCTAAGATATTATAGGTATTGTCTTGTATATATATATAAATTACTATTTTCATATTAAAAACTTGCGTATCCTATGATACGGCCTTTTGTGCATCTTTTAGTATCTTAGCGTAGCTAGTGTGGCTTAGTTTCATAGTGTATGGACCTAGTATCCTAGTGTTGGACTCATACAACCTAGAAATAGCCGATTTGACCTAGTTTGACTATTTTGACTTAGAAATGGCTTTGTGACCTAGAATTGTAATAGTTTAACTTATTTTTAATCCAGAACCTTGTATTGATGTAATATACCATATATAGGTCTGTGTGACACCGGCTTGGGCATCGAGAGACACACCATGCTCAGGACCTCAGGTAAGTATATTTCTTTGTTAGTTTTTATTTTATAATATTGTATATATCTCATATTCTAGAACTGTATACTTGAGTATGACACAGTAGTTTCACGGACTGGTACTACATAGATCCTATCAGAAGATTTTATCCCCTACCATGTTCAGCGGATACTCCTTCATATATATTTCATCGTGTGTATTGGATATTGATTATTTTTTTTTCATGTTCACACACTGCTCCTGTTCAGTTTGCTTATTCGTGTACACACACTTCTCGTGTTCAGTGTGATTATATTCGTGTATACCCACTACTCGTGTTCAGTGGCCCTATTCGTGTTCATAACGTGCCATGATTGGATCCATTGGTATTAGTTTGGGAAGGAGGAGTAGGAGTTGATTATGTGATCAAAGCCCCATTGTTATTCGTGTATATGTCGATTACATACCACACTTATAATCGAGTTACCTTATTGATCATATTCAACCTAAACAGATCACATAATAAACTTGTATTCTGAGGCACATTAGTTATATTTCAGTTATTCATTTATATTGTAGATATTCATAATGCTTGTTCTTTATTCTCATACATTACCTGTTCTTTCTTGTTTATTTCATTCATATGTTTAGTTATGATGTATTTTTTTTTTATCTGTTTTATACGCTCGATTATATTATGGAAACTGCTTTCAGAGGTATGTACTTCGTACCAATCCTAATTGGATATATTTTTCTAGATGATTGGTTCATAAATCAGTTTTTTATATTCTACGGGCCGCAGGATGGCATACCTTTAGAGGATACTCCAATAGACCAGGAGGATTTCGTGCAGAGCCTGAGGAGGTTTAGTTTATATTTTGATGGACTTGTATTAGACCATTCTTTGAGATTCATGGTATGTACATTATTTCAGACTTGTGGATTGTATCTTGATTCTTTCCTTTGCTATTCCATTTATGCTTTATCTTCCTTAGTTTGCATTATGATTGAGTATATAGTTATATTGTAAGATACCATATTATTCCTTTTTTTGGAGTTAAGATGATTGACAGGTACCATATTTATATTGTTAAGATGTTTAGTTAGTTAGAATTAACCTAGACAGCGTTCTACCGTCGATGCTGTAGCGTAGGCTGGGCGTACCCACGTACTCGTGCCCGAATATTGTGTGCGGGTTATGATAATTAGAAATATTCCTAGTTAGACCTGCATGGACCACCACAAAAATGTGTCATAATCCGCACCGGGTGTAGGGGCACGAGTACGTGAGTACTTCCAGCGTACGATGCAGCATCGGCGATAGAACGCTGTCTAGGTCAACAATACTATCTATACAGCTCACATAATATATATAATGTACCTGTTAAGATATCTCAACTCCCAAATATAGGACAATATAATAATATGATAATGGTAAACAATACTAAATTATATTATAAAATTAGAGAAAGATATTACATGATATAGAATAGAAGAAAAGAAATAAAGTCATAATAAATCATAAGTCCAAGTCTAATCAAAACTCAATAGCCTCAAATATAATACATGCCAAAATATCTAACGGATATATACAATTTCAAAAATGAACTAACTATGTCACATCGACTGCTAGTACTATCTTAAAATGCTCTATGGGTGTTATCTCAACGGACTTACCATCCCGTGGCCCATAGTGTATAGGATATAAGTCCTATAATAAATAATCTAAAAAATATATCCGATCAGGATTGGAGAAATGTACAATCCAATAACAGTTCTAATAATTGACAGAAACTATAAGACAACAATAACAATGAAAAGAAATGATGAAAGTAACCGAAGTAACAAATATCACAAGAAGAGTATCATGGTGAATAATTTAAATAAACTGAGAATAATATGGTAAGGAACAATAATGTAATGAACTGGAATAAAGGAAACAATATAGTAAATGTGTCTTGAAATATCAGTAAGATAATATGATCGGCTTGGGCCTAACACAGGCTATATATAGAAGGTGAGCTAGCGTGATTACATGTGAGTTGCATGATCTTCTAGCTATCACTGGCTACACTAAATCGTGGGCTATAAGGTATGATCACATATCCACTAATATTTTCCCAACCCCGACTAGTACACAGATCCAAATCATGACACGTTATAACACATATATCACGGTGCATGGTCTATAATATCATGCACTATGATCATGGTCTATATAATCATAAATATATCATGTAATCACTGAGTAATCACGAAGTATGACGCGACACGGTGATCACTGAGTAATCACAACAATAACATCTCATGACAGAGATCCACGTATACCAATCTGTGTAACCATCGTGTCAGTAATCAATTATCTCAATACTAAATATATAAAACTTAGAGACTATCAAATAAGAAACTATAATAGAATATACTCGTCTGTGGCCCTGAGAAAATGGTATATCAGTATCCGAACCTGTGTCACACTCACCAATATATGAAATACCATGTCACTTGGGTGTAATGAATGAAAAATTAGTTAAAATACACAAATATAATTTTTTAGGCCATTACTAGGTCATTCTAGTCAGACTAGGTGTTATTTAGATTTTTAGGTCCATAACTAGCTTCTAGGGTGATTACTAAGGTAATTAGCTCATGACAACTAATATCTAGCTAATACAAGACCATACTAGTTATACTAACTAATATACTAAGTATCTATCAATCCTAGATAATATATTACACTAGTTAGTATACTAGTATATAGACTAATTACCCATTCCCTGACTAATACCTTAGCTTTTAGTCTTGATATCAGATATTGTCACGCCCCGGAACCAGAATACTAGAAAACGGGACTGACAAGGCCCGCTATGTATACTTAGAGCACTCCGGTACACCGTATATACGGTGAAGCTGTAAGACATAAAGGGTCGCTACTACAAACCAAAAGTTAAGCCTCATTCCAACTACACTAGTGTCTCAATCACAAGAACAACATAAATAAAAACAAGATGTAAGATCTGCTGAAGTATAATAGTAAAGTATTCCAAACTATAATATACAAATAATCATGATGCTAGTAAATACAGAATAAACAAAATAGCTAGAATCTGAGTCATACATGATCAACCCTAGGATATTTCAATCCTGTTAATGCCTGTAGTCTAAGTGATCAAACCAAAACACGAGGTAAACATGTGCTCAGTGGCTAAACACCCATAAAATAAAATATACGTCAGGATGGGGAAGTAAGAAAATCAACTCAAGCGGTCTGGTGCTCCTGGTGGCCACTATCCTCAGAAATGTACGAAAGATCCCCCAGTATTGCTATTGGATCTGGCCATACAAAACCAGTGGGGTCAGACCCCCAAATAGCAAGTACCATAAAAGAAGTCAATCTAGAAACTTAAACCAACAACACAAGCAATACAAATACTAAAAAGTAAAGACTAATTGTAAAAGATCTCAGGATAATGAAGGAAATACTGTAAACTGCAATGAGATATATCCTGAACTGATAATCAATAGAGTAATAAGTACAGAAAATAAAGTATGATTATGTAAAGCCTAGACTTTCTATCATCCATAAATTACGATAAATCATATATGTACGGCTTGATACTTTAGCTAACTAGGGTTATCACAATCCTAATTACTAACAATTATAATTCAACGCGATGTTAGAGTTCCTTCTGATTATACCACTACAGTCCGTCCGGGATATCCATATACACAAACCAGCACCGGATAGTCCTCAAGATACTCCATAATATAAATCACTGGATACTCCTGAAGAAAACTGTATGAATAACCGAGACTCCACGCAACCTCGAAAAATCTCTAGCCATGTACTAAGTAAATTTCTAGTTATTAACCCCTAGAAGTTTCTTGTATGAATCTGGGTATGGCATTCCGCAGAATCCATCCTAGACATAATGAAACAAAATAAATTCTAAT
Organism: Iris macrosiphon; assembly: GCA_036927795.1. Classification (NCBI taxonomy): domain Eukaryota; kingdom Viridiplantae; phylum Streptophyta; class Magnoliopsida; order Asparagales; family Iridaceae; genus Iris; species Iris macrosiphon. The sequence continues at coordinate 41,873,025 of JAYESA010000011.1, forward strand.
AGAAATATAAACAGGTTTAATATACATTGCACATACAAACTCATGTATGCCACGACAACAACCAAGCCACGTGTAATCAAGTGAAGCCAGGTAAAGCTATGTGAAGCTATGTCAATCCAGGTGAAGCCAGGTAAAGCCATGTGAAATCAAGTAAAGCCATTACAACCATGTGAAGCCATGTCCAACAAGATGAAACCAAGTAAAACCAATCAGGCCATGTCCGATGAAGCCATATAAAGTTATGGCAAGTCAAGTCCAGTCAATCATGTCATCATGTTTAGTCGGGCAAGGCCGAATAAAATTGAGTAAAGCCAAGTCAAGTCAAGTCATCTGAAGCCATCCAAGTTTATGTCTAAATCAGTTCAAGTCAACGCGTATCCAAGCAAAATCCAAAAGTTTCAACATAATATTACAAAAATAAAGAATTCCTAAAGAAATAGCACGATCGGTATATCATCGTTACAGTCCAGTACACCGTCGGTACACATGTCCAGAGATAAGAAAAATACAGCAAGTTCTGGATTCCAACAATTTGGTATACCGTTGGTATGCTATATTATACCATCGGTATGTCGTTCCAAGTAGGTAAACAGTTACAGGAAAATAAAGTTCCACTAATTGGTATACTGTCAGCACAGCCCAGTACACCGTCGATATGTCGGCCTAGACAAATATCTAACAATGTCGGCAAGATTGGTATATCATCGGTATAATGTAGTACACCGTCGGTATGCCGATAGGATTCACAGGTAATTATCTAGAAATCAAATCGGTCAAAATTGGTATACCATCGGTACACTGTAGTATACTGTCAGTATGCCAATTTTTAAGAATAAATATGGTTAAGTCAAGTATGATTTTTGGGACCCAAATCAAACCACTAAATTTATAAAAACCAAGTCTAACAAGAAGTCAAGTCTAGGATAAGTCTCATATCACAGTATGGACTAAATCTTATGGTCACAACTCCGGTACCATTTTTGTTACCGAGTTACCAAAAATGGACGAAACAAGATTCTATAAGAAATTAAAACTGAGACGGTCACTAGGCTAGAATTCACGATATGAACAATAGTAGTGAAACAAGCCTAAGCTAAAAAGCACCAACCAAGCTCCAAGAGTGTAAAATGACAGAAAGTAAATAAAGTTCACGAAATCGGCAAGGTGTACTTGTCTAATACGAGCTTCCAGCTAAATCTTCTAGTCCACCACCCCAAAGGGGTTCAGAAACCACACTCCAGGTCTCAAGACTACACTTCCAAGCTCGAGAGGGAAATGAAGAAGAGATGAGAGAGAAAGAGAAAGAAATAAAATGAATCAAGTACTATTTATAGAGAAATATCTCAAAAATATGTTAAAAATATCTCAAAAATGAAACAAATATTTATTGGACAGTATACCGTTGGTATACTGTAGTATACCGTCGCTATACCAGTCAGGTAGTAAATTTTCAATTTTAACAATTTCTGAGCTTCCTCGAGATCCAATAAAATGCAAAAACTAGCACAAAATAAGTATCCGTATAAAATATGAATATTGTGATACGAGTCTCACAGATATCCCATACCCCACTACCTAGGAGTATACCCTACTGCACTTAGTATTTTACCTCACTCACACACACCCAGCTATCACATTCCTAGGTCACTTTGGTATCAATCACCACTCTGATACTCTAGGGTTCTAATATACTAATTACTTACCACTACTGATACATACTCCATTCCTTCAACATCTAGTATTCCATTTCCTAATGCTGTTGTGTACCCCATTATACCCTACATATCAATTCCCCCTTCAATTATTGTAACACTACTTTCATTTACCCCAACTTATTATTTTTGATATTGCCCAGAATCATATCTATCCTAGCCTACTGCTTTATTGGATCATACGTACCTCACTACAACTCTAATTGAATACAGGCCTACTCTAGTTCCCAACTGATACTTACCATCACCTGTGTACTCATGTGCACAGGTAACACTGGTACCCCCAAGCTGCTGCATCACTCTTTCTACTCAAGCTCCCTCTTATACTTGTGTTGCTGCTACTGCTACACTATGAAGCTTAGTTGCTGTTGTAACTACTGCAAATATGCTGCTTTAATGTGTATCCGTACACACAGTGCTCTAATACACTAATGTTGTGATAGGCTTAGGCTACCTCTCAGGTAACCCCCTTTACTTGTTGTTGGGGTCATGTCACTCAAGCACGACTCAGATCAGCGCATACAATGCACTGATCTCTCCCCCTCCCCACACTGCTTATATAGCCTAAGTCTGTTGCAACATCAATTACCTTAGCACAGAGCTCACACTCAAAGTCTCACAAGTGAGTACCCTCTCATGCTCACACCACAAGTTCACAGTCACACATACACAAACAAACACTTTCCTTCTTTCACACTTTCCTTCACCTAAGCACCCATAGTCCCAAGTTCAACACACACAAACATAAATAATGTATACATATACACATATATAATTATATACATATATCTATATAATAGACTAGAAGCATTTAAGCAAATACTTAGAGTGTACAATTAGAGTATTCATGATATACACTCAACCAAAGTCCCAAATCTTCCAATTCTGAACAATTATCATTCCCATATATCAATTACACCTATTCATAACTAATGCAAATAGTTATAAGTAAAATTGAAGAATAATTACCCAAATCACCCAAAATGAATCCTATATCATATCGTATCACTAAATACCATGATACGCTCTACTCGTGTCCAATTATGGATACGTATCTAGTTCCATCTCATCAATCTAAGCATAATTAGATCTAATTGGTCTTATGACACACACTTGATGTATCAATCTAAAAATTCTCCTAAAATGGGCATAAATTACCATGTAAAAATTATAATAGAGGTACTATGAACCTAGTTCTTATTCCAATAGGTAGCCCTAAGCCAAAAAAGATTTTCTAATAGTTAAATGCATAAATTATAGTCTATATTATAGGAAAAATTATAATTTACCTATTTGGAGATAGATTCCCAAAGAAATGCTCAATAGAACACAATTAGGATACAAAACTCCTTGTTGATTCCTCTTTTTTCAAGTGCTCCTTGCAATCCAAGCTGCAATGCTCCTTAGATGATGTAATTGGGAGGGAATGAGAGTGAATTAGGTTTAATTTGGTGGAGGGATGAATTAATTTAGGAAAGAATACAATTGGGGATCTCTAATAAAATGAATTAATGAGAGGAGAGAGAGAGAACCTCTTCAAGTGGCCGACCCCCTTTTCCCTCTCCTAATAAATTATACCTTGTATAATAAACCTCTACTTGCAAGTTATGAGATTTAATTAGGGAGGGCTATATTAGAAAAATTCTAAGTCTTCATAAAACTAATCTAATCTCCTTAATTAATTAAGATAATTGGTCTAGTGGGCCAAACCCAATGTTGGCCTCAATGTGTCATGACAATCTAAATGGATCTAGTAATGACAAGTCCAAAAATAGGCTAGCCCACAAACTAATAAATGAATAACATAATATAATATAGATAATTAGAAACACAAAATATAAATATTTTCTAACTAAATAATAAATATACTAAATGACAAATATACACTCATCAAGAAATATGGTAGTGAAAGCACATCCCCTGACGGAGCCATGAGTAAAGTCACTGTAAAGTCAGGAAAAAGAAGACAGTTAGAACCACCAAGATAGCATGCGCACCAAAATACAACTGGGGCATGTAATAACATACATGCGGTCGAGTCATATGAGGCGCATATGACCACATACATGCGGCCAAGTCATGTCAAGTGCATGTCAGGACATCCATGAGGCCAAAGTCATGTCAGACGCATATCATGACATCCATGCTGCCGAGTGAGATGCATACGATGCCATTCATGTGGCCAAATCAAGATCGACTCATGCAGCCCAAGAAAGGCCCACGCATAAAGCATGCAGCAGGGTCATGTGGAAAAGATTGCACATGTTCTAATCCATGTGGCAGACTGTGTGTAAAGGGTCTGTGCGTCCAGATTTTATCTTCCCCAAAATTCCTTACCCTTAATGGGCACTTAAACGTCTGGGTAGAAAGTTGGGGCCTCTCCTTGGCCTTAGACGAAGAGGCATGGCGTTTACCCTTGTTGTCAACCTTCTTGGCCATAGACGATTATCACCCTCACTTTTTTATTCAAGGGTAGCTTGATAATTGAAATGGGTATTATTTATTTTAGGATTAATTGTATTTAATTTTGTGCATGCATGATTAATTATTTATTTATTGCTAGTTGTAAATTTATTTTAGACTTATATAGTGGACCTAACCTATTTATTAGAATGCACGAACCAACACTTTTAGACTAGTTTAGATTAAGCCCATTAAATTAGGCCCATGGATTATGAGGTTGATTAATTAGAGAAACCATTAGACTAGAACATTCACTCCCTAAATAATTTCTTTATGAGAGACCCCAAGGGATATTTGTGATATTTTATATTGCTTAGGGAGGGGGTTACATGGCCGGCCACAAGGAGGAGAGAGAGAGAGCTCATTCACTTTACCAAATTGTAAATTCTAGATCTACAATTTCCCTCTTCCAAATTCCCTCCTTTCCCTCATTAATTCTCTACTAATTCTTCACCAATCTCTTTCTAAATTCTTTATTGAGGTTTCTACATCAAGTATCTACAAGAAGGAAGCAAGGAACAAGGAGGAGGAGGCTAAGATCTACAAGGAGAGGAGCTACATGGCAATTGGGAACTTTTTATTAGGAATCCATCTCCAAATAGGTATATTTCAGTTTTCCTCCTTCTAATAGACTCTAGATCTGAGATTTAACCATAAAAAACTAACCCACATGCATAGGCTACCCATAGAAATTGATTTTAGGTTCATCGGAGACCTACGGTGGAAGTTTTGTCCAATTTGGTGTCAATTTTGGGGAAATTCTGAGATTGGCACATGTAGTGCTTGTCATTATGTTTAATAAATCTAAATAACATTTGATTGATTATTTGTGACTTGTGCTGTGTCCACAATTGGATACTTGTAGGCCGTATCTGGTTAATTTGACGAAACGGGTTAATTTTGGAGATTTTCCTCCGACATGGGGCCTTGTGCATATCATATTATGATACGGACACATAGATACTCTAATTACTATATGTATTATTCATAATTAATGTATTGGACTTGCTCGTATCCTCTGGGGTGCGTTTGGTTGTGTGTTGGAGCCGTATCGTAAGCATATCATAGAGAAAGTGTGATACGGGTGCGGTGCACTCTATGTGTTTGTTATTTTGCCCTCTTTGCTATACGTGCATGTGTATTGATATATATATATGCTATCTATATAATATATAGTATATATAATAGTGTATATTATTTTTGGGTATATGTGTGTGTCTATGTGCATATATATATATTGGTGTATATAGTTATCCATATATGTATATGTATATGTATATATATGTGTGTTAGTTTATATATATATATATATATATATATATATATATATATATATATATGTTATACATACGTGTTTGTATACAGATTCATATGTATAAGAGGTATTATATGTATCTATGTATCTATGTATATATATAGTTATCTATATGTATATATCTATATACTTGTATAATTATGTTTGTGTGTGGGTGTGAGGAGACTCGGGGAGGTGCAGCAAGTTATGGAGTGAGCATTATGGCAGCAAGAATGGGGAGAAGACTGTGCAGTATCCCTCTGCACAGTGGCTTCAGTGTTCGACAATGCACAATGGCAAGGGAAGGACAGCAGAGCTCATGCACTGTACAGCAGCAAACTGCTCGTGCACTGCACAACAGCCAACTATATTAGAGGAGAGCAGCAGCCACAACACAATGGGGCAGAGAGCAGTATCAGGGCTACTGTGCCCTACACCGAGGGTGGAGTCAGGTTCAGCAAGTTCACTATGCAGTTTTTACTGCACAGTATCGAGTTCAGTGAGTCCCTGGGCAGTTTCCAGTGCATGTATCAGTACATTCTTTCCTGTGTAAGCCGGGCACAGTTTCAGATTTCGTTCACTGTGCAGTTTAAGTGTTTGGGTTTGTGTTTCAGTTTTATTGGTAGTTGGGTGTTGGGTTATGAGGTATTGATGTGGGATAGTTAATATGATAAATATATTGGGTATTAGTTTAGTTGTTAGTTGAACTATTAAGTTAGCTAATAGTAGCTAGTACCTATATATGTATATTTATGTTAGTATAGATATATACCTTATTAGTTTAATATTAGCTAAATATATATATACTTGTATTAATTGTTATTGTTATTAGTTAGATACATTATAGTGTTAGTTATATAGTTAGTATTAGTTGGATATTATATATATGTGTTAGTTTTATGTTAGTTTTGTATTGCCTCGGGATACCAAGGTATTATCAAGGTATTGAGCCAATACCCAAGGTATTGGGTTTGGGTATCGAGATCGGTGCGATACGTATTGGTGCAAGGCCAAGGTATCCTATTTCAATTGATATAATATAATATTATAATATTTGACTTAAATATATATATAATACTATTTTCATATATTAAACTTGTGTATCTTAGGATACGGCTCTTTGAGTGTCGTCGTGTCTCTTATCTTAACTAGTATCGCATAGTTTCATAGTGTATCGACTTAGTGACTTAGTTATAGACTCTTGCAACTTAGATTTTATTGGTTTGACTTAGAAATGACATATGACTTCAAATTTTATCAACTTCACTTATTTTATTCTTAAACCTTGTATTGATGCAACATACCATATATAGGTTGTGAGACATCGGCTTGGGCATCGAGAGACACACCTTGCTCAGGACGTCAGGCGAGTACATTTCTCTGATAGTTTTTAATTCATAATATTGTATATATGCATGTTCTAGAATTGTACACATTGATCCCGATACAGTGATTTCACGGACTGGTACTATATGCATCCCGTCAGGAGATGTTATCCCATACCGTGTTCAGCGGGTACTCGTGTACATTGTATCTCATCGTGTATATTGGGTATTAATTATATTTTGTGTTCACACACTGCTCATGTTCAGTGTGCTTATTTATGTACACCTATCGCTCGTGTTAGGTGGTTATGATATTCGTGTACATCCACTGCTCGTGTTTAGTGGTTATATTTCGTGTTCGTAGCGTATAGTGATTGGATCCATCGGTATTAGTTGGAGGTAAGAAAGTAGGAGTTGATTATGTGATCAAAGCCATTGTTACATGGTGTATATTCTTGTTACATACCTCACTTGTAATCGTCTTACCTAATCATGTTCACCCATCCCGATAACATAATGAACTTGTTTTTTGAGGCACATTAGTTTAGTTTAGATTGCAGTTATTTTATCATATTGTGATATTCATATTGTTGATCAATATTCTCGTATATTACTTGTATATCTATTGTTCATCATTCATATGTTTAGTGATCTTGTATTTTATTTCTATTTTTGTTTATATGCTCGATTATGCTATTGAAACTGCTTTCAGATGTATGTACGTCGCTCCAATCCTGACTGGATATATTCTTCCAGATAACTGGCTTTTAGATCAATGTCCCACATTCTACAGGGCTGCAGGACGGTGTACCTTTAGAGGATACTCCTATTGACCAGGAGGACTTAGTTGTAGAGCCCGAGGAGGTCTAGTTTATTTGTTTTGGATTGTATTTGACTATTATTTTGGTAGATTCACATCTTGTATATTATTTCAAATTATGGATTGTATCTTTATTCTTTTCTTCATTATTCCATTCGTGTATTATTCTATCTTAATTTGTTTATGATTGAGATTAGTTATTCTTGTGAGATACCATATTGCTCCTCCGTTTGGAGTTGAGATGATTGACAGGTACCATATTATATTATTAAGATGTTAGATAGTTAGAAATGACCAAGATATCATTCTACCACCGATTCTGCGACGTAGGTTAGGCGTAAACATGTACTCGTACCTGAATATCCGGGTGCGGGTCGTGATATCAATGAAGACAAAGCTTTATGAGCCATAACAGATGGTCGGAGAAGATGACCGAAATCCAAGTACGAGTCGGAGACAAAGGGGAAGGAGGAACTTAGAAAAATAAAAAGTTCTCTCTTCTCCAAAACCCTATTTATAGGCCACTAAAGAGAGAATGGCAACTTTTTGATTTTTATGTCCTACTAACATCTAATGACAGTGACGGACGATTAGATTCTTGATGCAGCTCTATAATTTGTAACCATTAGTTTGGGATCTGTGTGAAGAGGCGGGTCAGAATTCTAGGAGATCTGCTCCAAGATCGAAGCAAATCAAAATATTTAATGAAGATAACAGCCTGGAAGCGCTTGCCCATGCGGCCCAAGTGCTCTCCTCCATGCTTCTTCTTAAAAGTATTTCAAACTTATCAGTTTGAAAATATTGAAGGGGGTATTGTAGAATCATGGAAAATATGGATCCATGCGTCAAACATCCATGTGCCTTATAGCCAACTAAAGGGAAATTGGGCCACAGTGTTATCATGAGACCCCGAAAGACAACATCCATGCGTCCTAGGATGTCAAAATAAGCATTGGCTCTGACATGACATCCTGAGAACCAGATCGCGTCTGACACAAAATCCTAATTGAAAGGTTCTTTCAATGCCTTCGAAAATATGAGCACACTAAATGACAAAAGCTCTCGTCAGCCTAATAATGACTCCTGACAGGCGTGCATTACCATGTGAACGACGCCATACATCTGTGGACACATGTATCTCAGACTCCATGTGTCCAATGCATCTCTGGCCATATGTATCCCAGACTCCATGCGTCTAGTGCATCTCTGGCCACATGCATCCCAGATTCCATGAATATAACAGTTCTCCCTGCGATAAAATCTTTATGTTGCAACTGAAAAGATTCTCTAAAATAAGTGTAGGCCACCGTAAAAGAATTGAAAATATATATCCATGCGCTAAACAAACATGCACCCCAAAGTCGACTTAAAAGAAATAAGGGCGCAGGATGACCATACGGCCAAGAAAAAATAGCATCCATCCACCCCAAATATTGGCCTCATAAAGGCCTGACACCATGATTATGTAAGACACTGAATCCTGACAAAAAAGATTTTTTGAACGCCTAGAAAGATGTGACCACACCAAGCGATAAGAAGTTCTCGTCAGACTAATAATGACTTCTAACAAGCGTAGAATGGCACGTGTATGAGACTCTGGCCCAATGCTTCCCTGGCTCCATGCGCTCCATGCGACTATGGCCCTATGCGTCCCAGGCTCCATGCGCTTCATGCGATTCTGGCCCTATGCATCCCAGACTCCATGCCCTCCATGCGACTCTGTCTTTATGCATTCCTAACTCTATGGGTTCGATTCGTCTCTGGCCCCATGGGTTTCTGACTCTACGAGTCCCATATGTCTCTGGCCCCATATATTCCAAACGCCATACGTCTCAAGCATCTCAGACTCCATGCATCCTACATGGCAAGGTTTTCTGAGACAAAATCTTTCTGTTGTGATTCTCTCCAACTAAATGCGGGCCACGTGTCAAGCTGACCAAGTCACGCAAACAAAAAATAAGAACCGCCAGGATCTCCAGTAACAACAAATTCCAACAAAACGTGCATGTGGCAGCTTGCCCTAGACTCAATCCATATTATCCGACTACAGTTGCAACCATATTCTGTTAAAGGAGCCCCATGTGGCCACCAAACATAAGAACATGTGGCACCTCCATCAATATGATGGTTATAAATAGAGGCAACTTGGACGTCCCAAAGGCTGGCCTTTTTTCTGCTTCAGAGAGACCATACCCCTCCAGGCGAGCAACGTACGTGCACACAAGCTCAGGAGAGAGAAGAGAGCATCCCGTATTTACTTATCAGACCGTCAACAGAGCAAAAGAGTCGCTGCAGTACTCGATCTCGATCATCATATTCCTTAAATAAAAAATATTTTACTTAGATTTTCTGTCTAGGATTTCTTTGTACTCTTTTTTTGTTATTAAATAAAGGTTTTCCAAACCTACTGTAATGGTGAACAAGGTGGCAACTTTGCTCGTGATTTTTTCTCCTCTGATGAGAAGTTCGTAACGCAGTCCGACGCATCAAAACTGGGTTCAACCCAGAGGATCCTGGTTGAACGCTTCGAACAATAAGCCTTTGAGGAAATGCTTTCTAAGGGCGACTTATCTCCAAGGCTGGCAAAGCCTAAGAAGACCTGCAGGATATGGGTTGCGAAGGCCGCTATGCCTCACCCAACTGCAAAGCATGCTCTTACCGTCTCTTTCTTTGCAACAGGGACCGCACATTATGCGTCCACCTCTCATACGGCAGCCTCTTCTAACTAGAAGAGTTCTCAGCACCTAAAGGCCCGCAGGATATGGATTATAAAGGTCATTGTGCCTCACCCTACTATGGAGCATACTCACTCCGTCTCTCTCTCTCTCTCTCTCTCTCTCTCTCTCTCTCTCTCTCTGTCTCTTCCGTAGGGACCACACATTATGCATCCACCTCTCATGCAGCAGCCTCTTCGGATAAGGAAAGTGCTAAGAACTTGAGCTATGGCAGAGAAATATACTACGATGCCAGGAGTTCAAATGCTAAGACATGTTCCATGCGACCAGGTCAAAGGTCGCATGAGGAGGACTATGAGGCACAGCTCAACAACTGTAAGCAGATGGCCTCGTGCGGCCAAAACAGTCATAAAAGTTCAGTCTTCGACCGAATCTCACGCATCGGTGACACCATACGCCATGCTGAGAAGAGCAAAGATTTTAACTTGAACCTTTCATCCGAATCGCTGTCACTCCCGGCTGATCCAACACGAGCAATTAAACGACTCTAGAACAGCGGAAACAGGGCTAATACCGATTCCTGGACCTGGTGAATTCAACCTGCCCTTCTTCCTACAACGGCAAACACAGGGGATATTTTCACAAAAGCAGCTCCCATTCCGACCTTTGCTACTGCTATCGGGTATGCACTTATAAATTACTTGGACTCTTCATACTACGCACTGGCATGTGCTAGGACAAAGTAGTCTAGGGCAATGCGAGCTTTCCAAGCTCAAGCAATTGCTCAATCGACCGACCGTCAGCAGGCGCCGCTTACTAAGCGTGCCCCTGACAGAAAGTCATACAAAACTGGCCAGTGCATCCATACCGCAGTGACAATCAGACATGGTCGATCTAAAGAGCCTTCCGTTGGCAACTTGGGGTAGTCAGAAAGCAAAATCAAGACCTACGCACCCTTGTGCTCGGTATACCTGGACAAGTAAGGAGGATGCAATGGTGAATCGGCCCTCGCTCGACTTGCGCAACATGATCAAGCACAAATGTAAAGTGATGTAAACAACTACGACATATGAAGTATCCTCACTCGGGTATAACTGTGCCAACATTATCATCAACTACTGTTGTGACAAAGTAGCATCACCAACAAAAAGGTAGTCGGTAATCCAGCAGCTGCAATCAAAGGCCCTCTCTATGAGGGGAGCTTGGAAGTCCAGCACCTCTAGCCCATCGCTCTCGGCCAGCTAGTCAAGTAGACCGGCCCAAGGAGGACAGGTAGCGAAACTCGTCCAAGGTATTTTTTTGGGCAACCACTTAAAAAAGAAGCTGTCATCCAATGGAGGTAGTTTTTTCTCAGTACCTCACATGGATAAGTAAGCTTGGGGTTGTAATCCCTGGGACCTCTATGATAATTTGGCGTTCCGAGAAGATGATGACTCCCAAGAAAAAGATAATAAGATTCCCAGGGGTAGCCACACTCGTCAAGAGGATGCAACTTCCTACTTTGGGGCATTATTCCCTCCGAGTCCGAAGAGGGTATCGCACTGCCCACTTTCTCGGATGACTATTCACGACAAGGACTGAGCCAAAAAGTACGACGTCCACAGTCCCATCCATTTATCTCCATGTAAGAATAGATTATATGGCAGGGGACGATCACGAGGATCCCAACGATCGACAGTGCCTCAATACCCTAGAGGCTATGATGTAGACCATGAGCGCATCAATATAAGTCATGACCTAGACAATACTGTAAATTAAGGCAAATATGGCCCCACAACCAGTGAGAGCCTCTAGTCAAGCTAGCCTGGACCCCAAGACCAACAGGGATTCCAATGCAATCGCTCCACCCTCTGGGAGTAATCATCCCCTACCCGAATTATCTTCCCCTTCAGCAGTCGATGAAGGCCGAAAAGCAATATGGAAGGTCCGAGAACTCTGGGCCCACCTAGACTCAATGGACAATCGGGTCTCATTACGCGATCTCGGGATTCGACAACCGTATCCCCTCAAGTGGAGAGATGTATCGTACCTGCCCAAGTACAAGCCCTTCAACTTGACTCCATTTGATGGGAATACATCTCCCTATCAGTTCATGAGTTACTTTGAGATGACAACGATGCCCTCTTAACCAAGCTCTTTGTTGGGGCATTGTATGGAATAGGCATCGATTGGTTATGCAGCCTCCGAGAAAATTGTATTTCATCATTCGATGACCTTAAAGGTCTTTTCTTTGCTCGATTCTATGACGGAGGAAATGACATGACAATGTCCTCTTCAATAGACATCACACAAAGGAAGAAAGAGTCCATACAGAAATACATCGAGCGGTACAGGAAAGCAACGCTGAAGTTATCCCCCAGTAACCCTGAGTCCACGCTCATGGACACCTGCCGGACGAATCTTCTTTCCACAGTCAGGCTCTGGATGGGCGACTCTCAATTTAATGATTTGACATTATTCATCATAAATATTGTCGGTGCAGAAAAGAATGTGAAGTACGCCCATCTCGTGGGGATATAGATCTCCGTTGCTAATGATAGGGGAAAATGCCCTTACAACAACAAAAACAACAACAATAGCAATAACAACGCCCGGGATAGCAAGGGGAAGCAGGCTTCGGTCGCCAATATAGCCAAGAAGCTCGAGCAAAAGCCCAAAGAGGCTCCAAAACTGAAAACTTATTCCTTCGATGAGGATAATGTTATGGAAATATTTGACGTGCTAATAAAGGAAAACAAGCTTCAGCTCCCCGACGTCAAGCGTCCAGTTAAGGCAGCCGAGGTGAATAATCCAAAAAACTGCCACTACCATCATTATGTCCATCATGCGACACGGGACTGCTATTTACTAAAGCAGTACATACAGCATATGCTTTACACCAAGGCCCTAACTTTGGACTTCGATGACAAAATAGTTGTCGCAAACAAGGTATCTATCCAGTTCGGTAACTTCCTGGCAACGGAAGGCCAAGACAGAGTAATCTCGATCCCCCAGGCAATAATGGAAGTTGATAATCTCCCTCCATCTCGTCACCAAATAGTCGGAATAATACCTCTCACCACAATACGAAGGGAGGATATGTGGGTCCATCCCGATCTTGCTCCAGACTTGATTCAGCAAACAACACCTTCCGCCACCAAGTCCAAGGACAAGAAGTCCAAATCCTGCTACACGGTTTTTATCTCTTCCGAAGAAGCTATAGCAGGAACAATGAGGTCAGGCCTGGTGTACCAATGAGAGTACGATATCCCTGACGATGGTGCACTCCCAATCGCCATATCCAATCCGGGTCTATCCTTGCCTCCAACAGCGGACAAGTCCAAGTAGAAAGAAACTTGCTTCGACAAACCACTATACAACAATATCGCTCAGGGGCTGGAGAAGCCCTACAACTTTGATATCTTGGCACAACTGGACAATAAACCAGCAAAGTTGTCACTATTTAAGCTTCTCTAACTCTCTAAAGATACTTGGGTTGCTAAGAGTGAGGCATTGCAGTATTTCGACACCTACCTGGTGCAGGTCAAGCCGTCAACTGAGGATCCTGCCGTATGCCCCCACTACAATAATGTGATGGAGGAGATACCCAATATCATGTTCTAATAACAAGACATGTTATTAAAAAATAATCGACACAATCATCCTCTGTATTATACTGGGTACATCGGCGCCATCAAGTTGTACCGGATGCACATCGACCCCAATTTATTGATCAACATCATCCCACAAAGTCTGCTTCAGACTCTGGGCATCCTGATGCATCACCTGGAAGCGACTAATAGTGCTATCAGTGGCTTCAATGCTGGAAGGAGCTACCCTGTAGGCAAGATTTATTAAAAGTACCAGATTAGCGATCTGTAAATAGAGGTCACCTACTACGTTATAGACGTAGACATATCCTATAATATCATGTTGGGACATCCATGGATACACCAGTATATGATTGTACCGTCATCGTTAGAACAGTGCTTGAAGTACTTAGACGATTAGGGCATCTTTATGGCAGAATTTGTCGATATTGATAAATTCATAAGGGTCGAGATATATTACTCTGACTCGATCCTCTGTAAGCAAGTCCACCAGGATAAAGATGGCAGTGACACTAACGATAAAGTAAAGACTAGAAAAACATTGAACAAGCCTTGAGAGTCCATCTCAAATCACGTGCTCCCGACATAGCTCTGCCACTCATGGTAAAACTACCTAGAAAAGCACCTGAGCCTCTGGTCATTATTATTCATAGGCCGTGTCAACCACTGAAAGAAGATCCAGCACCTACTATGACTTTCGAAACTCTAGTGGTAAAGCTGGGCAGGAGACCTCCAAAGCCGGTACTCGTACTGAGGGTAGATCTCGAGAATGATAAACTAGAGGAGTACGTAGCCGCTCATGCTAACATCCCTTCTCTCGACAATATAATTCCTGAGGATGAGATCTCTTATTTTATCAATAAAGGCAATCTTTGAACAACTCAGTTATCATACATCTCAAAATATTATATTCCATTGAGCACGGTCTAGGCTTGCATCTGCATACATGAGTGACTACCACCTATGCAGTCAATTGGATTATGGCTAGTCAAAATTCCTACTTCATAGTTCCAGCAAGGAAGCGGGGAGACAAACTCATCATCTTCGACAGAGTAGAAAGTCCCCAATCATTCGTCCGAGAGGAACTGGAGCCAGAACCCGATACAGAAAAAATATTATTTTACCGGTACAATTCTTAAACCAAGCACTACATTCAAAAGATAGGGTACGATCTGAAAGTCTGTAGGGGCTTGAACTACATAAAAGGTCGACGGCTGTCTCTGTATCTGCATGCTCTTATAGGCAAGCCCGAGGATTACTACCAAAAGATGAAGCATAGCTTAGGGTATGTCACGCCTCCCACAACCCCGAAGTCTCGGATGAAGAAGATGAGTTGCAATCTAACTCTTTATAATCTTTCTCTTTTAGACTTCGATATCAGTATTGGAGAGATGCTCAAACAAATATTCTTTGCCAATATGGTATCAGCTGATCCTAAAAAAGATGACAAGGCTCTACATGTACTCTTTGAAGTATAACCATAGGCCCAACTCCTAGATGCACAATGGGAGATGTTGTTCGAACAACGAGAACCTCCGACTGAGAATGAAGTCGTAAAATCGATCTGGACAATGAATCCTCCCCTAAATTGATCTTCATCAGCAAGAATCAATCTGATGGTGATCAGGAATCCCTGCTATAGCTCATTAGAGAATATATCGATATCTTTGCCTGAAGTTACAAGACATGCCAGGACTGGACCCCCAAATTATGGTCCACAAACTCAACATCTCGCCGAACGCTAAGCCGATCAAGCAACAACAATGACGGTTTTGGCCGAATATCATGAATGCCATCGAAGATGAAGTCAATAAACTGATAGCTAGTGGCTTTATCCGCGAATAATAATATAAAGATTGGGTGGCCAACATCATGCTCGTCATTAAAAAATAAGAAGATTCAGATCTGCATTGACTTCCGTGATCTAAACACGGCCTGCCCTAAGGATGACTTCCCCTTCCGATCATAGATATAATGAATGACAATACTTATGGCTTCGAGTGCATGCCTTTCATGGATGGATTCTCAGGCTACAATCAAATTAAGATATTTCTCGATGACGAGAAGCACACATCATTTTGAACGTCGATAGGAGTATACTGCTATATAGTCATGCCCTTCGGTCTAAAGAATGCAGGTACTACTTATCAGCGAGCTATGAGCACCATCTTCCATGAGCATCTATGCAAGATAATTGAGTGCTACTTTGATGATATCACTGTCAAGAGCCACTCTAAAGATGATCACCTCCGAGACTTGAAGACAGTGTTTGACCTCATGCGTACGATTTAGCTCCAGATAAATCCTACGAAGTCCTTCATGGGAGTCTCTAACAAAAAATTCATAGGTTTTGTCATAAATTTAAAGGGTATCCACATGAACCCTAATAAGAATATAGCCATCCTTGAAATACACCCATGGAAGAACCTCAGAGAACTTCGTGCCTTCAAGGAAGACTGGCATACATCAGGAGGTTCATATCAAACCTCTCTGGATGTTGTCTACCGTTCACTCAGCTTATGAAGAAGGGAGTCTCCTTTGTTTAGAATGAAGAATGCCAACGCGCCTTTGAAGACATCAAGGAGTACCTCATGAATCCGCCAATACTGGTGGCCCCCGTTATGGGAAGACCCTTCTTACTATAAGTGTGGGCAATGGATCATTCCCTCAGAGCTCTACTCGCCCAGATAAGTGATGTCGGTCACGAATAGGCCATCTACTATCTCAGCAGAATGATGGCCGGTAAAGAGCATAGGTACAACCCCATTGAGAAGAAGTGCCTCGCCCTGGTCTTTGCCATTCAGAAGACTCGGCATTACGTTACAGGACATACCATCCAACTGATCTTGCGAGTTCATCCGCTCAGGGTCCTTATGACTAAACCCGAAACACTCAACTCTCTCCTAGGCATATGGGCAATACTGCTGTCATCATACGACATAGTATTTATCCTACAAAAGGCAGTCAAAGGCCAAGCATCGGCTGATTTTCTTGCAGCCCACCATGTACTGGAAATCTTGAAGCTCTATGAGGAGATCCCAGATAAAGTAGCAGACTCAAACATGACCACAAGCACAGAAGTCGTTTGGCGACTGTTCTTCGACGGTGCTTCAAGAACAGGGCCAAAAGACGATATTGTCTCTGGCATCGGTAACTAATTTTACCGTACGATATGATCATCAACTGCGCTTACTGTCATGCCCCGATATTTCGCAGATCGGCCATCCTTGCTAAGTATGAATCACCGTGTCAGCGCTCCCGCGAGATGATCATGCCCATCAGGAACGTGATACCGCACGTGCACAAGCTGCGTCCGTACAAGGCCATAAATACGAACAGGCGATAAAATATCTAATCCACAGAGTCGCACAAATAGTCCATATGAAGCAGAATAAGAAACAAACAAGCGACTGGTAACAAGTTCACTGAACCATCATAGCAAAAGCATTGAATAACACAAGTATGAAAGTAAAACAAGCACTTTATTGATATTGAATCAGTAATACAAGCGGCGCTAGGCCGAGATTACAAATTTCTCAATCCTTCTCTCAAAAAAATAAAGCTGTGCCAAGTGGCTTATAACATAGAATGATATATAGGCGATGTTCCAATATTATTTCTTGTATATGTACTTCAACTCCGGATGCAGCACTTTAAGGCTCCAGAGCTAACTCTATGCCTTAGCGCGCAGAGGGGTTTCCACACTGAACGAGGTTCTTTTGTACCCTCAAATTAATCTGGTGGGTTATCAGTACATGAATACACTGGTGGGGAGGCTTCTCGCCCGCTCGACAAATCCAAACACATTATATAGGTTACGTGCACCATCTATTAAGTTATCTTTCTAGTCTTGTCTGAGGATCAATTTTATAGCATAATGTACAAGCCTAACTCGTTTGGCAGTGCGTCGTACGATATAAAAAGAAATACGACGATACTTACCAACTTACCATTCGTCCTTCCCTGTCCAAGGTAAACCAACTTAAACCAAGCACAAGTATATATAATAAAATCCAGGAGAAATTGTATAAGCAAACAAAAGTTTCTTGATCGAGGATCTGACTCAGGTGCCCGAGTTACATGAATTACTCAGATATGTTATACTAAGATGGGTGGCAATAAATTATATAGGTGTTCAAATATATACATATGTTTTATACTCATAATCATTCTAGTGTTCTAGATTAGAAGATGTGATGCAATAACTCGCACGCGGATTACCGCTAAGCAAGGTTGACTTAATCTATATGAAAAGGAGTCGATGGCATAGCCATAAAGGACGAGTTATAGTCATTGACGAGGATGGTGTGCAACAAAAAGTATACGAGGTGCTACATACCATTCTGTCCAATACACGAGACTATCAGTCTTCGAGCGAGAATGTCGCAGCGTGAGGCGCACACGCCATCCTACTCGCACACGATTATGACTGTATGAGTTCCATCCGGATAGGATCAGCCCCGGTGCCCTTGAGACCGTCCATGGATCAAGATTCAAAAATCTCCCTTGTGCACCAAGTTGTCCACGACTATGCAAGTCATGAACCATGTTACTTGATTGTAGCATGAAATTATATGCCAAGCATTAAAACCAACGATTTCGTACTAGTTAGCATGTACGGCTAGTAAGCATTGAAACATTGTTGAAAAATAAGCATAAGGTGTAAACCCCCTAATTTTAATTTACATTTTTAATATTTTTATTTAATTAATTATATAATAAAAATTAGAATAATTTTTAGTTAATTTAAATAATAAATTCTTGATTTAATTACTTATATAAATACTTATCTGGAATTAATTCACAAAACTAATTTTTATTTTAAAATCTTTTTGTTAAATTATTATAATTTTTTTAATAAATTATTTCATGTGCAAATATTTTTTTTATTTTTTATTTTTCATGCTCACACCTATATATAAATATATATAGTTATTAAAAATATGAAAAGAAAGAAAGAGAAAAGGAAAAAGGGCTAAAGAAGGCTAAAGAAAACCTTATTTAACCCTAATACTAATCATAACTAAACCCCAAGACCCTTCAAAAATGCAACAGAGCCATCCACCCCACGGACCCGCGGAAATCCCTGTGCGGAATACCCAACCGCGGCCTCCCTCTCATAATCTCTCTATATATATACAATTAGAAAATCCTAACCCTACTTCTAATCTCTCCCTCTCCTCTCCAGTACCCTGGACTGTCGTCGCCACAGCCAACCGTCGCCACGACCAGCCACCACCGCCATGCCTCAACTCGCGTACGCAACGAAATCAGCGCCCGTGAGCACAGCAGCCACCCTCACAAGGCTTCCTTCTCTGGTACACATCTCCCTCATCTCTCGATTGTTTTGGGCCCGATTTGTCCGTAATCGCTCATAACCTTACCTTCTAGGATTTTCTTCAAGCGGGATAAATTTTTGTCCCCCGGTTTGATCGAAAGATCGACCGAAAGTTGGACAAAAAATTATTCATAAATAGTTCAAAAAATTTGACCCAAACACCCATGTTCACGACCAAATTACCACCAACCCATTTAATATTTTTAAAATCTAATTGAAATAATTTTATCATAATATAACCAAGATTTTTATGATTCTTTTATTTTTTATTAGTTTACAATAATGGTTAAAATATTCGACTTCCAAAATGACCAAAAACTTGGTATTTCAAAAACTAAAATTTTGTGATATGGAGTGCGCTCTGCTAAAAGGGACTGCCTCATTGTGTACCAATTACATCAAAAGGAGTGTATAGTATATCCTGAAGTGTGGACTTTTACGAAAGTCAATTCGGAAGTGTGTGCACGCCGTAACCAATCTGTATCCGTAAAAAGTCTCATGTATCCGTATTTTGTAATTTTCCAAATTAGTTTGTGTGAGCTCGTCAAAATATGACAAAATTTGCACCATTGGATTTATATTATCACGCTGGACTTATGACCCAAGTTTCGCACGATTCTGAGATAGTTGACCAAACCGCCTATTCGTGGGCCCCATGGTTTGACTTGACGAGCAAATTAATGTTCGGCTCACCAAAATCCAAAATTGGACATACCGTTGAGTTCTTAGCATCGTTTAGGATTTGTTTGACTTATAAGTTATCCTATTTAGAGACCATTACCATTGGCACGCATT
This sequence comes from Iris macrosiphon, assembly GCA_036927795.1. Classification (NCBI taxonomy): domain Eukaryota; kingdom Viridiplantae; phylum Streptophyta; class Magnoliopsida; order Asparagales; family Iridaceae; genus Iris; species Iris macrosiphon. The sequence goes on from JAYESA010000011.1 coordinate 41,893,037, forward strand.
TTGGTACAAAGCGGCCTACATGTAGACTCATTTTAATTTAAAATTACCGTTTTGCCCCTGTGTCCAAATTGGACGAAAGGGTAGAGTTTTTTGACTATATCGCTAATTTTGGAGATGTTGCTGTTGTTAATTTCAGCATCCGGAGATATTCATTCAGAGGCCATAGTTTCTGATCCCTTGTTCATGACATCTAGACGCTTACACTACGCAGATAGCATGCCAGGTAAGTATACCATGCCATTATACTATTTATTTACATTTCTTATTAGCATGCATATTTTTGTTGTTCATATTTATTTTATTTTGCTATACAAACTGCGCATCCAAGAATAACTTGGATGCAACGGCGGTTGCGACGTCCTTTGTCACATATATATATTATGCATGTCGACCTAGTTTTACGAGATCACCCCATAATTTGGAGGCATCATTATATTTCATTGGCCATGACATATTTGTTAACCTAGTGTGAGTCTCATGAAGGACACGGACTTGCGTGATGGGTTGTCCACCTGTACGTATAGGACGTGCGATTCGGAATAACTGCTAATAAATTTGTATGCTAGAAGACTTAGCCGTTATTAAAGGTATCATCGTGTCATAGATTTGATACGAATAGAGCATGGGTGGGCAGAACAATAAGTAAGGCATTTGGGCACCTTCACACTTTTCTTTTTGAAACCCATACGCTCCATCGGAGATGCTTGGTTAGATGACCCTTATAATATATTATTTACAGGCGACATCTGACGTTCGAGATATGTGACACTTTTTAGGCCCCGGATTCTCTGAGAGAATCATACCAATCCTAAATTTAGCCAGATATCCCACGTATTGGAAAGTTATTCTCAAAAGTGCACTCACATAGACGGTTAGGCGACCCTAGGATGTTTATTTACAGTACTTTATTGGCATACTTCTATGTATCTTGTTACGTACCTTTGAGGACCTGATCCCTTTCTAGGTATAGAGTAGTATCCACAGGAGTAAGGACCCGGGCCAGACACATCATTCACTGTTGAGGAAGTCTTACCTTTAGAGTACCAGTGATTACTTTATTGCTGATGGATATCTTAGTTGTAGTTTCTTTTATCTGATATTATTTTATATTAGGATTTTGATCTCTTCTATCATTTTTGTTCTGCTATAGTTTATTAGCAGTGGATTTATCTCCACCCGACTATATTTCTTTGACACTTCATATTAAGACTCTTAGTTATTTATCTTGATATTTTTTTACTCGTGTCTGTGGATGAGATATAGTTGCATGTGACTTGTGTTGATAATATATTTTTCACTTGTGAATTAAATATTCACATTACAGCATACGTATGTGTTATCATTTTCTAACACATTACAGTTGTCATATACATATGGCTGACATGCTCACGTATTTCTAGTCCTATGTATTTTGGGACTGGGGCATGACATATTTTTGTGGTGGCCTATGCAGGTCGAGAGTATATTATCTCGGTTACGTTAATGTAACGAGAAAGCCTGCAAATAGGATTATAGTATAGGTCTCATCCTCATACTTGACTTTCCTCCTGGATTTGGTTCCAAATTGTTTGAACTCACCTACCTTTCTTGACCTTTAAAATTTTACTCACTTATTTCTCTTGACATAGGTTTCCTTATTTTCCCACCTCTTCCTATTTAATGTACTTCCCTAATAGTTTCTTGAGTATAACATTCTGTCAAAATATAGGAATCCTTGATATAAGATATTTATGATAGCATACCTACTAAGAAAAATAAATTAGAATATTGGCAGCTCCCAAAGTTTAGCATACCTAATGAACCATAGTATCAAATACCTATAAATTGATGGACCATTATCCCTTGTTATATTTAGAAATGACTTGGGAGTAGCATAGACACTACTAGGGTTAGTTAGAAATTTGATCATATTGTTTGACCTTAGCATTAAGGAACCAATAGAAATCCAAGGTTGAATATTAGGACTAAACCTAACTTTCATAGTGAGATAATATAATAGGACTATAAATTTGGATTCTAACCTAACTTTCATAGTGAGATAATATAAGAGGACTATAAATTTGGATTCTTGTCTTGATATTAGCAGAGCAACACCTTAAGAAATCAAGAAGAATGATCCAATACCTTAGTAAGAGCAAAGGGTATCCTACCTTCATCTTAGTAGATCCCCAAGAATCTAAGATCATCGTTGTGTCATACTTGAGTCTCCATGAGTCACCGATCCTTCCATCTCATCCAATTATCTATATACTTTCCCATCTTGAGTTAATCCCTCCCTCCATCATAGATCAATCATCATAGATCTATATCCAATTAAAACCTATTGAATGATTAGAACCTTTCCCTTGATCATACCTCAAACACAGAGACTTGCATACCACCTTCCTTTTATGCGATGAGTAAAATCTTGTTTTACTTTCATATCGTTTTTCTCTGAAATCTTAATGCTCACTAGTTGTGCGACGACTAAATTTTTTTTCAACTTTTAATTCGTACCACCTAACCCTTCTGATTATAGGCCAAATGATTCCTTTTATGTTAGGATATATAGTTTGGTAGGATTGTAGTTGGTTAATCTTAAATTTTTGTGCTTAGTAGTTAGAACTTGACAGGTTGAGTTATTCATTTAGTTTAGAATATAATTTTTATAATTATCCCAAGTTTTAATCATATAACCTTTATTAATATATCTTAATACAGGTTATATCCTCTTTTACTTGAGAGCCAGTAACTTCTCTATTCTTAATATTAACACTTTTTTTATAAGCACTATGATTAAGACTTAAGATGACCATTATCTATGGAGTTTTGTAATACAATAGGATACCCCAATAAGTATCAAGATCTTTTCCTCGTAGCACCCAACAAGAGTTTCTACCTTATTTATAAGAACAAGATTATTTTGTAGAATTCTCATAAGACAATTATAGGATTAGTTAATTCTTGTAAGTTTGGTAGCATGCCTCACAACCTAGTATCCCATAGTCTTTTTGACGCATTAATGAGGTATAATTGAATAATACTAACTATAAAGTAGCTTAAGAAGATAGTGTTTATCTAGACTGTAGAGCTTTAGAGGCCATACCCCCATTTGGTCGACTAGAGACTAAGACAAGAAGTTTGTATTGCAACTGTAGAGGCAAACATCAAGCGAGTCTTAGATTCTTGATGACCTTGAATTATTTTGTACCTTCCTTCATCATAATCCCGCGTGCTTATATTTTGGACTATCTTGACTTAGGCTGCTATTATAGCCTCATTTTGTATGCTTATTCTTCTATTGTCACTCCATGTTCCTAAAATACGTATTTTGGGATATATTTATTTCTTGATTGTATTTATTCCTTCTTAGAGTATTTTTTGCTCACATGATCATTATATTGCATGCATAGAGACTAGACATATTCTTTGGTTTAATATGGTTCATGATTTATTTGTGGGTTGGTTTATTCATAAATTTGAACCCATGGTCTAAATATCAAAACCCTAGCTATATAAGCTAACTTGTTTCTCTCTCTTACCTCATTCTTTATTTCCCCTCCCTCTTTTATTTCTAGGCAAGTACACCTTGCACTACATAGCAAAATCTTTTTATTTTCGTTTCTTGTTCTTTTCTTGTATTTTTATTAGTCTATTCTGTGCTTATGATTATTCTGGCCGCTTTTAATACTTGGAGTTCTCAGTTTTGATGGATATATTTTCTTAGATCTACTTTTTAAACTTAGGGTTTCATAGGTTTCTTGAGGTTTTTGTGGTTTTTATCTACCAAAATATAGTATTATTGGATGGTGCACTTTATTTTGAACGTTTTGGCTTTTGGTTCACTCAATTCGGAGTTAAAATATAGTTTTTATGAAGAGAACAAATTTTAGATTTTGGAGCTTTTTTGCCATTGCCGAACCTGTTTTTGTAGAAGACGAAGTCTTCATGCGGACAGTTAGCTATGTAGCTGAGAGTGCTATGCGGCCCGAGAGGGTTATGCGGCTGAACTTTTGCCGCAGACTGACAACATGCGTCCATCTTGTTAGACGCAATACTGTCATCACACAAGTGTCCTTGAACACTTGTGTTCCCTCATTGAACGAATGAGAATTTCACTAAGTCCAAAATACTACATGCGACATCGAACTCCATGCAACACCTACACTTATGCGATAAGCAGAGTTTGCGGCCACCATCCTTGGACACATGACTCTAAAACTGTGGCATATCTTTCTTTGGTTTTATATTTTCTTCCTGACACACTTTATGTCACAGCGCATTTTATTTCACATCATGCTTTATGTCATATCATACTTTATGTCTCATCACTGACACTTTGTTTATTTCTCGTTGCTTTATCAATTATCCCGAGGAGTAGACTTTAGCCCTGACTCCAAGCAGTATGACTCCATGCGGCCAGGATTGTTATGCTGCCTGATTTGTCATGCGATCTTGATCTTTCTGCGCGCTTGCGGCCCCTTGCACACGTTTTATTGGACTTTATGAATTGTATGTGTGACTTTGATGACCATAAAAGTATTATACCCATCTATGCTTCATGATCCGACCACTTGTATCTGTGTTGATATACATACGACGTGCTATATGTTCCTACGTGCTATGTGTTCCTACGTTATAAGTGTTCCTACTTGATTATATTATATGTTTACACTGCGGTGTACCTTTGTATTACGTGACATATGATATGACTCAATCTCCAGCATGGACATAAGGGTTAGTCAATGACCAAGCGTGGCTAGGATCTGTTGATTGTTGCATCACACTGGGGTGAATCTAAATTAAACTATCAAGTGACAAAGTAGATTTGTATCTAGCGTGACTGTACTATGGTACATCATATAAGGGGAATACCATGTGACCACACCATGAGATTCCAGTTACTATTAGGGTTAACTTGGCAACTAAACTTGCAGAGCATTGGGAGGGAATAGAATCTCGAGATCGTGCCTAACTGCCACCTTCAGTCATCTGAATTGGGTGTGTAGGCTAGTCCCCATAGAGATTATTTAAATCCTCATTAGTGGATGGTAATATTCTACTATTATATGATAATATGTGTTATATATGATGTTAGCACAATGGCCTTACGAGGGACCGGTGCATATTACTATGTGATATATGACAATTTGTGGCTCGGCTAACCCTGCTAGAACTTGGTTCGATCTGAGAATTCCTATATGCATAATATCTCTAGGATAACCCAGACTCCATCTAGTAAGTCGTACAAGTGATTGGCTAGTTATGTAACTAAGCGTGTTTGTGTATTATATCTATTGTCAAATAGTCCAGGGACATGGACAATCATGGTGCGATGGTTTAACCCTTGTCCTTGTTCGGTTGTAGAGTTAGATTATTATGTCACGATAGGCTATGAACCAAAATTACAAGATAGAACTATATATATATAAATCTATTTCATAACCTGATTTTATTTTAGCATTCGTGCTTCCTTTGTGGTACTTGCTATTTAGGGTCTAACCCAACAGGTTTTACATGGCCAGGTTTAGAGCCAGCACCGGAGGGTCTATGTGACCCTAAGTAAGACAATAGATGTTCTATGTGACCCTAAGTGACTTGCTTATAGTATGCACCCACTTGCCTAGTTACAGCCGTGACCGTCGTACGATATTATATACCTTGTACGGGAGAGCTAGCCATGTCCGTCTCCGTATTCTGATACTGTGGCATGACATGGTTTTAGTGGTGGCCCATGCAAGTCTGTATTTTCAGACTTGTTCAACAGCATCAGCAGTTTTAATAGTAAGAACATAATATCTTGTTGAGTCAGGGTTTACAGACGGCCATGGAAAGAGGAGGAAGGACTGATTTGGGGGCATAAGTTAAATTTTGCCAACTTAACCCAAGGTACTTCAATGGCTCGTAGGGCGCCATCACTGCAAATGCCTGGTTACAGGATATTTAGATTATTATGGTAGCAGCAAGGGTTCTGGCTGATGAACAAGTTGATCAAGTTCGATTGTAGCTTTCAGACCTTGTCCGTGACTGGTGGGCGTGAGAAGAGGTTGGCTTGAGGCATCCTATCTCTTGGGATAGTTTCAGGGATCGATTCAGGGCTAAATATTTTAGAGTCATAGTTTTGTATAAGCTCCAACAGAGATTTATAGGTCTCAAGCAGGCCGCTAGAACAGTGGATAGATATGCAGCCAAGTTTTGCAAGCTGAGTAGATTAGCTCCAACTATGGTGGCTACGGAGTCAGATAAAGCAATAAGGTTCCAGGAAGGACTTCATCTAGAGATTTTATAACTAGTAAAACTACCAATCTTATGAAGAGGTACTGATAGCAGATCGGAGGCATGACCTTACCATGCAAAGGTTATCGGCAAGGACAGGAGGCTTGAAGAGGTCTCATAATCAGAGTGGAGGATAAGGTAAAGGAGTACGTCGGATGTCAGCACCATCACCTGGCATTTGCATCCATGATTCAGCGTCGAGGAGGGCAGCAGTTTCGACGGTGACAGTACAGGCTCGACAGCAGCCGAGACAACAACAACAGCGCCAGGAAGGTTCGGTGGGTTACACTTACTATGGCAAGGGAGGCCATACTAGATTTTTATGTAGGACAACCAATGGGTTATGTATGAGGTGTGGCAGTCCAGATCACCAGATTGCCAATTGCATAATAATAAAGAGGCCATGAGAGCCAGTTCAACAGTTACCAATACTGCCAGCACTAGGGACAGCCGAGTGGAGAGGGCCAGCAATAGAAGTAAGGCCATTAGCTCAGCGTCCATTATTGACACAAACTGAGATATACCAGAAGAAGCAGAGCTAGCAACAAGGCCAGCAGAGGCCACAACTGCGTTACCAAGGGAGACAGCAGCAAGGCGCACATCAGGGCCAAGGACAAGCATTCACCTTTTCTTTGGATAAGTCTTTTGCATCGGGCGACGTGGTGGCAGATAAAATTTTTGTTGAATCATTTCCTACTGTAGCATTTTTTTGATTCATGCGCATCTCATTAATTTATATCTGCACGATTCGTAATACGTATTGGATTGGAGTTTAAGGCATTGCTAGAGAGGTTGAATATACTCACTAGTAATTGGCTCGTCGGAGTTAGTAGAATATGTATAGCTTGTCCGGTCGTAGTGTGCGGGCGTTCACTACCAGCAGGATTGATCGAGTTCCTTATGGATAACTTTGGCATTATCTTAGGCATGGACTGGTTGAGAGACAGTCATGCTACAATAGATTTCTATAAGGGTAAGGTATTATTTAGTATCCCGGGTACGGAAGGTTTCACCTTCGGCAGATCTGTAAAAGATAAACATGAAGAGAGAATCTCAGCAACAGTATTAGTAGAAGAACAACTCCTTGAGATAGTTAAGGAGTTCTTAGATATCTTCCCAAAAGAACCACCAGGGTTACCCCCAGTAAGAGACGTTGAGTTTTATATAGAATTGATCTCTGGGATAGGGCCAATATCTTATAAAGTTTACCAAATGGCACCATTAGAGCTAGACATATTGTACCAACATATAGAGGAAGTGAAGTCAAAGAAGTTTATTCAAGCCAATGGATGACCTTGGGAAGCGCCAGTAGTTCTAGTGAAGAAAAAGGATAGGTCATCACGGTTATGTATCGACTACAGACAGTTGAACATTGTAACATGGAAGAACAAGTATACATTACTAAGGATCGATGATTTATTTGAACAGCTGAGTAAAGCCAAGATTTTTTGTCGATCTTCGATCAGGGTATCATCAAGTAAGAGATCGGGAGCAAGACATACCCAAGATAGCATTTAGGTCACGATATTGGTATTACAAATTCTTACTTATGCCATTTGGAATGACTAATGCTCCAGTAATATTTATAGATTTGATGAACCATATTTTTATGCCATACCTAGATCAGTTTGTGGTAGTTTTCATAGACGACATTCTTGTTTATTCCAGTAGCGAAGTGGAACATGAGGGGCATCTTCGGAAGATCTTACAGATCCTAAGAGAATACTAGTTATACGCAAAGCTCAACAAGTATGAGTTTTGGTTGGATCACTTGTCATTAGCCAGTTCCTAAGACATTAGTTGATGTGCGTAGTTTCCTGGGATTGGCAGGATACTACAAAAGGTTCATAGCAGAAATTACAAGAATTTCAGCACCGATGACCCGATTAACACACAAGGAGGCTAAGTTTGACTGGTCTACAGAGTGCCAGACATTATATAAAGAATTGAAGAAGAGATTCATTTCAGCTTTAATTCTCATACTTCCAGTTGGTTCTGAAGGTTTAATAGTGTATTATGATGCATCAGGCAAAGGATTTGGGTGTGTATTGATGCAACACGGAAGAGTGATAGCTTATGCATTGCGGCTGCTCGATATCACGAGAAAAATTATCTGACTCACGATTTGGAGTTTGCGGCGGTAGTATTTGCACTTGATCTATGGAGGCATTACTTGTATGGTGATCGAGTAAAAATATTTATAGATCACATGAGCTTAAAATATGTATTCACCCAGGACTTGAACATAGGCAGAGGGGGTGGCTAGAATTGATAAAAGACTATGATATGGAACTTTAGTACATCCAGGCAAGGCAAATATAGTAGCAGATGCTCTTAATAGGAGAGGTATTACATTTTATTGACATCGCAGTAGTATATCTTAGAAGATCTTCGAGAATTAGGGATTGAGATAGTACTCCCACAAGACGTAGGAGTATTGGCTAGTTTACAAGTATAATCTACCATTAGAGAAAGGATTAAGGCAGCTTAGGAAGAGGATCCGAAAGTTCAGAAGCTTTGGACGGAATATGAAACTGGTCTCTGGAAAGGGTTGACTATTCATAAAGATGAAACTCTTAGGTTCAAAAAATTTCTCTGTATACCAAGTGGAGATATCCTACAAGAAGTAATGATCGAGGTGCATAGTTCCCATTATTTATTTCATTCAAGAGATACCAAGATGTATCAAGACATCAAACAACATTTTTGGTAGAATGGGATGAAGAGGGAGAGAGCACGATTTGTTTCTCGGTGTTTAGTATATCAGCAAGTAAAATCCGACTAATAGGATTATTGCAGCCACTTCTTATTCTGGACTAGAAATGGGAATATATCACGATAAACTTTATGACTGGTTTACCTAGATCTCCGACTGATCGTGATATAGTTTGGGTAATAGTAGATCGTCTCACAAAAGTAGCTCACTTTCTTCCCTTTCGAGTGGGACAATCCACAGAGTAGTTAGTGGAGATGTACATGCGATAGATAGCAAGACCGCACGGTGTCCTAGTATGTATCGTATCAGATTAAGACACTCGGTTTACTTCAAATTTTCGGAAGAGATTGCACCAGAGTTTGGTCACTAAGTTGAGATCTAGTACCGCTTTCCACCCTCTGACAGGCGGGCAATCAAAGAGAACCATCCAGACATTGGAGGATATATTACGAGCTTGTACTTTAGACTTTGTTGGGTCTTAGGAAGATCACCTACATCGTCGAGTTCTCGTACAATAACAGTTATCAGGCCAACATCCAGATGTTACTCTTCGAAGCGTTGTATGGGAGAAAGTGTAGGTCACCATTGGCATGGGATGACAATGGCGAGCGGAAGATGTTTGGCCCTGAAATGATCACACAGATAGTAGAAGTTTTGAAGTAAATCAGAGAGCAACTTCGAGTTGCGCAAGATAGGCATCGACATTTGGGAGACCAGCATCGTAGACCATTAGAGTTTTATGTCGACAACCACGTATTCTTGCAAATTTCTCCAACCCATGGAATTATTACATTCGGGATTTGCAGGAAGCTTAGTCCGCTATACGTCGGTCCGTTCAATATATTTCATGTATCTCAGTTGCATAGGTATATTCCAGATCTGAGTCAAATCCTCGACCTTTCGGAGCTAGTCGTGGGTACCGACTTGTCCAATAAGGAGCAGCCCGTATCCATTTTGGACCGAAGGGAGAAGGTGCTCAAGAATCAGACTATTCATATTGTCCGAGTTGCTTGGGCTTATCACCCTTTGGGAGAGTCGACGTGGGAGTACGAGAATAATATTCGATCTCGGTATTCGCACATATTCGACTCAGAAGGTACATTCATTCTTATGCCTTCGTATCTCGAATATTGTAATTTGTTTATCCATGTTATATGACACTGTTTCTTCATATTCTTGAATTTGATTGCATTAGCTTGTACTTAGCGTAGTACTTGTTCTGATTTCTCTAGTTAGCCTTCGGTTTAAATTTTGAGGACAAAATTTTTTTAAGGTAGGTAGAGATGTCACTCCCCGTTCTCGAAATACGTATTTTAGAATATAATTATTCCTTGCTTGTATTTATTCTTGTTTAGAGTATTTATTGGTCACATGATCATTAGGTTGCATGCAAGGAGACTAGACTCATTCTTTGGTTTAACATGGTTCATGGTTTATTTATTGGTTGGTTTATTTATGAATTTGAATCCATGGTCTAAATCTTAAACCCTAACTATATAAGCTAATTTGTTTCTCTTTCTTCCGACATTCTTTATTTTCCCTCTTTCTTTCATTTCTAGGCAAGTACACCTTGCACTACATGGAGAAACATTTTAATTTTCATTTTTTGTTCTTTTTTTGTATTTTATTACTCTATTATGTGCTTTATGATAATTTTGGCCGCTTTAAATACTTGAAGTTTTCAGTTTTGATGGATAGATTTGCTTAGATCTACTTTTCTAACTTAGGATTTCATGGGTTCCTTGAGTTTTTGGTGGTTTTGATCTACTAAAATATAGTATTTTTGAAAAATAATTTTTGGAAAGGATAAAGAACTTTATTTCGAATGTTTTGCCCTTTTGTTCACTCAATTCGGAGTTAAAATATAGTTTTTATGAAGAAAATAAATTTTAGATTTTGGAGCTTTTCCGCCATGGCCGAACCTGCTATTGGAGAAGAAGTTTTCATTCGGCCAGCGAGCTATACAGATGTCATGCCCCAGAAACCGGATACTGGAGAGCGGAAGAATGACTCAGGCAACCACACCTTGCAGAATATCGAAGTAAGTCACAATGTGCTAAGATTGTCAAGAGACAAGGGGGTGCATGCTACTATCAAGTTACCTAGGGTCAAGAACATCTATGTCTCAATCATCAACCAAGAAATAATCAGAATAAAAATATAAGAAAAAGCACTTAGGCGTCCCTGACGCTCTATCAGAATGATCATGAAACTAGTTATGTAGGATGGTACACTAGTGCATTTTTAAGAGTACAAGACTGTAAGTCAGCCACGGTGTAAAAATATACAATCATGTAGAGGAGCTAATATACAAATAAACCGTCAAATAAGTACCGTCGGCTAAACGCCAAAAGCTAATACAGAATGATACTCATAGTAGGAAAGAAAAAATCCACTCAAGTTCCTCGACGGACATCCTCCAAGTGTGCGCCATTGGTCAGATACAGGACAGGATCCTCGGGCTCTGCTACTAAACCTGGGTAAACAAACCAGCGGGGTCAGACCCCGATTGCAAGTGCCACAAAGGAGCACAAGTGAATGAAGCAAAAACCAATAAAGTACATAAAATAGGACAATCCGTGCCATAACTGCAAGCGTATGACCTTTCATCGGATCAGTAGGACACCCCTACAACCAAACAAGGATAAGAGGTGCCGCACTCCTCCAAGACCGGGTACGACTAACTAATTATGAACATGACAAAGATACAAAACATTAATATAATCCAGGACACACATGCCATAATAGAAGCTAAGATATAGGTATAATATGCAACTTCGGTACATGCCCTATTATGACACATTGGCGCAACCGTACAACCAAACGAGGACAAGGGTTGAACTGTCGCACCATAATAGCTCATATCCCTAGACTACCATATCATAATCATTTAATTGGCCAATCAATCATATGGCTTGATACGTGGAGTCTGGGTTATCCCAGAGATATTATGCATCTAGGAATTCTCAGATCGAACTAGGTACTAGCAGGGTTAGCTTAGCCATAAATTGCCGTATAGTACATAGTATTATGCACTAGGCCCTCGTAAGGCTATCGTGCTAAGATCGCATAGAATTTAAAGTATCATATAATTATCGGATATGGAAATCTACTAATAAGAATTTAAATAATATTCTTGGGGAGTAGCCTGCACACCCAGTTCAGATGACTGGAGGTGGCTAGTTAGGCACGATCTCGAGATTCCACTCCCTCCTAATGCTCTATATCTTTTAGTTGCCTAGTTAACCTTACGGTTAGTAGGAATCACATGACGTGGTCATATGTTACTCCCCTTGTATATCGTAGTGTAGTACGGTCCATGATAGATACGAATTTGCTTTGTCACTTTGCAATCCATTTTAGAATCACCCTAGCGTGATGCAATAATCAATCAAGTCCTAGCCACGCTTTGGTAGTTGACCCACATACCATGTCCGTGCTGGGGAATTAATATAATAATATCATATATCACTTAGTGAAGGAGGTATTCTTGATGCACAATCAAAAACATATAATCTCATAACATATAGAAAGTTATGCCGCACTTCAGTGCATATTTATAATACATGTATACGTATCACGTAGTAATTATATTGGCATGGATACAAAAAATTGGGTCGAATCACCAAACTTATAGTTGGTCAAATGAGTCTTATCATATGGGGACACTTGGTTAAAATATACTCTCGTCAAATCAGGTACACCGACTACCAATCAATTGGAAGTCTAAATCTATGAAATCCTCGAATCAACAATTACGCTGCCGAAAGTGAGTAAGGAGGAAAGTGTGAACCACACTGGAGCATATCCACAATCCTTAAACAAAACAAGGACCGAGATTGCATATCGTCTCCAGAGCAGAACCACGCCCCTCACTCTTTTCGATGAAAAAATAATAAGTTAATCTACTAATCTGAGTTCACTATAGGTTACCACATGGCCTACTATAGCATATAATCATACTATTCACATAGTTAGTTCTCGTACATAGCCAGGTCTAACACAGTCTAGTTAATAAGTTCATTTATTCCTCAGGATCAATAACAAGCAATTATCAAGACCAACTACATAGAACAAAGAAATATTCCAAATAAAATAATTAAACTCAAGAAATTATGGAACATTTACATAGATTACTATGGTCGCATAGAATTACATGCGCGCATGAGAAATACACGCATGAATTGCTACATGGGTCAGGCCGCATGCTCTGATCAGGCGCATGAGCACTGGTCGCATGGACGAGCTGGCCACATATGTCTCCAGGCTGTAAGGACTGCTTACCGTATGAGGCAGGTGTCGCATAGGGGTCGGTGCCACATAGCATCAAGGCAAAGTCTACTCCTTGGAATAAGTGTCGAAGTGACGTACATTAAATGTGTGTTAGTGAAGTGACATAAAAATTAATGTGACATAAAGTGTGATGTGACATAAGGTATGTCAGGAAAAAAGATAAAACCATAGAAAGACGAGCAAAAGGATGCATCAAAGTTCAGAGTCATACGTCCAAGGGAATCTAGCCGCATGCTCTGCTTGCCGCATAAGTTCGATGTCGCATGGAGTGCCTTTTGGACTTAGCAAATTTCTCATTCGTTCAACAAGATAATGCACAAAGTGTTCAAGGACACTTGTGTAGATCATTAGTCATGCGTCAAGAAGATGGACGCATGCTGGTTGGCTATACGGCAAAGAGTCCAGCCGTATAAGGTTCATGCCTCATGGAAGTCTCGGTCGCATATTGCGGTGGCCGCATGAGAACTTTTTCTTCTCCAGACAAGTTCAGCCATGGCAAAAAAAGCTCCAAAAACCCAAAAATTGTTTTCTTCATAAAAACTTCATTTTAAGTCCAAATTAAGTGAAATAAAAGCCAAAATACTCGAAATAAAATGCTCAAACATAAGGATCAACTAGTTTTTGAAAATACTAAGTTTTAGTAGATCAAAAACAAGGAAAATAATTGAACACATAAAAACCCAAATCTTGATACTCAGATCTAAATAATCTATACATCAAAATCTAAAACTCCAAGAACTAAATATAATCAGCAACTCAAGGAGAATATTTTTTATTAACCATATTTTTAAAACAACATATATATAAAAATTTAAAAATCTATGGCTACACCACTTTGAGAAAGAAGTACTTGCCTTGGTGGACTAATAAACCTCTTCCTATAACCAAGTCTAGGGTTAGGTCTAGGGCTTCGGCCAAAGGGAGCTCTTGAGGGAAGGAGGAGAAAGAAAGAAGAAAAGAAATAGAAATAAGAAAGAATGAGAGAGAAGAGAGAAAATCACATATATATACCAAGTGGAGAAATAAGGTTAGCCCTAGAATTAAGTCATGACAATCTTCAACCAATCTCAACCATCCAAAATAGGCTTAGTAGTTCCAAGAGTGAACCAGGTCTAGTTTCCATCCTATATACGGGTCCTAGCACGGGTCTATGCAATTGCCAAAGTGTCCACTACTGGTCTCGGCCAGTCTCCCACAATAAACAAGAATATAATTAAATAAATATAATACGATTAACTGGAACCTACATGTAAATATAGCATGAATACATCTACAGGAAAATTTTAAATATCACAAATTTAAAAAATACCAAATCTGGGAACGGGTGCGACGTCTCTACCCACCTTAGAAAAATTCTATCCTCGAAATTTGCCAGGCTAGTAGAGCTGATCAACAAGCAAGAAAACTCATAGACCAAGCAGAAGACTCATAATTCAATCAAGAAACTCATGATCCAGAAAATCTCATAAACTACCGAATCTTATGAAATACAGCTAACTAAATACCAAGCAAAACAAAATAGGTAGGAAATAAAAGCAATAACAATGTAAATAAATGTGCACGTAATCAACACAATCAAAAGGAAAGAGAAAGAGGAGGAGCATACAGATACATATGTCTCCCGAGTCAGTCAAAATAGGAACCCGTCCTCGCTGGCCTATGTTAAATCCCAAAATAGACATGGATCAAGTCTCGAGATAAATCAGTACCAATGACTTAGTCAAAAATATGACTCTGTCCAGGACGTACCTTCATAGTTAGGACATATGACATACGTCATGTGTCACGAGATACAAAGGCAGATGAGTGAGACAAAATATCATCTCTACACGTCGAATATACGAAACCCAAAAGATTGATAAAATTGGAAGAACTCAAATCTTACCCTTGACTTGACCACCTTCTGCTAATATCTGTTCTAGTATGCCAAACTCAGTTGGCTCACGTCTCGGTGCTGCTTGAATTCTATCATGAGGATGTCTCTGCAGACCAAACCGACATCGCCTCGGGTGAAACACTTGTGCTTGCATCAACATCGGACGTTGGGCTAACGGCTGCACTGCTAAAACTGGCTCTTAATACGAAACTGCTTCTGGAGCAGGCAATGTTGGGAATTTTTGATATAATCTTCCCTGCCTCTGTGTTTGTGGGCAAGAAGCTATCATGTGGTCAGAACCCCCACACCTCAAGCATCTTCTACTTGCCATCCAACATACATCTTAAGTGTGACCCCTTTGCCACAATAGGTACATCCTACTTGATTCACCGGACGTTGTTGATGTTGTCTCGGCTATTGTTTCCAAGTTGTCATTCTCTTATCTGATGCCACTAGCCTCCGTGGTGCCAAATCATGAATATGAATGTCGGGTACTGATCCCCTGCCTGTTGTTTGGGCATGAGACCCCTTATGCCCTCCAATCCTTGAAGCTAATGTCTGGATGGTCAGTTCATGTCTCCTGGCTTCTATCAATACAACATTGAATGTCTGGTAGTCATGTCCTTCAACTAATTATAGAATCTCAAAATGATGCCCTTGCTAGAATCTTATATCCCTTTCTTGCTCCGTCGTCACCATAGCTGGAGCAAACCTGCTCAGCCTGAAGAACTCTGCTTCATATCCATCCATTGTTCTGCAAGATTTTTTGAGATTAATAAATCTCTGCTGTAGGTTGTACTGTACCACTACTCTAAAATACTTTGCTCTGAACCTGGTTATGAAGTTACCCAAGAGATAGGTTGCCTCAAGCAGACTTTCTCCGTTGTCCACCAATAACAAACAAGATCTTGTAGTTGTAATTGGACTTGATTGACTTGCTCATCTGCTAGAATCTTAGTTGTCTCCATGATCATTTCAATATCTTAAAGCCAATCATCCGTCATAATAGTATCCTTTGTACTTTGAAATAGCCTGGGTTGAGTCAACAAAATCTGTAGATGCACCACTATCTTCTTCTTCACTCTCCTCCAAAGTTGTTTGCAGTCCTTAGTTTAACAGGACATTCTGCTCCTGTTATCGAAGCTGTTGGTGCTGCTGCACTACTATCTGATGTTATTTTGTATCCATCATACCTCTGATAATTTTTAATTTTACCTGGGTATCAAGTGCTGTTAGTGTTACTGGAACTGTCGTGGTACCGGGATCTCTAGTACGTGTTGCCTATCCATTGGCTCTACTCGAAGCTGATCTTAAGAAAGTACTGCCTTTTGATGGCGCTCAATGGGATCTTGCTCTACTAGTTATTCTACCAAATATGTTGCTTTAATAGGTAGTGAAGAGGTACCCCTGAAGGAAAGGACACCAAGACATCAAATATCAGGATATGAAAGAACAAGGAACCAAACTAATGATAGGT
The DNA here is from genome assembly GCA_036927795.1 of Iris macrosiphon. Classification (NCBI taxonomy): domain Eukaryota; kingdom Viridiplantae; phylum Streptophyta; class Magnoliopsida; order Asparagales; family Iridaceae; genus Iris; species Iris macrosiphon. The sequence goes on from JAYESA010000011.1 coordinate 41,909,654, forward strand.
CAAGCTCGGTATCAAAGAATACGAATTCAGGATATCAAAAGAAACAGTTTGGATTGAGGCTCCTATAACGAAATACCCGACAAGTCTGAAAAGACAGACATGCATGGGCCACCACTAAATTCTTGTCATGTTTAGAACCAGAATATTGGAGAGCGGAGGAGTGACTCAGCCAACCACACCTTGCAGAATACCAAAGTAAATCACAAAGTTCTAAGTTTGTCAAGAGATAAGGGGGTGTATACTACAATTAAGTCACCTAGGGTCAGGAACATCTATGTCTCAATCATCAATCAAGAAATAATAAGAACGAATATGTAAGATAAAGCAGTTAGGTGTCCCTGACGCTCTATTAAAATAATTATGAAATTAGTTATACATGATGGTACACTAGTGTGTTATCAAGAGTACATGACTGTAAGTCAACCACGATCTGAATAATATACAATCATATAGAGGAACTAATGTCCAGATAGACCGACTAACAAGTGCCGTCGGCTAAATGCCAAATGGTAAAACAAAATGATACTCATAGTGGGAAAGAAAAAACACACTCAAGTTTCTCGGCGGACATCCTCCTGGTGTGCGCCATCATTCAGATACAAGACAGGATCCTCGGGCTCTGCTACTAAACCTAGTCAAACAAACCAGCGGGGTGAGGCCCCGATTGCAAGTACCACGAAGGAGCACAAGTGAATGAAGCAAAAACTAATAAAATACATAAAATAGGATAATCCATGCCATAACTGCAAGCGTATGACCTTTCATCGGAGTAGTAGAAAACCCCTATAACCAAACAAGGATAAGAGGTGTCGGACTACTCCGAGACCGGGTACGACTAACTAATTATGAACACAATAAAGATATAACACATTAATATAATCCAGGACACACATGCCATAATACAAGCTAAGATATAGGTATAATATGCAACTTCGGTACATGCCCTATTATGATACATTGGCGTAACCCTACAACCAAATAAGGACAAGGGTTGAATCGTCGCACGACAATAGCTTATATCCCTAGACTACCATCACATACTCATTGAATCGGCCAATCAATTCTACGACTTGATACATGGAGTCTGGGTTATCCCAGCGATATTATGCATCTAGGAATCCTTAGATCGAACCAGGTACTAGCTGGTTTAGCCGAGCCAAAAATTACCGTATAGCACATAGTAGTATGCACCGATCCCTCGTAAGGCTACCATGCTAAGATCGCATAGAACACGTAGTATCATATAATAGTAGGATATTGCCATCCACTAATAAGGATTTAAATAATATCCATGGGGACTAGCCTGCACACCCAATTCAGATGACTGGAGGTGGTTAGTTAGGCATGATCTTGAGATTCTATTCTCTTCCAATGCTCTATATATTTTAGTTGCCTAGTTAACCCTTCATTTAGTTGGAATCACATAGCGTGGTCACATGTTACTCCCGTTATATGTCGTACCATAGTACGGTCCATGCTAGATACGAATCCACTTTGTCACTTGGCAGTTCAATTTATATTCACCCTAGCGTGATACAATAATCAATCAAGTCCAAGTAATACTTTGGTAGTTGACCCACATACCATGTCCGTGCTGGAGAATTAATATAATAATATTATATGTCGTATAGTATATGAGGCATTCTCGATGCACAACCCAAAATATGTAATCTTATAGCACGTAGCAAGTTATGTCGTACCTCAGTACACATTTATAATACATGTACTCGCAGCACGTAGTAATTATATCAGCATAGATACGAGAAATTGGGTCGAATCACCAAACTTACAGTTGTTTATATGAGTCTTATCACATGAAAATACTTGGTCAAAATATAATCTTCTTAAATCAGGTACACTGACTACCAATCAATTAAAAGTATAAATTTATGAAATCCTCGAATCACCAATTACGCTGCCGAACGTGAGTAAGGTGGAAAGTGTGAACCACTCTAGAGCAGATCCATAATCCTTAAACCAATTAAGGTCCGAGATTGTAGATCATCTCTAGAGCTGAACCACGCCCCTCTCTCTTTCTGACGAACAAAGGATAAGTTAATCTACTAATCTGAGTTCACTATGGGTTGTCACATGGCCTACTACAGTATATAACCATCTTATTCACATAGTCAATTCTAGAACATAGCCAGGTCTAGAATACTCTGGTTACTAAGTCCATTTCTTCCTTAGGATCAATAACAAGCAATTGTCAAGACCAACTACATAAAACAAAGAAATATTTTAAATAAAATAATTAAACTCAAGAAATTATGGAACGTGTACATAAATTTCTAGGGTCGTATAGAATCACATGCATGCATGAGAAGTGCACGCATAAATTATCGCATGGGTTAGGCCGCATGCACTGATCTGGCGCATGAGCACTGGCTGCATGGACGAGCTAGCCGCATATGTCTCCAGGCCACATGGACTGCTTGTTGTATGAGGCAGGTGCCGCATAGGGGTCAGTGCCGCATAGCGTCAAGGCAATGTCCACTCCTTGGAATAAGTGCCGAAGTAGCTTGCATTAAATGCATGTTAATAAAGTGACATAAAGAGTGATGTAACATAAAGTGTGATATGACATAAAGTATGTCGGGAAGAAAAGACAAAACCATAGAAAGATGCGCCAAGGATGCACCAAAAATGCGCCAAAGTTCAGAGTCATGCGTCTAAGGGAAGGTAGCCATATGCTATGCTTGTCCCATGAGTTCGATGTCGCATGTAGTGCCTTTTGGACTTAGCGAATTTCTTATTCATTCAGTCAGTGAATTCTCAAAGTGTTCAAGGATACTTGTGTAGATTAGCAGTCAAGCGTCCAACAAGATAGACGCATGCTGGTTGGCTATGCAGGAAAGAGTCCAGTCGCATACGGATCATGCCATCATGCCGCATGAAAGTCTCGGCCTCATATTGCGCTGGCCTCATGAGAACTTCGTCTTCTCCAGACAGCAAGTTCAGCCATGGTAGAAAAAGCTCCAAAAACTCAAATATAATTTTCTTCATAAAAACTTTATTTTAATTCCAAATCTAGTAAAATAAAAGCTAAAATACTCAAAATGAAATGCTCTAACATAAGGATCAACTAGTTCTCGAAAATACTAAGTTTTAGTAGATCAAAACTAAGAAAACTCATAGAACACATAAAAATCTAAATCTTGAAACTCAGATCTACAAAAATCTATACATCAAAATCTAAAACTCCATGAACTAAATGTAATCTGCAACTCAAGAATAATATTTTCTATTAACTATATTTTTGTTACAACATATATATATAAATTCAAAAATCTATTGCTTTACCACTTTGAGAAAGATGTATTTGCCTTGGTGGACTAACAATCATTTTCTTAGAACTAAGTCTTTGGCTAAGGCTAGGGCGTCGACCAAGGGGAGCTCTTGATGGAAGGAGGAGGAAGAAATAAGAAAGAAAGTGAAAATGAGAAAGAATGAGAGAGGAGAAGGAAAACCACATATATATACCAAGTGGAGAAATGAGGTTAGCCCTAGGATTAAGTCATGACACTCTTCAATCAATATCAACCATCTAAGATAGGCTTAGTAGTTCCAAGAGTGAATCAGGTCTGGTATCTATCCTATATACGGGTCCTGGCACGGGTCTATGGTAATTATCCAGGTATTCTCTACTGGTCTCGGCAGTCTTCCACAATAAAGGGAAAACTTTAAATATCACAAATTCAAGAAATAGCAAATCTGGGAATGGGTGTGACAGTGGAAGAGGGTGTTATGCGGCCAGAGAGGGTTATACTGCTGAACTCTTGCCGCATACTAACAGCATGCGTCCATCATGTTGGAATCATGACTACCATCACACAAGTATCATTGAACACTTGTGTTCACTCGCTAAACGAATGAGCATTTTGCTAAGTCCAAATACTCCATGCGGCATCAAACTCCATGCAATATCGACACTTATATGGCAAACAGAGCATGCAGCCACCATCCTTGGATGCATGACTCTGAAATCGTAGCACATCTTTCTATGGTTTTGTCTTTTCTTCCTGACATACTTTATGTCATATCGTACTTTAGTCACATCACTGACACTTTATTTATTTCCCGTCGCTTAATCACTTATCCCGATGAGTAGACTTTAGCCCTCACTCTATGCGGCATGACTCCATGCGACTTGACTCCATGCAGCCAGGATTGTCATGCGGCCTGCTTCTCATGCGGCCTTGATCCTTCTGCGCTTATGCGGCCCCTTGTACACGTTTTATTGGACTTTATGAGTTGTAAGTATGACTTTGATGACTATAAAAGTATTAGACCCATCTATGCGTCATGATATGACCACTTGTATTTGTGCTGATACACTTACTACGTACTACGTGTTCCTACGTGCTAAGTGTTACTACACAATATATTATATGTTTAAACTATGGTGTACCTATGCGCTACGTGACATGTGATATGACTCAATCTCCAGCATATACATAAGGGTTAGTCAAAGACCAAGTGTGGCTAGGATCTGTTGATTATTTCATCATGCTGGAGTGAATCCAAATTGAACTATCAAGTGACAAAGTGGAATAGTATCTAGCATAGTCGTACTATGGTACGTCATATAAGGGGAATACCATATGACCACGCTATGAGATTCTAGTTAACATTAGGGTTAACTAGGCAACTAAACTTGTAGAGCATTTAGAGTGAATAAAATCTCGAGATCTTGCCTAACTAGCCACCTCCAGTCATCTGAATTGGGGTATGCAGGCTAGTCCCCATGGATATTGTTTAAATTCTTATTAGTAGATGACAATATCCAACTATTATATGATACTATGTGTTCTATACGATCTTAGCACGGTGGCCTTATGACGGACCGATGCATATTATTATGAGCTCTACGACGATTTATGGCTTGGCTAACCCTGCTAGTACCCGATTTGATCTGAGGATTCCTATATTCAAAATATCTCTGGAATAACCCAGACTCTATCTAGTAAGTCATACAAATGATTGGTCGATTATATAATTGAGCGTATTTGTGTATTGTATCTGCTGTCAAATAGTCTAGGGTCAAGGACTATCATGGTGCATGGTTTAACCATTTTCCTTGTTTTGTTGTAGGGTTAGATTGTTATGCCACGATAGGCTATGAACCAAAACTATGACACAAAACTATATATATATATATATATATATATATATATATATATATATATATATATATATATATATATATATATATATATATATATGTATCTATTTCATAACCTGATTTTATTTTTGCATTCGTGCTTCCTTTGTGGTACTTGCTATTTGGGGTCTAACCCCACTGGTTTTGCATGGCAAGGTTTAAAGCCAGCACCCAAGGATCAAGCGTACTTCTTTCCGAACAATGGCACGTACCAGGTGGATAGCCATTAAGGAAAATGAGTGGGTCTCTTCTTTCCTTCTCGTTATTTCATATTTTACTCATTTTGGGCGTTTAGCCACTAGCACTTGTTAGCCGTGAATCTGGATATTTAGTTTTCTACATGATTGTAATTAATCAGACTGTAGTTGATTATAGTCATGTACTCTTGTTACTCTGCCAGCCATCTCATTTTTGCATAGCTGGTTTCTTGAATGTTGTGGCAGGACATTTGGGTTACCTTACTTCTTTGTCATAAATGTTCTATATTTATGATTCTTATTTGGCTGATTGAGATAATAGATTTTCTATATGATCCTAAGTGACTTGCTTATAATATGCATCCCTTGTCTAGTTATAGTTGTGACCGTCGTACGACGTTCTATGCCTTGTACTGGGATCTGCCCATATCTGTCTTCGTATTTTGGTACTGGGGCGTGACACCTATCGAGCTTGATCATGACATATGTATTATTGGGTGGACACACTGATATATTTGTCTAATTAGAATTAGTATATTTTGGTCTGAGTGTTCAAGCCACAAATTATATTTAACCTAAAGATGCACACTCTATGCACGCCAAAGTGCAGTGATTCTAATATTTCATTCTAAGTGTTCAAGCCATTATGTGTGTTCCATATTATTAGGCATAAAGGAGTAGAGAAGAAGGGACAGATCCCACTCACCAAGTTTGGTTTCATGAAAAACTCTGCCTTACTGATACAGATGATCTCTTGAACCCGTAGTCCGATGCAAAGTATGATCTACTAAATTGGTATAACAGTACAATCAGTCCGTGCTCTCCAAATTATACGACCGATCGGACGAAGAAAGACGGCATTATTGCTCCAATCCGGCTATTCTACTACTACTCTGAACGAACACCTAGTTCTATCGAACTCTGCTTGTAACTTGCACATAAAACCAACTCAAATCAATACTTGTTCCCAAATCAAACAAATTAAAATATAACCAGCTATTTCCTTATTTAATCCAACTTAGCATAATGCACCATACGGTTGTGGGACATTAGAGCCAGTGCTTATGCACGATATTACCCTTCCTCAATAAGCTATAATCGGTATTTAGGAGTCCTAGATACGCAAAGGATAATGGATCCTCATAAGCTCCCCAGCGGAGTAGTCCCCAGGTCTACATGTACACTCCTGTAGATACCATCCAAAAAATAAAAACCCAATCTAGTTAGATGCTAGCCATGTCCATATTACCTCTAAGCTATCGTCCTAACGATCTCCCCAGGGGAGTAACCCTCAAGTCTATCTACATTCTCGGATAGACCATACTCAATAAACCACTCCTCGATAAGTTTTTTGGACATTGGTTCACGTCCATATTACCTCTGAACTACTGCCCAAAAATTTATCTCCGGCCGAGTTTGCAATATCCATGTTACCTATACGCAAACCTTCCAGATTTGGCTATCGATTATCATGTTCATATTTACCTCTGATATCGGTTGTCATCTCAATGTATCACCCGTACTTAACCTTAAGTACGTCAGTGGTGTTAAGTCCATAAAACCTGTCCCACGTCCATATTACCTCTGGCAGGGCTTGTCTCGAACCTATTACTTGTACTCAGGTGCACAAGAAGTAATGGGTCCACAAAACCTATCACGTTCATATTATCTCTAATAGGGTTTTATTTCAAACTTATTACTTGCACTCCAGTGTGCAAGAAGTAATAAGTCCACCAAAGATCCCTAGTGGGATGTCCTTAATGGAAGCAAACAGTTCATATCTATAATACCTCTGAACTATGAGTTATCCATATTCCCCATCCAAAGAAAACAGCAATGTCCATATTACCACTGGCTTATTTTCTTTTTTTCACAAAAATACTAGGAATTTCTATAGATTAGCTCACGTCCACGTTAGCTATCACGACCCGCACCCAATGTAGGGGTACAAGTCGGAAACAACGCCAAGCCTACGATGCAAAATCGACGGTAGAATGCTGTCTGGGTAATCTATCTAACAATATAATAATCATCTGGAAAAATATATCCAGTCAGGAAAGGAGCAGAGTACATCTCTAAAAGCAGTTCTAATCAATGATAAAAACTATGTAACCGTAAATAGATGTGAATATACAAGATGTACAATAGATATAAGAGATATATGTACAATAAGGAAATACTAAAAATAATACAATAATGAGCAATATGTCAATGAGCAAGAATACTAATGTCTAAGTGTGTGAGTACTAGCTTTAACATGTGATCGGCTTGGGAACTTGATACAAGAGATACAAAATTTATGGCCTGGCTAATCATACGTGCGGTGTATGATTAATACTATTCAAGATACAAGGTGGGTATGATCACATATCTACACTACATACTCCCCATCCCCGACTGGTATAATAGATCCAACCATGGTATGTTATGGCACAAAATTCTCCAAGAAGATAGCGATTCTTCCCAAGAATCAGTGTTTGTACATGTACAAGATAATCAATAAAACAAGACTTTCACAAGATACACCATATACCAAGGAATAACATCGCATGACGAGATCCGGATATACCAATCCGTATAACCATCGTGTCAAGAGAACAAGGATATCTACACTAGATAGAATAAACATAGAGGATATCATAAATGAGAAACTATCAGAGAATGTACTTGCCTAAAGTCCAATAAATAGTCTCACAGATGTATGACACGGTGCCTCAAAGACCTAGATATGGAATACAATATCAATACAAGGTTCTGAAAAGAAAATAAGTTAAACTAGTCAACTTCTAGGTCAATAAGTCAATTCTAAGTCAAAAGTCAACTCTGGTCAACTATGGTCAACTATCTATTTTTAGGTTGCACAAGCCCATCACCAAAATATTGGGTCAAGATACTAAAGTCTAAGCCAAGAAACCCGCATCTTAAATATTAGGATATCGTATCTCCGGATACGTAAATTCCAAGGTAACACCTCAATATATATATCAAACAAATATTCATAATAATATAGAATCATAATTACAACATTAATTAGGTACCATAGTTTTGAACCAACTTGGTATCTCAACAATAATCACAAACTTGATACCCAAACCCAATATCTCGGGTATCTCCAATTACCTTGGTTCCTCAAGGTAATCCCCAATACCTTATTATACTAACTACCCGTATATATATATAATACATATACTAAATATTATAAATATAAAGAAATTAGCAATTTAGAATATATTACATCAATATTAATACATATATATACAAGCTCGCCAACATACAGTTCGCAGAAAGATGACAACTCGTCCTCCCGTTAAGAAACCCCTGCTGTAGTGGCCCGTGGAGGAGGTATCCTCACCCCAGCTCCCGATCTCTGCATAATTTCAGATAAACCAGGATGAAGAAGGTCATAAAAAGGAGACATGGTAATAAATCTAAAAGGATGTGGTGATACCGCCTCGGCACCAAGAATAGGATCTGGTGGCGAATCACGAATGCAAGGGGTCCTACCTCCTCCTCTTCCTCGTCTCCCACGGCATGCGTAGGGTCCTAGGTAGAAACCCGCATCCTATAGCTCGACCTTGCGGCCATAGATGGTTCTTGTCTTCTCTTCTTTAATGGTGGGTTCTACACCGGAGAGGCCCTGCACTTCATTGGAGAGTCTACCGTAGGCGATGGGTCGTTAGAAGTATTCACTTTCCCCGTCGTCGAGTCGGGGTCAGTACGCAATAATACAACCTTCCCTTTGAATTTCCCCTAACCTTTATTGGACCCACCACTCCGGGGCTTCAGCTTAGTTGTCATGTCCCAAAACTAGAATACTGGAAAGCAGGAATGACAAGGCCAGCTACGTATATTAGAGCACTCCAGTACTCCATATATTCGGTGAAGCTGTAAGACATGAGGGATCACTACTTCAAACCAAAAGTCAAGCCTAGGTCCAGCAACCCAAGTGTCTCATTCATAAGAACAACAGAAATATTAACAATATATAAGATCAGCTAAAATATAATAGTAAAGTGTCCCAAACTATAATATACAAATGCTGAGGATGCTAGTAAACATAGAATGAATAAAGTAGCCATAATCTGAGTCATACATAATCAACCATAGGATATGTCAATCATGCTAATGCCCGTAGGCTAACTGATCAAACCAAAATATGATCTAAATACGTGCTCGGTGACTAAACGCCAACAAAATAGAATGCACATCAGGGTGGAAAAGTAAGAAAACCCACTCACAGTGGTCTGGTGCTCCTGTTGGCCACCATCCTTAGAAAAGTACGAAAGATCCTCCGGTGCTGCTACTGGATCTGGTCATACAAAATCAGTGGAGTCAGACCCCCAAATAGCAAGTACCACAAAGGAAGAAAATCAAGAAACTTAAATCAACAACACAAGTAATACAAATAATGGAAAGTAAAGACTGAATATAAATAATCTCAGGATAATAAATACTGTAAAAGCTACAATGAGACATATCCGGATATGATAATCAATAAGAAAATAATAAGTGCAGAAGAAAAGGTGATCAGGTAAAGCCTAGACTAACCGGCATCCATCAATCACGGCAAATTATGTAAGTACAGCTTGATACTTTAACAAACTAGGGTTATTACAATCCTTAATTACTAACTAATATAATGCAACACGATGCTAGAGTTTTTTCTTATCGCATGTCCCTACAGTCTGTTTGGGATATCCATACACAACCAACTTGATACTTCTCAAGATAGGCCATAATATAAACCTCTGGATATTCCGCAAGATAACAGTATGAATAACCGGGACTGCATGCTATCGAGAAAAATCCCTAGCCATGTATTATGTGAATCTCTAGTTATTTAACCCTTTGCAGTTTCTTTTATAAATCCGGGTGTGGCATTCCACAAAATCCATCCTAGACTTGATGCAGATAAATCAATTCCTGATAGTAATATAAACAGGTTTAATATATGTTGTACATACGGACTCATGTATGCCACGACAAAAAATAAGCCACGTAAAACCAAGTATAGCCTGGTAAAGCTAAGTGAAGCCATGTCAATCAGGTTAAGCCAGTGTCATGACCTGCACCCGGTATAGGGGAACGATTACGTAGGTACGTCCAGCCTGTGACACAGCATCGATAGTAGAATACTGTCTAGGTCGATAATAATATCTAAATATCTCACACTATATATCTAAGGTACTTGTATTGCAATCTTAACTCCAAATGGAGAACAATAATATATGATAATAATACTCAATACTCAATCACAACAAAAAGCTAGAGAAAGATATGACAGGATATGGAATAGAAAGAAGAGTCACAAAATTATAATACAATACATCCAAGACTAATAGTCTAGATACAACACAATCTCAAATAAAAATATACATGCCAATGTCTAAACTGAAGTAAGAGAAAATAATATGCTAATGGAACTATAAGTTGCCCCTGTAGCCGATACTAATCCTCAGTCGGCTCACCATCTTATGGTCTATAAATGGTGGGACACATCTCTGACAACCAATTATTTGAAAAATATATCCAGTCAGGATTGGAGCAAAGTATAACCAAATAGCAGTTCCGATTAATTGATAATAATAATAAATAAAAATATAGAAAATAATACAAGACGAGAAATAATGAACAATATTATACTATAGTAAAAGGAACAGGTAAAACAGAGCAATATGGTATGAAATGATCACGATAAAAATAGAACAAGAAATAAAATAGAATATAGTGAAGAATTGCAACTATATTAAGTATTTAAAATACTTCTTAGATATGTGATTGGCTTGGGTTAAAAATTGTCTACTTAAACGTTGGATAAACATTGTCTAACTTAAACATTGAACATTTAACATTGAACATTATCTAGGCTTTAATCACATATCTAGCTAACACTTCCCCTACCCTCAACCAATACTCATGGATCCGATTATGACACGTCACGAATACGAATATAATATGAGTACACAAAGAACACAAATGTATACGAATGAACACGATCATAAGGAATACCCGATGCACACGATAAAGTACATGAGAAGTAGTATCCAAAGTACACGATAATAGGATGACATCTCCTGACAGAATCCATATAGTACCAGTCCGTATAACCACTATGTCAGAATTAAGTAAAATATTTCCAAATGCTTGTATTATAGTAATTATCAAATAATAGAGACTATCAGAGAATGTAATCGCCTATAGTCCAGAGCAATGGCTATAAAACAATGTATGTATCGGTTCCTTACAGACCTATATATGAAATATCAAGTCATAATAGTTTTGAGGAATTATAAACATGTTATACGTACTTGAAATTAGGTCTCCTAAGTTATTTCTAGGTCACACTATGTCAAACTAGGTTGTACTTGGCCAAATTCTATATTCTAGGCTCAAACTAGTTATACCTTGCTATTATCTAAAGTACATAAGTTAATACCACTAGTGCTAGTTAATATTAACTGTACTAGATACTACTTTACACTAGTATCATATTATATATAGATATACTCTATGTATAATTAGTATCTTAAGGTACCTTAAATAAAACCAACAACCAATACTTAGCCCACAACTCAAAGTAACCCATTACCCCTACCTTAAACTGATGCACACAGTCAATTCCTATTGTTACTCTTCATAATCACGCTCTAGCCAACCTTAAATGCCCAAGTATCCTAAGCTCAAAGAACTACCTCTTTATTTGATACAGATATCAGTCACTGATATACACTAAAACTCATAATACCTCCTCAGGGTACTGCCCTACTCGAGCTTGCCCCCCACTGATACCTTACTAATAATGCCACATCTAAAATCTGTACATAATACTACAGTGGTATATACATCAGTCACCTAATAACACAAGACTACACAAGTCTGATACATATATATATATATATATATATATATATATATATATATATATATATATATATATGTCCAAGTCCCTGATACTCTAGAGTTCCACACAAACCAACCCACACTCAAATATATATACATTTACATCTCTCTCTCATACCAACTTGCATTGCACTCAGGCCTGTGCCAGTAGTGCATTGACTCACTGATTACACTTGCACACAAATTTCTCTCCTCCATACTGCCTACTAGCAGTGCTAAATGCTATTGCAGCTGTATTAAGAGAAGTAGTTACCAATTACTGCAGGTTCAGTACATACAGGTCCTCACCTCACCTTTATTGGCCTGCACCAACTCATCTACTGCTTGACACAGCAGTTGGTGAATGCCTGCGACCTATACATCACATCCAATACCTACGGTTACAAATGATATCTAGGCACACTCTTATGTTGGTTACCCAAACTTTCTGTGCATATAACCTATATATTAACTCACCTAAAGAATTCTTATGATAGACTGATACTTGTACAAACTAGATGCATCTTTGCACAGGTACCCCTCAAGCCCACAACTCAAATACCTATCTAAACTCTTAACACCAGTACTGACCTCACTTAACCTCACTCCCTATTACACTTACCCTGAAACTCATTTACACCATCATACCTTGCTGTACCCAATTCCTCTCTTATGCACACTATAGATTTTTCCATTGCCAACCCTTGTTTCAGTGTACATGTGCATCAATTGTACATGTCTGCACTGTACAGACTTTACCAAGCCTTCACAGCTTCAACTGATGTCCTATGGGGGTGTGGTCTGCTGTCCAACTCCCCTAAATATACTACACTGTGCATACAACCCTCATTATGTGTCTCAACACACACTCTTGTGCAGTTGCAACTAATCCAACACTCTCATCAGTGGAACACAGGAACTGCTTTTGCATCTCCTTAGCTCACTAGGTGAATACCCAGGTCTTCCCGAGCCTCACTGTACAGGAAGCATATCCCCAACTAATACCCATAACAGCCCACAACATCTAGCTAGCAATACATAATTTCTCATATTTTCTTTCCCCATCTGAATCAGATATGTGCACCTGAAATGCACATAGAAACCACACTCTAATCACTTATCACTGGGAACTCCTTGCCACACCTTCACTCATAACTAACATCAAAATCATGCCCTGTCAAGCAATTACCTAGGTCCTCAAGTGTATCAGTGCATGATATACTTTCCCCCTTAGCACGACCACAACAGCCATCACATACCCAAACAGTCAAAACTGAACCTATACACTGTGTCACAAACACTAGCACACCACTACACTTATATATTTAAGTATATATATATATATATATATATATATATATATATATGTGTGTGTGTGTGTGTGTGTGTGTGTGTGTGTGTGTGCAATGATGTATACATTAAGCTATTTACATATATACACATGTATATATCTACACCTATATTGGAATGCACTATACTAATGGTTAATCCAACAAACACCTAAAGTGCACAAGTCATGATACTCCATTAACCAACATGACAAATCCCCCAATACTCGATTAATATTATATATACATAATAAATATAATTATATATAGCTAATACAACTTGCTATAATGGAATTTGGAGAGAAATTACATAAATCACCCAAAATGGATCACGTATCACAATGTATCATACCGTATCATGATACGGCCTACTCGTATCCAATTGTGGACATGTAGCTATACTCACAGAACCAATACAAGCCTAATTAGATCTACTAAACCTAGTGACAAGTACTTGGTGTCCCATTCTCAGATTTCTTCCAAAATGGTTACCAAACTCAATTTAGAAGTCATAAATTGGGTCAATAGGAGTCCAAACTCCTCCCTATGGGTAGCCCTAATACAAGGGTGGATTTTTAGTAGTCAAATGTATGATTTGAAAATTACAATGAGAAGAAATTCATAAATTAACAATTGAAAAATGAATTCCCAATAAAAACTCAAGTGGACACGATCCGAACACGATCTCTTCACCAATGCTTCTCCTCCACCTTGTGCTCCTTGCTTCTCCAAGCTCAAAAACTTCTTTAGGAATAAAAAAAATGAGGGACAATGGAAGTAAAATGAGAGTGAAATTGATGGAGGGATTTTGGGAAAATTGGGGATCTAGATTTTTGAATCAAAATAAAATGCAAATAAGCAGAGAGAATAAGAGTCCCTCTTCAAGTGGTCGGCCCCTTACTCCTTTCCTAAGCTACATGCTAAGGTCCCAAATAGCCGTACATGATGTATTATGAGGAATAATTAAGGGTGGATATTTTGGAAAGTCTCCAACTAATTATAATTAAACTAATTCTCCTTAGTTAATTAGTGAAAATGGGTTCATTGGACATAGTCCATGTTGGCTCACTATTTCTCATGACAAGTCTAATTTAGGTCCACTAATGTCACGTCGAATTAAGTAGACTAGCCCACTAACTAAATTAAATGCTACAAGCCTCTAATTAAATATATAGGACTCTAATAAATAAATGACTAATACAAGCATGAAATAAATATTCATGGCCCACTAAAATTAATACTATATTCCTAAAATTAAATAACTAGGCCAAATTACCAAATTATTTCTATTTGGAAAAATAGGTGTGACAATCATATCCACCTTAGAAAAAATTCATCCTCGAAATTTAAAGATGATCGTACCCCCCTCTAGGTCAACCCCAGTCCAAACTAAAACATAAAAGATATAATTTAAAAAAAATCATGAACTATGGTCTTTATCCATAATGGTTTTGCAGTCTCCGACAGGGTATACTAACTATACAATAACTCACAAGCAGTCTATAAGGTACTAACTAAGCACACAAGCAACAAGTGGAAAGAAAATGAACAGAACAGGGCAAAATAAGCTAACTATCACCTGAAGTATCGTCCTCTCCGACTTTTATTGCAAATGCCCTACCCTGCTGGGGTGGCTACTTATGTGGTTGTTGAGCAGTCTGAGGTGCCACAGGTGGCCTAATTCCACCTCTCTGACCGGGATTTGCTCCTTACGGGTTATTAGAAAACTCCTTGACCGGATGATCAGGGGACCATAATACAAGCATAGTCTGAGCCTCTTCCAATAGTTCTCCCAATCATACCCATGCC
Organism: Iris macrosiphon; assembly: GCA_036927795.1. Taxonomy (NCBI): domain Eukaryota; kingdom Viridiplantae; phylum Streptophyta; class Magnoliopsida; order Asparagales; family Iridaceae; genus Iris; species Iris macrosiphon. Next base: position 41,925,031 of record JAYESA010000011.1, read on the forward strand.
TTCCATAAAATGCACAAGAAAAAGTCTGTTGAGTCTGCCTCTGAAGTTGGTGCGATGACTAATGAACTGGCCTCTGAAACTGATGTGTTTGCTGAGCTGGTGTCCCGACGGGCACAGGAAACTGATGATGTTGGTGTGTTCTCGGCTGCTGAAAATAGGGTCGTTTAGCTGGACCCGCACCACTACTCGCTCCTCCGGTGTCTCTCGGCCTCATGGAGCCAAGCTCCAAATCATACTCTACCAGCTGTGCTTGTCTCAGAATTTCCTTAAAATTAGCGGTATGGTCTCCAGTAGTATAGGACTTAATCTCACTGTTCAATCCCTTCCTGAACTTCCTAACCTTGGCCCGAGGATTCTGCCCCTCAACAAATTATCCCAATCGGCAATACTCTACTGTATACTCGTCCACTATCAAGTTCCCCTTATTGAGTTTCTAGAATTGGCTCTCTAAAGTACTTTGAGTCACATCCGGAAAGAAATTCTCCTTGAAAAGCTCTTTGAAAGCTTCCCAAGTAAGTACTGACGCTGATATACTGGGGTCTATCCTGAACCATGTCAATGCAATGTCGAACATCATACTACCCGTCGCCTCTACCTGCAAGTCCTCAGGAATCTGCGCCCATGGCAGGTTCCTCTCAATGTCCTCTATCCAGTCATCCGCATATATGATCCCCTCCGTGCCTTTAAAGTTCTTAGACCTCATCCTCTTGAAGTGTATGTTGGTACCCGGCCTCGGATGCTGCAGATCGGGCTGAGGCGGCACCGTTTATGGTCGGACTAAGGCGACTCTCTCGACTGCGACGAGCGAAATCTGGTGAGCATTCTCAATGCCCTACCTAATAACCTCAGATTGGCATTGTTGTACCTCCATCATCTGTTAAAAGAGCACAAATATCTGCGTCTGATCGACTGCTGGTGGCTGGGATGGAAGATCCCCTGAAACTGTCGGTGTTATCCTCTGTACCGAAGGTAGAGCACCCCTGAAAGCTGCTGCAGAAATGCCCACCGGGATTGGTGAAGCAGACCTCTGGAATATAGCTATTGTAATAGTATCTGCAGGTGCTGACCTCATAGGCGATGAAGTGACCGACCTTGCTTATATTGTGCCTGAGTGTTGGGTACGCATCTTCGGTGGCATCCTGAAGACAGATTCAAAAATAAGGAATCAATATTGATAAGATACGATATCATCACAGGATGACAGATATTTTCAAGGATAGCCATATTCAGAACGATAACGATTGTACGATTTAATTAGGCTGGAATTGTTTCCTAGTTGTGATTGAGTATACACCACCTTATCCGAATATCCTATATAATATCCTATCGCAGGCTCGTATTAGTACAACTAAACTGTTGTACTAATACGATATCGCATTATTGCAAAGAGGGACCTGCAAGGGCCACCACAAAAATGTGTCACGACCCACACTCGGTATACGGGCACGAGTACGTGGGTACGTCCAGCCTACGCCGCAGCATCGGGGCTAGAACGCTGTCTAGGTTGACAATAATATCTAAATATCTCACACTATATATATAAGGTACCTGTCATGCCATCTCAACTTTAAATGGAGAACAATGATATATGATAATAATACTCAATACTTAATCATAATAAAAAGCTAGAGGAAGATATGGCAGGATATGGAATAGAAGAAAGAGTCACAAAATTATAATACAATACATCTAAGACTAATATTCTAGCTACAACACAATCTCAAATAAAAATATACATGCCAATGTCTAAACTAAAGTAAGAGAAAATAAAATGCTAATGGAACTCTCAGTCGCCTAGTAGCCGGTACGAATCCTCAGTCGGCTCACCGTCTTGTGGTCCATAAAAGGTGGGACATATCTCTTCCAACTAATTATCTAAAAAATATATCCAATCAGGATTGGAGTAAAGTATAACCCAATAGCAGTTCCAATTAATTGATAATGACTATAAATAGAAATAGAGAAAGTAATACAAGACGAGAAACAATGAATAATATCATACTATGGTATAAGGAACAGGTAAACAAGATCTAAACAAGAGCAATATGGTATACACTGATCACGATAAAAATAGAACAAGACAATAAAATAGAATATGGTGAAGAATTACAACTATACTATGTGTTTGAAAAACTAGTTAGATATGGTAAAGAATTGCAACTATACTATGTCTTTAAAAAACTAGTTAGATATGGTAAAGAATTGCAACTATAGTAAGTGTTTAAAATACTAGTTAGATTTGTGATCGGCTTGGATTGAACATTGTCTACTTAAACATTGGATAAACCTTGTCTAACTTAAATATTGAACATTTAACATTGAACATTGTCTAGCCTTTGATCACATATCTAACTAACACTTCCCCTACCCCCAACCAATACTCATGGATCCGATCATGATAATATGAGTAGACGAAGAATACGAATGTACACGAATGAACATGAGAACAAGGAATACCTGATGCATATGATAAAGTACATGTGAAGGAGTATCCAAAGTACACGATAATGGGATGACATCTCCTGACAGGATCCATATAATATCAGTCCAAGTGAAATATTTCTAAATGCTTCTATTATAGTAATAATCAAATAATAGAAACTATCAGAGAATGTACTCGCCTGTGGTCCAGAGCAATAGATATCAAACAATTTTCGTATCGGTGCCTCACAGACCTATATATGAAATATCAAGTCATAATAGTGTTGAGGAATTATAAACATGTTATACATACTTGAAATTAGGTCTCTTAAGTCATTTTTAGGTCACACTATGTCAAACTAGGTTGTACTAGGCTAAATTCTAGATTCTAGGCTCAAACTAGTCATAGCTTGATATTATCTAAAGTACATAAATTAATACCACTAGTGCTAGTTAATATTAACTATACTAGATACTACTTTACACTGGTATCTTATTATATATAGATATACTTTATGCATAACTAGTATCTTAAGGTACCTTAGATAAAATCAACCACCAATACTTAGCCCATAAATCAAAGTAACCCATTACCCCTGCCTTGAACTGATGCACACAGTCAATTCCAATTGTTACTCTTCATAATCACACTCTAGCCATACTTAAATGCCCAAGCATCCTAAGCTCACTAGACTACCCCTTTATCTGATACAGATATCAGTCACTGATACACACTGAAACTCCTAATACCTCCTCAAGGTACTGCCCTACTCGAGCTTGCCCCGAACTGATACCTTACTAGCAATTCTACATCTAAAATCTGAACACAACAATACAGTGGTATATACATCAGTCACCTAATAACACAAGACTACATAAGTCGGATACATATATATATATATATATATATATATATATATATATATATATATATATATATATATATATATATATACATATATATATAAATATATATCCAAGTCCCTGATACTCTAGAGTGTATATATATATATATATATAAATTCAAGTCCCTGATACTCTAGAGTTTTACACACACCAACCCACACTCAAACATATATACATTTACATATCTCTCTCATACCAACATGCATTGCACTCAGGCCGGTGCTAGTAGTTCATTGACTCACTGATTATGCTTGCACACAAATTCAGTGCTAACTACTATTGCAACAGCATCAAGAGAAGTAGTTACCAATTACTACAGGTTCAGTACATACAGATCCTCACCTTACCTCTGTTGGCCTGCACCAACTCATGTACTGCTTGACACAGCAGTTAGTGAATGATTGTGACTTATACATCATATCCAATACCTACTGTGTCAAATGATATCTAGGCACACTCTTATGCTGTTCACCCAAACTTCATGTGCATATCTGTTGATATGGTATGTTGGGTGTCATATTTAAGTATAGTATAAGCATATGGGAATATCCTGAGGACATATTTGGGATGCCAGAATATGTCACAGGATATTCCATTATGAGATTATTGTCATAATGATTGAGATCATTGTATTAATGACTGTAAGGCTATATAATGCCAATGAGACAATCAATAAAATAATCAACTAATTTCAACATGGTATCAGAGCCAAGTTTCCACAAACCCTAGCCGTCACCAAGCTTCCACAAACCCACAGGAGGATTTCCTATATCTCCTCCACCGAACTCTTCCACGCCCCCCCTTCTCCGCCCTTCGCAGGTCGCCCTTCGCTGTTGCTGCCCCGTCCCGCTACTACTGCTGCTGCGACTGTTGCTGCTGCTGCGACGACGGCTGTGACATGCGTGCTGCCGCCTCCTCCGCACCAGCACGAGACAGCGCCTAATAGGGATGCCTAGATCTGAAAAAAGGGGAGGACATGTTCGGATCTAGGAGCGGACGACGAGGACGAGCGTGAGTCGTGGAGCGGACGTGACGTGATTGGATAGACGACGCATCGATGGAGGAGATCATCAAGAAGCTAGATTCTGCAGAGGTGGCAACGTTGATGAAGTTGTTGACGATGTCGGCTGGTGAGAACACGACACGAACGTCGCCGGAGTTGAAGCTTCCCTCCATCGATCTGAAATTAGATGGACCAGCCACCTATCTGAGTTGGTCACGGCGGGTGAGAAGAACCCTCGCAGGAAAAAACATGGAGGGGTTCCTGACGGGCGAGACGACAGAGACGGACGAGGGCTCGACAGGACGCGATAAGTGGAAGTCCACTCATATGGTGATCTACATCTGGCTTCTCAACTCCTTAGTCCAGTCTATTGCCGCCACAGTAGACGGTATTGAGATGGTGAAAGATGTGTGGGAGAAGTTGAGAATGACCTATGATAGTGTGGGGAACAACTTACGGGTCTTCCAGATAAAGGGGGAGATTGATGACACCGTACAGGGAGAGAAGACGGTACAGGAGTATGTCACAGAGTTGGAGCATCTGTTGTTGGATTATGATAACTCCTCAGATCGGGCGAGCTGCGGGGACCCTAAGTATAAGGAGAGACAGGTGTGTCTGTAGGAGAGGACGATGAAGTTCCTCAAAGGGCTGACTGCAGCTTTCGCACAGAGGACGGCCCTACTTCTAGCCCAACCAAAGATCCCTAGCCTTGAGGAGGCTATCTCAGCCATGATCCAGGAGGAGACACGCATCAGGCTGCAAGCCGGGACAGGTGGTCCCCCCGAAGCAAAGTCAGTACTAGCGATCACCAGCTCAGGTAATACAGGATCTAAGGGAGAGCCCTGGCAGCATAACCGACAGTGCTACAACTGTGGGGAGATAGGTCATCATCGGTATGCTTGTACCAAACCACCCAGGAAGGGAGATTCAGGTGGTGGACGAGGACCGTTCGGTGGACGAGGATATAATGGAGGACGTAGTCGTGGTCGAGGGAGTAGACGAGGCGGCCGAGGAGGTTATCGAGCGAACCTCCTGATATCAGAAGGAAATAGAGAAGCTGATGGCACCTTTACTGTGGAGGACCAGGCACTAGGAGACATGAGGAGTAGAACAGAGGAGGCGTCTACCTTATTCTTTGTTAGGGGCAACGCTGCCATGTATGCCCATCCATCAGAAGGTACTAACGAATCACTTGCCCTTGCGTCTATCTCTTCCCTTAAATCATCAGACTGGATTATCGACTCGGGAGCATCTCGGTATGTAACGGGGAATGCTAGTGAGTTTTCTTCCTACACTCACCTAGCATCAGCAAACAGCATTCAGACAGCTGATGGCACTTTTCAGCCAGTGGTCGGTAAGGGTACTGTTAATTGTACAGGTTCAGTAAGATTATCCAATATTTTACATGCTCCATCCTTTTCAGTCAGTCTCTTGTCCATTAGTTCTATAATCCTCCAACTTAAATGCATTATTTCTTTTGATATTCCTAAGGTGACCTTCCAGAAGAAAGGGACAGGACGAAGACTTTGGACTGGCACTTGGCATGAGGGACTGTGGTACCTAGATCGAGAAGGACTGGACTCAGCATTGGTGTCTATGGCAGAGAAGGCTGGCAAGAAAGGACTGCAGCATAGGACTGAGGATTCCTTGATACTCCATCATCGGAGGATGGGACATTCTTCCTTTGATACTCTAAGTAAGTTATATCCAGAGATTTATGCAAAAACAAATAAAGAGAAATTAGTATGTGATGCGTGCGAGTTAGGAAAACTTACTAGGAGCTCATATGTTGGCACGGGTCATAGGAGCACTTTTGCTTTTGAGGTAGTACATTCTGATGTCTGGGGTCCATGTGCTACTAACACTATGAATGGTTATAAGTACTTTGTTTCTTTCATTGAGTGTGCCTCTCGTGTTACCTGGTTATATTTGATGAAAAATAAGAATGATGTACCTGCTTGTTTTCGGGATTTCCATAAGCATGTCCAGACTCAGTACAAAGTAGTTGTGAAGGTACTGAGGTCTGACAATGGAACGGAGTATACCAACAGGACGCTTGCAGAATACTTGTCAACACACAGAATACAGCATCAGACCACCTGTGCATACACACCAGCACAAAATAGAGTTGCAGAAAGGAAAAACAGACACCTTCTGGAGGTCGCAAGAAGTATGATGATCGACATGAATGTCCCACAGAGTCTGTGGGGGCATGCAGTGTTGACAGCAGCTCAACTCATCAACAGGATGCCCTCGAAGGTCCTCGGATGAAAGTCCCCATGTGAGGTATTGCAAGGCAATAATAGTGGGATACTCCCACTGAAGGTGTTTGGGTGTGTGTGTTTTGTGAAGGACAACAGGCCATCAGTTGGGAAACTTGACCCTAGAGCGGTCAAATGCATCTTCGTAGGCTACTCGGCGACCCAGAAGGGGTATGTGTGCTGGAGTCCAGTAGAGAAGAAGAAGTTTGTCAGTATGGATGTCCACTTTCGGGAGCATGAGCCATACTACCACCAGGACGGAACTTCACACAACACGCCTAATACTGCCAGTATTAGGCGAGAGGGGGAGATGGAGAACTTGGTGGTAACCGATTTAGAAGTTTGGCATGGAGGCACGGAGAAGGGACAAGAAGGTGAAGGTGTTAGGCCTACGGCTCAGGGAGAGTTACTTACCTGCAGTAGGGGAGAGAAGCAAACTGCAGGACCAGTACCGACAGTGCCAGTGCCAAGTCCCTTTCCTGCGTTCGTCCCAACTCCTGAGGCACCGACACCAACCCCCCTTCAGGTGATACCCCCTCATTCACAAGATATCATTCCTCCTACTTCTACTTCTCCCACACCACTATCTGTACGGAGGACCACTCGCAGCAATGCAGGAAATTCTCCAAACAGATATGGTTGGGATATTGCTCAGTTTGTTTCTTATGACCATATCCCTTCTTCTCATGGAGCATTTATAGCATCTTTGGATAGTATTACTGTACCTACCAATTGGCAGGTTGCCAAGAACGATCCAAAGTGGAAAGCGGCAATGCACGAGGAGTTGGGAGCTCTGGAGAAGAACCACACTTGGGAGCTTGTGAGACGGCCAGAGGGGAAGAGAGCAGTTGGATGCAAGTGGGTCTTTACCGTGAAGCAGAACCCAGATGGACAGGTTGAGCGCTACAAAGCTCGACTAGTAGCCAAAGGATACAGTCAGACGTACGGCATCGACTATGACGAGACCTTTGTAGCAGTTACAAAGATGAGCACTGTCAGGACTCTGATTTCTCTGGCAGCGAATGGTGGATGGAAGCTACACCAACTGGATGTGAAGAATATGTTTCTTCACGGAGATCTAGTGGAGGAGGTATACATGGAGATACCACCAGGATTTGGCACCAATCAGACAGTGGGCAAGGTCTGCAGGTTGAAGAAGTCCCTCTATGGACTGAAGCAGTCTCCTCGAGCGTGGTTTAACAGATTCAGAAGGGCGATGATTGGGATGGGATATCAGCAGATCAATGCTGATCATACTGTTTTCTTCCGTCGGAGTGGAGGCCACATCACCATGCTTGCGGTGTATATGGACGATATGATTATCACAGGAGATGATGAGCAGGAGATCGCCCAACTCAAAGGAAAGCTTAGCAAGAAATTCGAGGTAAAGGATCTCGGCCTTCTTCGGTACTTTCTTGGGATTAAAATTACTCGAGAAGCAGAGGGGATTGTTCTCTCTCAAAGGAAGTATGCACTGGACCTTCTCACAGAAACTGGGATGTTGGGGTGCAGACCTACAGCGACACCAATAGATCAGAGGTTCAAGATTGATGCTGAGGCTGGAGAACCAGTTGATCGGGACAGATACCAGAGACTGGTTGGCAAGTTGATCTATTTGAGCCACACATGTCCTGATATCTGCTTTGCAGTAAGTGTGGTGAGCCGCTACATGCATGATCCACGGAAGGGTCATATCGATGCAGTGTACCAGATTATGAGGTACTTGAAAGGTGCTCCTGGGAAGGGACTAATATTCAGGAAGAACAATCACGTGAGCATCGAGGGCTACTGTGATTCTGACTGGGCTAGTTGTACTGATGACAGTAGGTCTACTTCGGGATATTGCATATTTGTAGGAGGTAACTTGGTCTCCTGGAGGAGTAAGGAGCAGTCTGGGGTGGCCAGATCGACAGCTGAAGCAGAGTACAGAGCTATGGCCTTGGGAGTTGCAGAGCTGCTATGGTTGAAGAATATGCTGGTGGAGCTGAAGCTGGATCAAGGAGCCAAGATGAAGCTGTGGAGTGACAATCAGTCAGCTATTGTATCGCCAACAATCCAGTACAGCATGACAGGACCAAACACATCGAGATTGATAGATTCTTCATCAAAGAGAAGTTGGATAGTGGATTACTGGAGCTTGGCCATGTTCCAACCAGGGATCAAGTAGCAGATGGACTAACCAAGGGACTCGCCTCAGTGAGCATGATTAGAGGATATGACAAGATGGGCTTAGTGAATATCTTTCGCCCATCTTGAGGGGGAGTGTTGATATGGTATATTGGGTGTCATATTTAAGTATAGTATAAGCACATGGGAATATCATGAGGACATATTTGGGATGCCAGAATATGTCACAGGATATTCCATTATGAGATTATTGTCATAATGATTGAGATCATTGTATTAATGACTGTAAGGCTATATAATGCCAATGAGACAATCAATAAAATAATCAACTAATTTCAATAATATCACTTGGTCTTGGATACCCAATTGAATGAACCACCAACAACCGACAGATCGGTGAAACCGAAAGCAAAAAGGAAATCGCTCTATTTCATATTGAACCAACATGGAGTTCTTCATAGAGCCATCAGTATTGACTTATACATTAACTCACCCACAGAAATCTTATGATACACTGATAGTTGTACAAATTGGAGGCATCTGTGCACAGGTACCCCACAAGCCCACAACTCAAACACCTATCTAAACTCTTAACACCAGTACTGACCCCACTTTACCTCACTCCCGATTACACTTACCCTGACACTCACTTACAACATCATACCTTGTTGTGCCAGATTCCTCTCTTCTGCATACTATAAATTTTTCTATTGCCAAGCCTTGTTGCAGTATACATGTGCATCAATTTTATATGTCTGCACTGTACAGACTTTACCAAGCCTTCACAGCTGCAACTGATGCCCTATGGGTGGTGTGGTCTGCAGTAAAACTCCCCTACACATACTACACTGTGCATATAACCCTCATCAATGGTTCACACACACACTCTTGTGTAGTTGCAACTAATCCATCACTCTCATCAGTGGAACACGGAAACTGCCCTTGCATCTTCTTGGCTCACTAGGTGAATACCAAGGTTTGCCCAAACCACACTGTACTGGTAGCATATCCCAAACTAATACCCATAACGGCCCACAACACCTATCTAACAATACACAATTTCTTAAGTTCTGTTCACCCATTTGAACCCGATATGCGCACCTGAAATGCACAAAGCAACCATACTCTAATTACTTACCACCGTGAATACCTCACCATACCTTTACTCATCTTTAACATCAATATTATGCCATGTCAAGCAATTACCTAGGCCCTCAAGTGTATCAGTGCATGATACACTTTTCCCCTTAGCACGACCACAACTGCAATCACATACCCAAACAGTCAAAACTGAACCTATACACTGTCACAAATACTAGCACCCAACTACACTTATATATATATATATATATATATATATATATATATATATATATATATATATATATATGGTAAACGGGATATGAGCCATAGGTTGGCTCATATTCCTACATGAGTCACGCACACGTGGACCAATTGGAATGGATTTCTATATCCCATGTGCACCCATCTGCACTAGTACACTTCATTCCTCTTGGTCCACATGTGCATTGGCACATGTAGGAATATAAGCCTATTGCTCATATCCCTTTTTTCCATATATATATATATATATATACATCAAGCTATATATATTTAGACACATGTATACATCTACACCTATATTGGAATGCACAATAATAATGGTCAATTCAACAAACACCAAAAGTGCACAAGTCATGATACTCCGTTAACCAGCATGCCAAATCACCCCAATACTCAATTAATACTATATACATAATAAATATAATTATATATATAGCTAATAAAACTTGCTACAATGGAATTTGAAGAAAAATTACACAAATCACCCAAAATTGATCCCGTATCACAATGTATCATATTGTATCGTGATACGGCCTACTCGTATCTAATTATGGATAAATAGCTAGACACATAACAAATACAAGCCTAATTAGATCTACTAAATCTAATAACAAGTACTTGGTGTCCCATTCTCGAATTTCTCCCAAAATGGTCACCAAACTGAATGTAGAAGTCATAAATTGGGTCAATAGGAGTCCAGAATCCTCCCTATGGGTCACCGTAATACAAGGGTGGATTCCAAGTAGTCAAATGCATGATTTGGAAATTACAAAGAGAAGAAATTCAGAAATTACCAATTGGGAGATGGATTCCCAATAAAAACTCAAGTGGATACGATCCAGACACGATCTCTTCACCTATGCTCCTCCTTGTGCTCCTTGCTTCTCCATGCTTCAAAACTTATTTTGGAATATAAAATAAGGGAGAATGGAAGTGAAATGAGAGAGAAATTGATGGAGAGAATTGTGAGAAAATTGGGGATCTAGATTTTTGGATCAAAATAAAATATAAATGAGGAAGAAAGAATGAGGGCCCAGCTTCAAGTGGTCGGCCCCTTACTTCTTCTCCAAGCTACATGCTAAGGTCCCAAATACACCTACATGATGTATTATGATGAATAATTAAGGGTGGGTATTTTTGGAAGTATCTAACAAATTGTAATTAAACTAATTCTCCTTAGTCATTTAGTGGGAATGGGTTCATTGGGCCTAGTCCTTGTTGGCTCACTATTTGTCATTAAAGTCTAATTTAGGTCCACTAATATCACGTCAAATTAAATAGGCTAGTCTACTAACTAAATTAAATGCTACAAGCCTCTAATTAAATATATGGCACTCAAATAATTAAATGACTAATACAAGAATCAAATAAATATTCATGTCCCACTAATATTAATACTATATTCCAAAAATTAAATAACTAGGCCAAATGATCAAATTACCCCTAGTTGGAAATATGGAGATGACAGCTAGGTAAAGCCATGTGAAACCAGGTAAAGCCATGTACAATCATATAAAGCCATATCAAATCAGATAAAACCAAGTGAAACCCAGTCAAGCCATATCCGATGAAGCCATGTAAAGTCATGCCAAGTCAAATCCAGTCAATCATGTCATCACGTGTAGCAGGTCAATGCCTGATGAAATCGAGTAAAGCCAATTCAAGTCAAGTCATGTCCTCTGAAGCCATGCAAGTTCATGTCAAAGATCAGGTCAAGTCATCGTGTGTCCAAGCAAAAGCTTCAATATGAAATCACGAAAAACCAAGAATTCCTAAATAAAAGTACACGATCGGTATACCGTCGGTATACCGATCCAGAGATAAGAAAAACACAATAAGTTCTGGATTACAATAAATCGGTATATCGTCGGTATACTATAGTATATCGTTGGTATACAGTTTTAAGTAGGCAAAAAGTTATTGGAAAATAAAGTTCCATTAATAGGTATACCGTCGGCACAGTCCAGTATGTCGTCAGTATGTCGACCAAGATAAATATCTAGCAATGTCGACAAGATTGGTATACCATAGATACAACCCAGTACACCATCGGTATGCCGATAGGGTCCATAAGTCGATGGAAATCAAGTCAGTAGAAATCGGTATATCGCCGGTGCACTGTAGTATACTGTCGGTATGCCGGTTTCCAAGAATAAACAAAGTTAAAGTCAAGTCTAATCTGATTTCTGAAATCCAAATCAAATTTCAAAAATTACCAGAACCAAGTCTAATAGAAAGTCAAGTCTAGGGTAAGTCTCATATCAAAATATGGGCTAAATCTCACGGTCACAACTCTGGTACCATTTCTGTTACCGAGTTACCAAAAAGGGACAAAACGAGATTCTACCAGAAATCAAAACCGAGATGGTCACTAGGCTAGGAATTATGATCTAAACAAGTATAGAAAAGCAAGTCTATGCTAAAAATTAATAATCAAAGCTCCAGGAAGTAAAGTAACAGAAAGTAAAAGAAGTTCACAAAATCGGCAAGGTATACTTGCCTAATGCGAGCTTCCGGCCTAATTTTCTAGTCCACCACTATGAAGGGGTTCAGAAACTATACTCCAGGTCTCAAGACCACATTTCCAAGCTTGAGAGAAAATAAAGAAGAGAGGAGAGAGAAAAAGAAAGAGAAAGAGAAAGAGAAAGAAAAAAAAAAAAATAACTCAAGTACTATTTATAGAAAAAATGTCTTAAAAATATCTAAAAAGTGAAACAAATATCTGTCGGACAGTATATCCCCGGTATACTATAGTATACCGTTGGTATACAGGTCAAGTTGAAAAGTTTTAATTTTAAGAATTTTCAAGCTTCCTCGAGATCCAAAAAATGCAATAACTAGCACAAAATACGTATCCACATAAAATATGAATAATGTGAGACGAGTCTTACAACTCTCCCCTCCTTAAAAAAATTCTGTCCTCGGAATATCTATAAGGATCCAGAAATCGCTAACAAGAAAATCTAAGAAAGCTATCTCGAAATCAAAAATAAACAAGAAACTCATGTGAGCATAAAATTTCCTGGGCAACAACAAGAAATCAGAAAGTAAAATAACGGACATAACAGATAAACTATTTATCAATCAAAAGCACATGCTAAGATAGGACACGAATATACGAATAAGTATACCTTCGAAGTTTAAGAGAAATGAATAATGAGTAAGTATATCGTTCTTGCGCTCCCACGTCGACTCGCCAGTAAGTGATGTCCCAAGCAACACGAACTAACATGATAGTCCAGTTCTTGAGAACCTTCTCTCTCTGGTCCAAACTAGACACGGGCCTCTCCTCATATGATAGGTCAGAACCAACGACCAACTCAGAATAATCCAGGATATGGCTCGGGTCTAGATTATACCGGCACAACTGAGATACATGAAAGATATCATGTACCTCATGAAGCGATGAGGGAAGAGCTAGACAATATAATACGTCTCCAATTCGCTCGAGAATATCGAATGGGCCTATATATCTAGGACTAAGCTTTTTTTGTACTCCAAATCTAAAAACTCCACGGGTAGGCAAAATCCTCAAAAATATATGGTCGTCGACAGAGAGCTCAAGATGATGACAGTGCTGATCTGCCCAGTGACGATGTCGATCCTGAGCCGCTCTGAGATGCTCTCTGAACTGCATGATCACTCCAACCGACTGAGCAATCATCTCTGGACCAAGCATCTGTCTCTCATTAATGTCATCCCAAGCTAAGGGTGATATGTATCTTCTACCATACAAAGCCTCGAAGGGTGACATCTGAATGCTCGCCTGGAAGCTATTATTATAGGAGAATCTACTAATTGCTAGTGATCATCCCAATATCCACCGAAGTCAAGTATACAATATTGAAGCATATCTTCCAAAGTCTGAATCTGTCCTTCTGTCTGCGGATGGTAGGCTGAACTAAACTTTAACCTAGTACCCAGACTCTGATGTCGGCTATGCCAAAAGTGAGACATGAACTGCGAATCTCTATCTGAGACCATTCTAACAGGTACACTAAGCAATCTAACAACCTACCTCATGTACATCTCAGCTAGCTGCTCTGTAGACTGGACCACTCTGAAAGGAAGAAAGTGAGTAACCTTTGTGAGTCGATCCGCTATAACCTATATAGCATCTCTGCTAGACGGGGATCTAGGAAGACTGGTCACAAAGTCCATATTAATATAGCCATACTTCCACTGCAAAATCGATAAAGGCTGAAGTAGTCTGGCCGGTCTCTGATGCTCCACCTTGACCTGCTGACAAACTAAATACTGAGAAATAAACTGAGCTATCTCCCTCTTCATAATATTCTAACAGAAGTGCTTACGAATATCCTGATACATCTTCATTCCTTCTGGATGCACTAAGTACTGAGAACTGTAGGCCACTAACATAATCTCATGTCGGATATCTCCTCTCGGTACACAAAGTCATCTCCCAAACCTGAGAGTCTCATCTTCGTAAATGCTCAACTCTGGTCTGCGTCTAACTCACACTCTACTCTGAGCTGATGAAGTCTAACATCAATAGTCTGCTTTTCTTTGATTCTCTTAACTATAGAAGACTGAACCAGCAGACTCGCCATAAAACTGATACCACCAGGTAATACTACCTCGATACCCATCTCCTACAGATCCTCCAAAATGTGATGCTGCTATATCAAGAAGTAATCTCATCCTCTCCTTCTCAAGACGTCTGCTACGACATTGGCCATCCCTAGATGATACTGAAGGTCAAGATCATAGTCCGACAATTACTCGAACCGCCTCCTATGATGCATGTTGAGTTCCTTCTATGTGAACAGATACCTCAAGATCTTATGGTCTATGAAGATCTTCACTCGATCACCATATAGGTAATACCTCTAGAGCTTAAGTGCAACCACTACTACTGCCAACTCAAGATCATGGGTCGGATAACTCTTGTTATGGCCTCGAAGCTGCCGAGACGCATAAGCTATCACTCTGCCATGCTGCATAAGGATATACCCAAGTCCCAATCCTGAAGCATCATAATACACTGAGAAACCACCTAGTACCACAGGAAGTGCCAGAATATGAGCCGAAATCAAACTCCGCTTGAGCTTTTCGAAAGAAGTCTGAAAAGCATCTGACCACATCAAAGCACACATCCTTATACGTCAGCCGTGTCAAAGGTGCAGAGATCCTCGCAAAGTCTACCATAATGTGCCTGTAATAACCTGCTAGACCCAGGAAACTATGCACATCTAAAGCTGTACAGGGTACTGGCAAACTCTCAATAGCCTCCAACTTCTTGGGATCCACCTGGACGGCCTCCACCAGAAATGATATATCCTAAGAATAAGATACGATTAAGTCAAAACTCACACTGGCTGAACTTTGTGTATAACTGCTACTCTTGAAGAATCTGAAGAACTTCACAAATATGCTGCTCATGCTCTTCCTCACTCCGACTATAAACCAAGATATCATCAATAAATACTATTAAAAAATGGTCTAGGTGAGGCATGAAGATGCTATTTATGAGAGACATAAATATAGTTGGTGCATTGGTCACTCCAAATGGCATAACTAGGAACTTCCAATGATCATATCTAGATCGGAATGCTATCTTGGGTATATCCTGCTCTCTGACTCTGATTTGATGATAACCATACAGCAAATTGATCTTAGAAAATATAGTTGCCCCACTAAGCTGATCAAAAAAGTCATCTATCATGGACAATGGATACTTATTCTTAATGGTTGCACATTTAGTATTCTATAATCAATAACTAAATGCGATAAACTATTCTTCTTTTTATAAGAAGTAACGGGGCTCCCCAAGGTAATGCACTAGGTCTAATGAATCCATTGGCTCTTAACTCCTCAATCATCCAGTACAAGATCTCTAACTCATATAGGGACATTATTTAAACTCCCTCTAATACTGGCTCTACTCCCAAGATTAAAACAATATTGAACTCCACGTCTCTAACTGGTGGTACACCTAGTAACTCGTCAAACAATATGCCAAAAAACTCATAAACTACCTTGGAAAATGGTACCTCCTCAACCTCTGCCATCATCAATTTAACCTTCGGTGACTCTAGTGCACCTCTCAAGAATAAAAACTCCTCCCCATCAGGTACACAAAAGATAACTTTGCCACTATGGAAATCTATCGTCGCATGTCTCGCACTCAACCAATCCAACCCATTGACGACATCATAATCGTTTATAGGAAACTCTATCAGTCTCGCGAGAAACTCTCTTCCGTACACTTTAACTCTACACGAGGGATATACTATATCTGCTCCTATGAGACCATTACCAGTAAGTATATTTAACCTTACAGGTAAGGACTCAGACTCCAATCCAACTCATGTCATAGAGCGTGCAGATATAAATGAATGCGATGCACCAGAATCAAATAAATTTGAAGCTGAATGAAAGTGGACGAGAAAAGTACTTGCTACCACCTCTCCTGCAGCCAAAGCCTCCTCTATCAAAAGCAAGAAGGCTCGACCCTACTCTCAGGGTGCTGGCCCCTTCTGCTGCTGACCTCAAGGTCTCACCTGTTCCTAGGCCTGCGCATACTGCTGCGGCCTCTGCTGGAATACCTGAGCCTGTGGAGGTAAAAACCTCTGAATCTGTGGCTGTACTGGTGTTGGTACCCTAAACTACGGCACTGCTGGCCGAACTATTGATGGTGCGATGATAATCCAGTATGGTTCCTCCTAGTACATGTCCCGACCATGTGGTCTGATGCCCCACACACCAAGCACCATCCCTGTGTCCTACGGCACTCAGATACAATATTTCCAGGTTTTTCGCAATAAAAACAACTACGGGAAGAAGAAGAAGATGACTGTCGCTGCTGAGAAAACATCTGGGAAGACTGATAAGATGGTGCTATTCTCCTAAAGAATCCAATCGTCATGGCTCTAACTGCTGGAGTTGGTGCTGATGAATGGGATACTGACCCTCCTGACACTTTGGGCCTCTTTTGACTCCCAACTCGATCGGTAATCCTCTGCAATATATACTCATACCCCATGGCTTCCAGTCTCACAGCATCAAAGGTCTAAAACTTATGCTGCTCCACAGCCAAAATAATCTTAAAATGGAGTCCCTGCTGGAACCTTCTCACCCTCTCCAACTCGGTCGCTCCCAAAGTGGGAGCAACCAGACTAAGTCTCATAAATTTTGTTACATAACCGTCGATGGTCCTGCTCTCCTGCCTGAGGTTGTTAAACCTCTGTTGAAGCTCATAATATGCCACCACCTCAAAATATCTCGCCTGAAACCCATCAGTAAAAATTGTCCATAGAATCGTTGCTATGAGGGAAACCTCATGCGCTGCCCACCAGTCATGAGTCAAGTCCATCAACTGTAGCATCACTACTGTTACATACTCTCTAGCCGGAGTCCATATTGCCTCTAAGATGGTCTCAGTGTCCTGCAGCCAAGCATCGAATGAAATTGTATCCTTTGTACCATAAAAGTACGGAGGACTGAGACTCTTGAAGCTGGTCGCAGAATTAGGGATCTGAGAACCACCTTGCTCCAATGTTGTTTGGACCGACTAAGTGAGTACATCACTCTGGTGCTGCTGGGTTGTCATGAATACTCATAAGACATCCAGCAGTTCTTGGGCAACACCCTCTGGCTATTCGTGTTGAACTGGGTGCACAGGTGCTGCCTACTAATACGAAACTTATCGTCGATCTGCCTCAGGATCTACTCTCGAGTCTGCCCCAGAATATTGAGGCCGATCTCCAAGAATATGTTGGGCTCCCGAATGCTGACCATCTTCGAGCTGCACTCGATCCATCTGGCTTTTGGTAACAGTAATGGCGCCTATAAAATTAAGGACACAATAATCAAACGAAGAACATGATAGATCAACGAATAAGCGAATAATATATCAAGAATCAGGGATATAGAAAATAACTTGGGATCATGGAAAACAGTTTTAAGATTGAGATATCTAACAACAGCAACAACCCCTACATATATGTAAAAAGCAGATCAAATCTACTCAAATAAATATAATTTGATCAGACAGACCTATATGGGGCACCACTAAAATCGTGTCATGCCCCAAAACTAGAATACTGGAAAGCAGGACTGACAAAGCCAGTTACGTATACTGAGAGCACTATGGTACTCTGTATATACAGTAAATATATAAGACATGATGGGTCACTACTACAAACCAATAGCCAAGTTTGGGTCCAACAACCCTAGTGTCTCAATCACAAGAATAACAACAAAAATAATACGATATAAGATCAGCTGAAATAAATTAGTAAAGCGTCCCAAAATATAATATACAGATGATCAGGATGCTACTAAACATATGTCAATCATACATGATCAACCCAAGCATATGTCAATCATGCAAATGCCCGTAGGCTAACTGATCAAACCAAAACATGACCTAAACACATGCTCGGTGGCTAAATGCCAATAAAATAAAATGTACATCAGGGTGGGGAAGTAAGAAAATTACTCAAACGGTCTGGTGCTCCTGGTGGCCAATATACTCAGAAAAGTACGAAAGATCCTCCGGTGCTACTACAAGATCTGGCCATACAAAACCAGTGGGGTTAGACCTCCAAATAGCAAGTACCACAAAGAAAGCCAATCTAGGAACTTAAACCAACAACACAATCAATACAAATACGGGAAAGTAAACACTGAATATAAAAGATCTCAGGATAATAAATACTGTAAACCTGCAATGAGACATATCTGGATCAGATTATTAATAAGGAAATAACAAGTGCAGAAGTAAAGGTGATCATGTAAAGCCTAGACTAACCGGCATCCATCAATCACGGCAAATCATGTAAGTACGGTTTGATACTTTAACTAACTAGGGTTATTACAATCCTTAAAGTACTAAGTGTTAGATTTACCAGAGTTACTTCTGATCGCATGCCCCTACAGTCCGTCCAGATATCCATACAAACAACCAACTAGGATACTCCTTAAGATATGCCACAATATAAACCACTCGATACTCCCCAAGATAACAGTACGAATAACCGGGACTGCATGCAATCTAGAAAATCCATAGCCATGTACTAAGTGAATCTCTAGTTATTTAAATCATAGCAGTTTCTTGTATGAATCCGGGTATGGTATTTGACAGAATCTATCCTAGACATGATGTAGACAAATCAAGTCATAATTGTAAGATAAACAGGTTTAATATATATAACACATACGGACTCATGTATGCCACGACAACAATAAAGCCACGTGAAACCAAGTAAATCCTGGTAAAGCCAAGTGAAGCCATGTCAATCAGGTGAAGTCAGGTAAAGCCATGTAAAATAAGGTAAAGCCAGGTACAACCATGTGAAGCCATATCCAACCAGATAAAACTAAGTCAATCCATGTCTGATGAAGCCATGTAAAGTCATGCCAGGTTAAATTATGTCAATTATGTCATCACCTGTAGCCGAGCAAAGCCGGATAAAATCGAGTAAAGCCAAGTCAAGTTAAGTCATGTCATCTGAAGCCTTGTAAGTTTATGTCAAAGATTAGGTCATGTCATCACGTGTCTAAGCAAAAGCCAAAAGCTTCAATATAAAATTATAAAAAACCAAGAATTTTTAAAGAAAGTACAAGATCAGTATACCGTCGGTACACCGGTCGAGAGATAGAAAAAATACAGCAAGTTCTGGATTTTAACAAATAGGTATACCTTCGGTATACGGTAGTATACCGTCGGTATCATGTTCCAAGTAAGAAAAAAGTTAATGAAAAATAAAGTTCCACAAATCGATAAACCATCGGCACAGCCCAGTATGCCTTTAGTATGCTGGCCAAGACAAATATCTAGCAATGTCAGTAATATCTTTATACCGTCGGCACAATCCAGTACACAGTCGGTATGTCGATAGGGTTCACATAAAAATATCTAGAAATCAAGTCGGTTGAAATCGGTATACCGTCAGTACACTGTAGTATACCATCGGTATGTCATTTTCCAAGAATAAATACGGTTAAAGTCAAGGCAAGTCTAATTTCTGAAATCCAAATAAAATTGCAAAAATTACCAGAACCAAGTCTAACATGAAGTCAAGTTTAGGGTAAGTCTCATATCACAATATGGGCTAAATCTCACGGTCACAACTCCGGTACCGTTTCCGTTACAGAGTTACCAAAAAGGGACAGAATGAGATTCTACTAGAAATCAAAACCGAGACGGTCACTTGGCTAAAAATCATGATATAAACAACTATAGAGAAGCAAGTCTAAGCTTAGAAGCAATAATCAAAGATTCAGGAAGTAAAATGACATAAAGTAAAAGAAGTTCACGAAATCGGTAAGGTATACTTACCTAACGCGAGCTCCCAGCCTAATCTTCTAGTCCACTACCACAAAGAGGTTCAGAAACCACACTCCAGGTCTCAAGACCATACTTCCAAGCTCGAAGAAAAATAAAGAAGAGATGAGAGGGAAAGAGAGAGAGAAAAAAAATAGCTCGAGTACTATTTATAGAAAAAATATATCAAAAATATCTCGAAAATATCTCAAAAGTAAAACAAATATCTGCCGGACAGTATACCATCGGTATACTGTTGTATACCATCGGTATTCCGATCAAGTAGTAAAGTTTTAATTTTAAGAATTTTTGAGCTTCCTCGAGATCCAATAAAATATAATAACTAGCACAAAATACGTATCTGCATAAAATACGAATAATGTGAGACGAGTCTCACATTAGTGCCTACGATGAAGCTAGTATTCCGATCAAAGCCGGGTGATGGAGCATTTACGGCTACATGAAAGTTAGACGCTACATGAATAATATGTGCCAAAGCCTTAGTATCTAGCAGTGTGAATCAGATATGGGTTTTGGTGGCAGAATAATAATCCCAAGCGGGAGCCCCATCAAGAAGGCTACCCTCAAAACCAAGATATGGGTTGGAATTGCTCAAAATGAGTTGGTTGTACCCGAACTGGAGAGCAAACCTACTCGGCAGATAAGGCTCTAAGAAGATACGGTTTTGATTCTGGTACACTAAATATGAAGGTCAAATGGAGAGTAACCAGCTAAAATGGCTCGAAGATAAAGACCTGACGGTCTGTACCACCATCATAATGAACTCTATTCACCTCATCCTCGATGAATTTTGGGACCAAGACAAAAAGAGAATAATTTGCCATATGGGGTAGTACGTGTCGACATGCAAGAACCGTATTATGAGCCCAAGATATCCCACCATATCGGGAATGAAGGCATTAGCTTCCGTCGTCATCCCCTCGAGATAAGGACTCTTTAGAGATGGGTAGTGCATTAGCAACCACCGCCATTAAATAATGATAAGGCATCTCGACCCGGTTGAAATCCCCGGGACTGTCATAGACCAGCACCTTCATGGTAAAAGTATAAAATTTACGGTGGATGCTGCAGACCATTGCTGGGAGTAAGGCGAGGCCGTGACCAAAATCTAACTTCACAGCAGGGAGGATGAGGTTGAGGCTAGCCCTCTCAATCGACCCAGAACCTCCGGGGATTACGCAATTTCGTAGCCATACCATCAAGAATCTAGCCAGCACGACTTTGTCCGACAATGGCTGGGTATCTTGATAAAAATAGTTAAAGTTATCGCCAGAGCTACCAAACTCCTCACTGGTTGCAGTCGTTCTCTTAGTGTTGTGTACTTGATTATAGATGATCGTGTAAGGCCGAGCTGTTCGAACGGTGACCTGGCCCAAAGCTGCAATTTCAAAAAGATGATGGATCCAGGAAGTGGTATGGGGTAACATCCCCTTCGCGCTTTTATCCCTCTTTTTCGAGGTCTGCTGACAGGCGCTATGGTGACACAACAACTCCCGGTACACTATAAGGAACCCCGGGTGTTATTCTTCCAACTCTTCAAACTTTTTATTATCAGGAGTTTACTCTTCATAACGCTACTTGCCCCAAGAAAAACATGAGACATTGTACATCTCGTGATGGACAAGTCCCATATTACCGCCAGGGGTAAAGAAGGTCCCAGTACGACAGTTGTACATTTTTGTTAGGGCAACAAATAACATCAGATTCTTCTCTAGGCCATAACATGAACCCTTATGGCATAATAGAGATTGGACTCCTTTTTAAACTGCTTGTACTTATCCAGAACCTACATGGTCAAAATGATCCAAGAAGGTGAATAATACACCCAGTTGAGAAGGCATATTTTTTTGGTATATAGGACCCATTGTCCGTAATGTAGTTCAATAAGGTATCAGCGTCGTAGAAATGAACATTTGGCCCCATTTTACTAGCAAAGACGCCGGTCCAACTAGCAAAGGGAGTAAGAAAATAACTCCTTAAAAGTTGTTACTTTCCTCTTCAGCTTGGAGTTATGACGAATACGGCCGATGAGGACTCCCTTTTTGGTCTGGAGTCAGGTTGCCCAACATCCTTCTCAGAAGAGACATCATATTGAAAGCTGACACGGGCATATGGCGCTCCTTCGTAGGTATTTGTATATTCATCCCACCAGAGAAGAAGTTCTAGTTCTCTTTTATCTTTCCTACCTTAGGGTTCGAGATAGTAAAAGCATTCTAGAATACGAAAATGGGCTTCAAATAAGAAATATTATTATTATCTGTAATCGTCCTGAAGATCATATTGACCCTTGTTTATCTGGCCCTGGACATGTTCCAATATATGGTCAAATCTTACGCCCAATACAACCTGAGCACGCCCAATAAGCACCTCCCCCGATGGAGCCATTGGTAAAGGCACTACAAATATCAGAAAATAGTTAGAGCCAAAAAGATACCATATGCACCGAGAGGCAACTTGGGCATATAAAGGAGTACGTACGGCTAAGTCATGTCAGACACATATGATGCATTATATGTTGCCAAGTCATGACAAGCGTATAACAGGACATCCATGCGGATGAGTGAGACACATGCGACCAAGTCATGTCAGGACCTCCATACATCTGAGTGAGAGAGGCCATCCACGTGGCCAAGTCAAGACTGAAGCATGCGGCCAAAGTGAGACCCGCGCATAAAATATATGGCTGGGTCCAATAAAAAGTTCGTACATATTCTAATCCATGCGGCAGACTATTTGCAAATTGTCCCTATATCCAGACCCCTTCTCCTCCTGACCTAGGACCGACACTTGAACGTCTTGGTGGAAAGTCAGGGCCTCATCCTTGGCCTTAGACAAGGACACAGGGCATTTCCCCTTATCGTCGGCTTTTTTGGCCTTTGACGAATATAACAAAGCTTTGGGGGCCATGGAAATCAAGCAGAGAGTCAGAGACAGAGGAAAGGTCGAAGAGTAAAAAGAAAACTCGAGCAAAGAAAAAAGTTCTCTCTCGTCGGCAAAATTTTTTATTTAAAGGGCAAAGGAGATGGTGGCGACTCCTTGATTCTTGCGCAGTGCTGTCAGCATTAATTATGATGGCAACGCTTGGGTTTTCTACTCAATCTTATCCTTCGAGAAATTATTACTTTGGGATCCTTTCTGAAAGATGGTGCAAAATCCTAAGAATATCTACTCAAGGATTGAGCCAAATCCTGCATAAAATAGAGATTTGACAGCCAATCAAGACTGGTCCATGTGCTCACCATCTGTATGGCCCAAAGACATCTTCTCCATGCTTCTTATTCAAAATATCCCAAACTTATCAGTTTAAAAGTTTTTAAAGGCGGTCTTTTAGAAGCATGGAAAATCTAGATCCTTGCGCTCAACAAACATGCATCCCAAAGTTAACTCAGAAGAAATCAGGTCGTAGGATGACCATGCGGCCAAGTAAAGCAGCATCAATGCGCCCCAAAAATTGGCCGCATAAAGGCGTGACACCAAGATTATGTTTGACACAAAATTCTGACAAAATAGATTTTCTGAATGCCTCAAAAGATGTGAGCACACTGTCATGACCCAGAACTAGAATACTAGAGAGTGGAGGAGTGACTCAGCCAACCATAACTTACAGAAAGCCGAAGTAACCCGTAATATGCTAAGGTTCTCTAGAGACAAGGGGGTTTATACTACAATCAAGTCACCTAGGGTCAAGGATCTTTATGTCTCAATCATCAACCAAGAAACAGTAAGAATAAACATGTAAGATAAAGCGGTTAGGCGTCCATGATGCTCTATCAAAATGATCATAAAACTAGTTATAAAGGTTAATAAACTAGTACATTGCCAAGAGTATAAGACTGTAAGTCAGCCACAGACTGAATAATATACAATCATGTAGATGAACTATTGTCTAGATAAATCGGATAACAAGTACCATTGGCTAAACGCCAAAATGTAATACAAAATAATACTCATATTGGGGGAGAAGAAACCTACTCAAACTTTTTGGGACAACCTCCTGGTGTACGCCATCGGTCAGATATAAGAAAGGATCCTCGGACTCTGCTACTAAACCTGGCCAAACAAAACCAGCGGGGTCAGGCCCCGAGAGCAAGTACCACAAAGGAGCACTAGTGAATGAAAAAAAACCAATAAAGTACATAAAATAGAAATTTGTGCCATAACTGCAAGCATATGACCTTTCATCGAAGCAGTAGAATACCACTACAACCAAACAAGGACAAGAGGTGTCTCACAACTCTGAGACAGGGTTCGACTGTCACTACCATCCTAAAATAGGGGTAGATTTATCATTTTATTTATTATTTGTATTGTGTATATTTATTTTTAAATAATTGCATGATATGTATATATATATATATATATATATATATATATATATATATATATATATATATATATATATATATAGTGTTCATTAATGTATGAGTTAGTAGACTAGGCCTAGAGGCCCACTAGCTGAAGTCCTGACCAAATTATAGGATCATATATTTTAATTAGAATTTTTGGGATTTAATTATGGAGGTTGTAATTTATTATTGTGATTTTATTTCATTGTTGTACCTTACCATTGCTTCGATATTTTGAGCGCTACACTAGCTTTTGTCTTCCAACAAATTTTATACCCTTGTCCTAGACGTGCCCGTCTTCTATTCTGATATTTGTGTAACTCATATATATGCTCTTTTGTGCTTTATTTTAGTCGCACAATATTCGTTACGGACGTTTATTTTAATTTCAAATAAATTTGACTTTGCATCTTTGTGCGTTCCAATTGAAATTGGAGACACGATCTTGACCCATTCTGTGCAACCCAAATTATGATAATATTCTATTCTAAGTCTTCTACGTCCATGATACTTGTGTCCCACCCAATTTTAACTCTATGTACTTCTAATTAATTTAAGAACACTAATTGCATTAATTTTAATTAAATTAGTGTAAGGAACCAACTTAACCCAAAACTAAAACCAACACCAAACCAAACCCCCATTTATACCCTCAAGACTCATACTAAATATCAAATACCCTTTTTAGCCACTATATCACACCAAACATGGTGTTTTCCCTCATCCAATCCCAATTTCCACTTTCTGTGCAATTTTCTAATTGTTGGGGACTTATTTGCAAAAGTACAATGATGTGTCACCATCCTATTAGTCAAGACCAATGAAGAAATAACCCCCTCCCTCATTGACCGGTCCACTCTCTCCCTCTCTCCCCTTTGGTTTGTGCACTTCCCTTCATGTGTAATCTTGGCCCTCCATTTAAAATGGAGCAACATCCTCACCACCCACATTTTTCTATATATATAAATCTCACCCTAACCCCTTTCCAAATGCTAACCCCATCCCAAGGCACAGCCGGCCCTAATCCCTAGGTGTAAAATCCCTCAATTAATTCTATAGATAGTCTGGTATGGGATGGAAAATTTTGGTTTAGTAGCAGATGTTTGAGGTTTCGAGTAGGGTTGCTTATGTCTGTTATTTATTAATTAAACTCTTGGCGCACCCTTCCATTGTTGAATTATTCGGAGCCCAATATCAGCCCATAAATTTTATCGGACTGATGTACTTTTGACTTGACCCGCCAATTTAGGCACTGGACTTTTTTGTCACTCAAAATCAAATCCGTTGTGCCCTAAATTAATTGCACAACTTCCCGTATCTAAAATCCCATAATTAAATTATGTGTCGGACACCTGTGTCGTTACCTTCAATTTTGAGATACCAACTTAACCCGTTGAGCCGGACCAACTAAAGGGTCCAAGACTGACTCCAAGCCTACGCCATTTTTGACTTTTGTGTTATTTCCAAATTTAGACCCCAAGTGCCCCCATTTAATTTAAAAGCGCTGGACACTTTTATTCTAATTAAATCGGGGATACCAATTTTGACTAATCCTATTTTAATCCCCATTTAATCCCAATGCCCATTTAATTAAGTCCATGCCAAACACACAATACCCCCTCACTCTACAAAACACCAAACACCATTCCCCCCCCCACAAAATTTTCCATTATTTCATGTGTTTGTGCAATTACCCAAACTTAAGGGGCTAAATTGCAAATATTGCAACATGTGTCACACCCTCATTGGCCAAGGGCAAATGGAGAGGCTACCTCTTCTTTGACCGTAGTCAACTTTTTTCTCCCCTTATTTTTCATGAAGAAACCACTTCCCTTCATGTAACATCCTCACCACTCATTTGAAATTGGGTGCATCACCACCCTCCATTCATCACACAACCCCCTATAAAAAGTCACCATCACCTCCCTCTTCCCCACGCCGGCCCTAATCCCCAAAAACCTAGGAAACCCTATCCCCCTCTCTCTCTCTCCTCCCTCCTCCACATTGGAAACCAAGCCAACACCACACTCCATATTTATTTCTTCCTTCTTCTTCTTCCTTTCTTCTTCTTCATGAATAGTATTCTCCGGCCAGCTTCTCGAAGAGCCATCCACCGGCCAGCCTAGCTCGGGCCAAGCCTGTTCCGGCCTACTGAGGTTACCTCTGCACCCCGCAGCTCGGCACTGCCACCCCGTGGTCGAATATCACCCGCATCCAGCCATAAGCTCCTGTTTACTGCTTTCAACCGACAATCCCCGCGGCTTCGGTACTGCCGCTTGGCCGAGCTGTGCATCCGCACTCCTCTCGATCACCGCACAGCCACTGCTCCGCCCGCTGTCCCGGAATCCAGCGTCGAGCCCCCGCGGCTCCGGTATTGTCGCTCCGCCGAGTCTTCCTCCACCCTCTCGATCAACCTCCAGCTTCACCCCGGAGCTCCGCCAATACCCCGACCTCTTCCTCAACCCTGCCGATCCCCCTACGGTCACCACCATTGTACCATCACCTTCACCACCATTGCACCATCACCTCCACCACCATTGTACCATCACCTTTACCACCATTTCACCATCACCTCCACCACCATTGTACCCCCGCAGCCACCACCACCCTGCTGACCAGCTTGTTCTCCGGCCAACCCCCGGTCGATGCCACCTCGCCGAGGTATATCACTCCCCCTCTCCTTGTTCATAGTTATGTGAGTTATTTTACTAGGGTTTTTATGTCTTATTGGTGTATTATTGTGTTGATGATGAGGTTTAATGTGTTTTAGGGTTAATGCAGGTTAGGGTTCATTATTTACATGAATTAAAATGATTTTAAATGTTTTGCAAGAAGGTTTAGGTTTAGTGTTTGCAAATAAATTATAAAAATGATAAAGGATTTACATGAAGGTTTAGGATTTAATTTTAAATAAATATCCTGGATATATTACATGGTGGGAAAAATGCTAAATAAATTAATGAGGATTAAATTATGGAGAAATAAGATTCTGATATTTTGAATGTTGATGAACACTGAGGAACACGTGGTTGATTGTGGACTAGTGTGTAGAGTAAAACCACTAATCTAAAATTTGGGGACTGGAATTTAAAGATGGTTGAATTAGAGTAGTACCTTGTGATTTGGTAACAATGTTATGATACGAAGGGTTAATAATCATTAATTATGTTTTGAGGATGGTTCGATGATAGTGTACAGATGACTAGTTAATTTGATATATCATATCAATAGTCAACTGTGGTCAACCCCCTAGCATCTTGTCCCTTTGAGTCGTAGCTGAGACTGAGCATATGTATAGATATGTGTCACATCCCTGTTTGTCGTGTGTTAGATTTTGATTTGGGTTTGTATCTCATCTCTAGGTACTACGGGACCTGAGGACTTGGACGTGGTACCGAATCCCCGTCATCAGCAGACGAACGCAAGTGTACCTTACCACCATATATTTCAGATTATAGATATTTATTGTTTCTTTATGTACATTATGCACGTATTTTGTTTATGATCGATACCTCGCATCCGAATCACAACCGGGTGCAGACGTTCGTCGTAACATCTTAGAATGATTATTAGATGTTCGTAACACCTCGATGTACGTACCTGAGTATATCGAGATCCTAGGACACACTCATACACTGTGATCATGTCAGATTCAAGTATCCTGATACTGACATCATGACCAGAGATTGGGACGACCTTAGGGTCGCGTCAGTTGAGTTATTTCTGTGTGTCGAGACTGCTAGATAGAGGTTCAGGTTCAGCGCACAATCGTTGACCGCTTGGGAAGGGGAAGACAGTTACTAGATGTTTGGGCTCCTCTGCACGCGCTTATATATGTTGTATTTATGAAGTGATCCTGTATCTAGTGTAGTGGTATCACTCGTGTGACACTTTGCCCGGAGCTGCGGTACGTCCCGTGTGTTTCAGTGTTCGGAGCTATGATTTTATTTTGGACAGCCCACGCGTCGAACATTGTCTTTAAACTATGTCACACTTATTTTTGTTATGATAGAGTACCATATCGTTGCACTTGTACTTTCTATTTACTTGGCATGTTGTATTTTTTGTACCTTGTTACGTCCCTCTGAGGACCTGGTTTCCTGCTAGTTTTACAGCATAGACGATTGCGGAGCATTTGGAGTTACTGACGGAGTGGCATGTCTTGCGGGCATTATACCAGGTACTCATATCATTCTACCGGCATTCTGGTTACTTTATTAATATTGATTATTCATCTGCTGTTGTAGCCTAGTTTTTGTAGACTCATCTCTTCTCGAGTCTATTCGAGTTTGTGTGTTATTGGGTGGCCGACTTTAGCACATATAGCTCTTTCTTGTATACTGATGTACATTGTGGATTGAGACATAGAGGTTTACATTTATGGGATATCTAGTTAGTGCCCTTCATATTTTACAGCTTATACGTATTCGAGTCAGACCAGAGTCTGGTCGATTGCGTAGCTGGCGTGTCACGTATTCCTGGTCTTACGTATTTTGGGACTGGGGCGTGACATATTTTTGTGGTGGCCCATGCAGGTCAGATTTAAATCGTCTTGGTTACCAGACTGTGCCAAGCGAGCCTGCAAATTAGGAATAGACATTATGATTATTGAATAGGATCTCAATCCATAATTGATTTTAAAAACTCACTTTGTATGTGATTATCGCCCTTGGACTTCCAATTTGTATTCGTTCAATTTCTGTCAATATCGTTATCATTGTTTCTCATCCCCTATTACTCGGGAAGGCAAACGCTTGTGCCTGATGGTTCCCTCCAGAAGAAGATCGAAGACCAGGCGACAGAAGGCAGAATTCGTGTAATATTCCCTGAGAAGATTGTTACCCTGAGTAGGATGGATTGATAGGCTCTTTTAGATTATAGAACTAGTGTGGAAGTTTAGCAAGAGAATTGGACCCAGTAGTACCCTACCCGTACTTGAGATAGCAGTGATCTTGGAAGTACTGGGAGCTGAAAAGATTGTTGATCATGACCTAGAATAATTTATGGAAATGCATAGCCTGATGATGGAAACTAGTGGTTGTATATGATAGCAATACTAGGAACGATAATTATGAGCTAGAGGAGATAAAATTTTAGGCTCTCACCTGGAAGATAATGATCTAATTCCAAGAATTCTAGTATGTGCTTGAGTGATACCATTAATGTACTATGGGACTTGGAGAGATAAATAACGAAAAGAAGAGATTTGAGGAATAAAATTTTAGGGAAAACTTTGAGGAGAAGAGAAATTATACTTTAGGCAAGGAAAATTTTCTTTTGTGGATTGATGTTGAAAGCAGAATGGGAGAATTTATTATGAGATTTAGACTAGACTATAACATTATCCTAGACATGGATTGGTTGAGCCAATACTACGCGACGCCAGATTGTCGGCGTGGTTGCATTATTTTTAGGCCACCAAGTTACCCTGAGTTGAGTTTCTTCAGGGAGCCCAGGAGTATGGTGCCCATCTACCTTAGGGGTATACAATGCAGGAGGTGAACCAGTGTACCACCGTATTATATCAGAGTTTGAGTATGTGTTTTTAGAGAAACTTCTAGGCCTGCCACCTGACAGAAAGATAGAGTTTGTTATAGAGTTGACTCCAAGAGCCGAGCCAGTTATTTTTATGTCTTCAGACTAGCACCGATAGAGTTGGCTGAGTTGAAGGTCCATAGTAGAGGATCTCTTAGACAAGGGTTTCAGTCGGGCTAGTGTTTCCCCATGGGGAGTACCCATCGTATGGTGCCGAAGAAGGACGGGACGGTACGTTTGTGTATCGATTACAGGATTTAATGCAGTAACGATAAAGAAAAAGTACCCATTACCGCACATCGATGATTTATTTGGATCCGCTAAGTGTATTCTCGAAGATCGATCTCAGATCACGCTATCATCAGATCAAGGTACGGAGAGAGGACGTTCTGAAGACAACTTTTCGGATGAAGAAGGGGCTCTATGAGTTTCTAGTCATGACCGTTTGGTTTGACCAACGCGCCAGTAGTATTTATGAGCTTGAGGAACAATATTTTCCACCAGTACTTGGATAAGTTCGTGGTGGCAGTTATCGATGATATCGTGGTATATTCTAAGATCCAGGAGGAGCACGAGAGACATCTCAGGATCGTGTTGGAGACGCTGAGGCAGGAGAGGCTGTACACCAAGCTTCACAAATATGAGTTATGTTTGGACAGAGTACCCTTCCTGGGACAAAAAATCACTGGAGATGGACTAACAGTTGACCTAGAGAAGATAGTTGCAGTTGAGACATGGCCAACCCCTACACCTGTTACAGAGATTAGGAGCTTCCTCGGACTTACCGGATATTATCGGAGGTTCGTAGAAAATTCTCGAGGATTGTTGTGCCTATGAGGCGGACGCGTAAAGGTGAGGAGTTTATCTGGACCGTAGAGTGTCAGACGGCTTTCGATGAGCTGAAGAAGCGTTTGACATTAGCACCGATTTTGACACTACCTTTATGGAAAACGTGTTAAGATTTATACCGATCACAAAAAAAAATCTGAAGTATGCCTACACGTAGAAGGAGCTCAATATGAGACAGAGGCACTGGCTAGAGTTGATGATAGATTATGATATCAAGTTGCTGTACCACCCTGACAAGGCGAATGTAGTAGCAGATGCCTTAATTTTGAAGCCCATGGCATATCTTTATGACTCAATGCCAGTTATTAGAGTATTTTCAGGAACTCGGGATTGAGATTGTATTGCCAGGCATGGATGGACAGATGGCCAATCTTGAGGTTCAGTCCACATTTATTGAGAGGATCAAGGCAGCATTGCCTATGGATACGAGATTTAGATGACTGCGAGAAAGGACAGAGGTCGACATGCAAACGGGACTCAGGATTCATGAAGACGGAACATTGAGGTATGGAGATCGCCTATACGTTTCGAGTGGTGAGCTATGCCAAGAGTTGATGACCGAGGCTCATAGCTCAATTTATTCTATTCGTCCCGAGGGTACGAATATGTACCGAGATTTGAGGCAACATTTTTGGTTGCATGGGATGAAGAGAGAGATTGCAAGATTCGTGGCGAGATATTTAGTTTGTCAGCAAGTCAAGGCTGAACATCAGAGGACTGCAGGACTATTGTAGCCGCTTCCCATTCCCGAGTGGAAGTGGGAACACATTACCATAGACTTTGTCATAGGATTCCCGCGGAGCCCTAGCGGAAAGGATACAGTTTGGGTTGTCGTAGACAGACTCACCAAGTCTGCACATTTCTTGCCCTTCATAGTTGGGCAGTCCATGGAGATATTAGCTGACATGTATATGAGGCAGATAGTACGACTACATGGAGTGCATGTCAGCATCGTATCACATCGTGATTCCAGATTCACGTCGTATTTTTGGCGGAGTATGCAGGAGAGTCTAGGAACTCGTCTCAAATTCAGCACTGCATATTATCCACAAACTGATGGCTAGTCATAGCGCACGATACAGATATTAGAGGATATGTTGAGAGCGTGCATGATTGATTTTGGAGGATCTTGGAAGGACCATCTACACTTGGTGGAATTCTCCTACAATAACAGCTGCCAGGCTAGCATACAGATGGCACCTTATGAGGTACTGTACGACAGGAAATGTAGGTCACCAGTATGTTGGAGTGACGTGGGAGAGCGTCAGATACTCGATCCAGAGCTGGTGACACAGACAGTGGAGAAGGTCAAGCAGATTCAGAGCCACCTACGTGCAGCACAGGACAGCCAGAAATATTGGGCAGATGCGCACCGTAGACCATTAAAGTTCAAGGAAGGTGACCATATATTTTTAAAGATATCACCTACTCGTGGTACCATCAGATTCGGAGGCAGAGGCTTTACAACAACTTTTGACATCTTGGAACGAGTTGGCTAAGTGGCTTACCGTCTTGCATTGCCTCCATCATTAGAAGGAGTGCATGACGTATTTCGTGTACCGCAGTTGAGGAGATATATGGCAGACCCTAGCCACGTGCTTGATCATTCGGAGATTACAGTCGGGCCCAGTCTATCTTACCTAGAGCAGCCAGTTGAGATCCTCGATCATAGCGAGAAGACTTTGTGAGAGTAGACTATTCGACTTGTCAGAGTTGCATGGAAGCATCATTCGTCAGGCGAGTCTACCTGGGAGCACGAGGATTCCATTCGATACCATTTCCCGTATTTATTTGAGGAGCAAGGTACGAATTTACGTATCGCATTTGATTGCTAGCTTGTTTTAAATTCTCTTAGTTATTATCGTGCTTTACTTTTAATTTCTGGGGCAAAATTTTTCTAAGTTGGGAAGGATGTAAACCCCCTCAGTTAATTCTATAGATAGTCTGGTATGGGATAGAAAATTTTGGTTTAGCAGCAGATGTTTGAGGTTTAGAGTAGGGTTGCTTATGTCTGTTATTTATTAATTAAACCCTTGGCGTGCCCTACCATTGTTGAATTATTTGGAGCCCAATATCAGCCCATAAATTCCATCGGACTGATGTACTTTTGACTTGACCCGCCAATTTAGGTACTGGACTTTTTTGTCACTCAAAATCAAATTCGTTGTGCCCTAAATTAATTGCACAACTTTCCGTATCCAAAATCCCATAATTAAATTATATGTCGGACACCTGTGTCGTTACCTTCAATTTTGAGATACCAACTTAACCCATTGAGCCTGACCAACTAAAGGGTCCAAGACTGACTACAAGCCTACGCCATTTTTGACCTTTGTGTCATTTCCAAATTTAGACCCCAAGTTCCCCCATTTAATTTAAAAGCGCGGGACACTTTTATTCTAATTAAATCGGGAATACCAATTTTGACTAATCCCATTTTAATCTCCATTTAATCCCAATGCCCATTTAATTAAGTCCATGCCCAACACACAACACCCCCTCACTCTACAAAACACCAAACACCATTCCCCCCATAATTTTTTTCATCATTTTATGTGTTTGTACAATTACCCAAACTTAAGGGGCAAAATTGCAAATATTGTAACATGTGTCACACCCTCATTGGCCAAGGCCAAATGGAGAGGCTACCTCTTCTTTGACCATAGTCAACTTTTTCCTCCCTTTATTTTTCATGAAGAAACCACTTCCCTTCATGTAACATCCTCACCACTCATTTGAAATTGGGTGCATCACCACCCTCCATTCATCACACAACCCCCAATAAAAAGTCACAATCACCTCCGTCTTCCCCATGCCGGCCCTAATCCCCAAAAACCTAGGAAACCCCATCCCCCTCTCTCTCCTCCCTCCTCCACATTGGAAATCGAGCCAACACCACCGTTCATATTTATTTCTTCCTTCTTCTTCTTCATTTCTTCTTCTTCTTCCTTTCTTCTTCTTCATGAATAGTATTCTCCGGCCAGCTTCCCGACGAGCCATCCATCGCCAGCCTAGCTTCGGCCAAGCCTGTTTTGGCCTACTGAGGTTACCTCTGCACCCCGCAGCTCGGCACTGCCACCCCGGCGGCCGAGTATCACCCGCATCCAACCATGAGCTCCGGCCTACTGCTTTCAACCGACAGTCCCCGCGGCTCCAGAACTGCCGCTCGGCCGAGCTGTGCATCCACACTCCTCTCGATCATCGCACAGCCACTGCACCGCCTGCTGTCCCCGTATCCATCGTCGAGCCCCAGCGGCTCCGGCACTGTCGCTCCGTCGAATCTTCCTCCACCCTCTCGATCAACCTCCAGCTTCACCCCGGAGCTCCGCCCATACCCCGACCTCTTCCTCCACCCTACCGATCCCCCTCCGGTCACCACCATTGCATCATCACCTTCACCACCTTTGCACCATCACCTCCACCACCATTGCACCATCACCTCTACCACCATTCTACCCCCGCTGCCACTACCACCCTGCTGACCAGGTTGTTCTCTGGCCAACCCCCAGTCGATGCCACCTCGCCGAGGTATATCACTCCCCCTCTCCATGTTCATAGTTATGTGAGTTATTTTACTAGGGTTTTTATGTCTTGTTGGTGTATTATTGTGTTGATGATGAGGTTTAATGTGTTTTAGGGTTAATGTAGGTTAGGGTTCTTATTTACATGAATTAAAATGATATTAAATGTTTTGCATGGAGGTTTAGGTTTAGTGTTTGCAAATAAATTATAAAAATAATAAAGGATTTTCATGGAGGTTTAGGTTTTGATTTTAAATAAATATCCTGCATATATTACATGGTGGGAAAAATGCTAAATAAATTAATGAGGATTAAATCATGGAGAAATAAGATTCTAATATTTTGAACGTTGATGAACACTGAGGAACACATGGTTGATTGTGGACAAGTGTGTAGAGTAAAACCACTAATCTGTAATTTGGGGACTGGAATTTAAAGATGGTTGAATTAGAGTAGTACCTTGTGATTTGGTAATAATGTTATGATACGAAGGGTTAATAATCATTAATTGTATTTTGAGGATGGTTCGATGATAGTGTATAGATGACTATATGATTTGCTGTATCGTACCGATAGTCCACTGTGGTCAACCCCCTAGCATCTTGTCCCTGTGAGTCGTAGCTGAGACTGAGCATATGTATAGATGTGTGTCACATCCCTGTTTGTCGTGTGTTAGATTTTGATTTGGGTTTGTATCTCATCTCTAGGTACTACGGGACCTGAGGACTTGGACGTGGTACCGGATCCCCGTCATCAGCAGCCGGATGCAGGCAAGTGTACCTTGCCACCCTGTATTTTAGATTAAAGATATTTATTATTTCTTTATGTACATTATGCACGTATTTTGTTTACGATCGATACCTCGCATCCGAATCACAATCGGGTGCAAATGTTCATCGTAACGTCTTAGAATAATTGTTAGATGTTCGTAACACCTCGATGTACGTACCTAAGTATATCGACACCCCAGGACACACTCATACACTGTGATCATGTCAGATTCCTGTATCCTGATACTGAGATCATGACCAGAGACTGGGACGACCTTAGGGTCGCGTCAGTTGAGTTATTTCTATGTGTCGAGACTGCTAGATAGAGGTTCAGGTTCAGCGCACATTCGTTGACCACTTGGGAAGGGGAAGACAGTTACTAGACGTTTGGGCTCGTCTGCACGCGCTTATATATGTAGTATTTATGTAGTGATCCTGTATCTAGTATAGTGGTATCACCCGTGTGACTCTTTGCCCGGAGCTGTGGTACGTCCCGTGTGTTTCCGTGTCCGGAGCTACGGTTTTATTTTGGACCGCCCACACGTCGAACATTGTCTTTAAACTGTGTCACACTTGTATGGTTATGATAGAGTACCCTGTCGTTGCACTTGTACTTTCTGTTTACTTGGCATGCTGTACTTTTTGTACCTTGTTACGTCCCTCTGAGAACCTGGTTCCCTGCCAGTTTTGCAGCATAGACGATTGCGGAGCATTTAGAGTTGCTGACGGAGTGGCATGTCTTGCGGGCATTGTACCAGGTACTCATATCATTCTACCGGCATTATGGTTACTTTATTCATATTAATTATTTATCTGCTGTTGTAGCCTAGTTTTTGTAGACTCATCTCTTCTCGAGTCTATTCGAGTTTGTGTGTTATTGGGCGGCCGACTTTAGCACATATAGATCTTTCTTGTATACTGCTGTACATTGTGGATTGAGACATAGAGTTTTATATTTATGGGATATCTAGTTAGTGCCCTTTATATCTTACAGCTTATACATATTCGAGTCAGACCAGAGTCTGGTCGATTGCGTAGCTGGCGTATCACGTATTCCTAGTCCTACGTATTTTGGGACTGGGGCGTGACACTAGGCTAGCATCACCATCAACCCTCTCTCTCCTACATGCAAAACCATCATCCCCATTATTTTATATCACCACCATCCTACTTTAAAACCTACAAACCTAAACCCATAACCTTTATCCCCGCCTGAATTCCACCCGACCTTCCTCCGGCCATCCACCGTCGGGACAGCCGCCACTGCAACCGGTCAGGATACCCCGCCTGGGAGCAACCTCCACCCCGACTCCCTGACTGCCGATCAACGGCCACGACCGACTCCTCCGCAATTATTCCCCACCTCACGATCATCCCCGTCCTTTTCCACCCGCCTGAGCCTCGACCATGACCCCGACGAGCAGCAGCTCACCTTCGCTTTCTTCCTCACCCGACACCTCACCGGAACCATCACCATTAATATCACCTCCACGCCGATGTCTCCTCACCGACTCGACTGAACTACCTCTCCCATCTTCCATGAACACCACCTCACTCCTCCGTCGGACCTCCTCGACCACCCCGATCTCCTTCCATCTCCTTCCTTTCCCTGCTCGCTAAGCCCGTTGCCTGAACCACCCCGCTGCCAGACCTCCCCTGCCTCCATACCACAAGACCCTTACCTGTCGTTCTCCCCATAATAGTAGGCTACTTCCCCGGCCATCTCCTCTACCCGACTGAACCACACGACTTCCTCACTGCCGCCTCCTTCTCGCCGGAGCTCGCCGCCTGAACTCCAAGCCGACCGCCACCAGCCTCCTTCTTCCATCATTGTAAATATCTTTATCACCACCACTCCATGGCACACAACCTCAGTCCCCGCCGGCCTCTTTCGCCGAGCACGACCCCTCTTCCCTGTTCTCCTCCTTCCACCTCCTGTCGACCTTGCCTGAACGTCCCTCACAGCAGCCATCATTACCATCATCATTACCTTCATCATCACCTTCATCATCATTATCATCATCATCACCTTCATCATCATCATCATCATCATCATCATCACCATCATCATCATCATCACCATCATCATCATCATCATCAACATCATCACTATCATCATCATCAATAACATCATCACTATCATTATCATCATCATGATCATCGTTGTCACCATCGTCGACCCCGTACGTGCCAGCCAAGGTTCGTAGCTTCCCTCTTTGTGATTTTATATGCATGTGTGAATAGTATTAGGGGTTAGCATATTGCTACATGATAAGTTTTGGTTGATAGGATTGCAGACCCGTGTCGGTGAACCTAGTGACCAGTTGCATGTGCATGCGTGTGTGTCAATAACTAATTGATATATATATATATATATATATATTCCATGGAAATCAAATGCTAGTACTAGGTATGATTGTAATATATATATATATAAGTTGTGTGACCATAGGTGTTAAATGTGGGTATCCCATGTATTTGCATATGACCATGTGACCCTGAATGTTAGTTAACTGTCTGCTTTGTGTACACAGACGTACTGGCTAGGCAAGTGTTAGTGATTGACCATCTGATTATGCACCACATTTGAGGACATAACACCCGTGTATTTAGATGCACGCTTGACCCTACTAAATGACCAGTATCATCCCTAGCGCAGTTATGAGTTCAGTATAATTATGTTTGTATGTGATCTAGTGTAACGACTGATGCTATGATATTGTATTATATGATGTCTATAGGACTGTTGGATTATTCAGACAAGACCTCAGAAATAGGATATTGGTATTATCAGCAGGGGACCCCAGGCGAGTATATTCTCTGATAGTTTTTATTATGTTGATCATCTCTATGATTCTAGTTGTATAGGGTACATAATTCTGACACTGTGGATATACGAGTTGGCATCATCGAGACCTGTCACAAGGATTCATGTTTGGGATCCATCGTGCTAGCTGGGGACGGGGAAATATTTAGTAGATTATGCGATCATACCCAACTCTACATGCATCATAGCTCACCCACACCTCACATCGGCACAGCCTGACTATTATATGCCTCATAGCCTATTACATGTGATTAGCCTGACTATTTCTCGCATCATAGCTATCCGAATGGTTAGCCTGACCTTACATGAATCATAGATAATCATATGTAACAAGCCTGACCAGTCCCAAGTCGATCACATGATGTACTGATATTTCATACACTTAGCTAGATAGTCTATACATGTATTTCTAGTTTATTGATCTAGCATTTTCCTATGTTCTAGTTATTGTTCTAGCATCCACTGATATTCTAGTTCATTGTTCTAGAATGCACTTGTATTTCTGTTTATTGCTAGTTGTACCATTGATGATGACATATGCTCTAGTATTTTTATTTCCAGTATTTTATTATTCCAGTATTGTTTATTGCCAGTATTTATATCCATCTTGTATTTCTTTACACTGGATTATAGTTTTTGTCAATATATATGGAACTATTGTTAGTGCTTATACTTCGCTCCATCCTGACTGGAAATATTTTTTTAGACCTCGACTTAGAGGACTTGTTTTCGACATAATTGGATATTTGGATGTTATTGTTTCTAGGTTAGACTATTTTTGTTGTTTAGACTTGTCTTGTATTTTGTTTATTTTCTCCGATATCTCATCGTGCTTTAGTTTCTGTGATTGAGTATTTCTATATTATATTGTAATATATGTGTCTCCTTATAGAGTTGGATATTAGTGTGAGATTGATTAGCTAGTATTGTGACCTAGACAGCGTTCTACCATCGATACTGTAGCGTAGGCTGGACGTACCCACCTGCTCGTGCCACTATATCGGGTGCGGGTCATGACATCGACTCACCAATTATGAACACGACAAAGATATAACACATCAATATAATCTAGAACACACATGCCATAATACAAGCTAAGATATAGGTATAATATGCAACTTTGGTGCATAACATATTATGACAGATTGGCGCAACCCTACAACCAAACAAAGATAAGGGTTGAACCGTCGCACCATAATAGTTCATGTCCATAGACTACCAGTAAATAATTTTTTAAATCGGCCAATCAATCCTACGGCTTGTTATGTGGAGTCTGAGTTATCTCAGAACAGATGCATAAAGAAATTCTTATATTGTGAGCTGTTTAGCAGGGCTAACCGAGCCATAGTAATCGCATAGCACATTGTATATTATGCACCGGTCCCTCGTAAGGCCACCCAGCTAGAATCATATAGAACGTATTGTACAATATAACTATTCAAATATTACCGTCCACTAGTATGGACATGACCAATATCTATGGGGGTCAGCCTTGCATGTCATGACAGTTGTCAGAGGTGGCTAATGTGCCTGATCTCAGAATTTTATCCCTCATAATTCTTTACTAATTTTTGTTTTCTAAATTAGCCTTATGGTTATGTTAGAAATTCAATGGCGTGGTCACATGATTAATCCTCCTGTATGTCATATCATAGTATGGTCCACGCTAGATATGAATCCACTTTGTTACTTGATAGCTCAAACTGGACTCACCCGAGCATGATGCAACAATCAATCAAGTTCTAGCCACGCTTTGGTAGTTGACCTACATGCTATGACAATGTTGGAGAATTAATATAATAATATCATATGTCACGTAGTATAGGAGGCATTCTCGATGCACAACCCGAATATATAATCTTATTGCATGTAGCAAGTTATATCGTACCTCAGTTCACCCTATAACATATGTATATATAGAATATAGTAATTATATCAGCACGACTACAAGAAATCGGGTCGAATCACCAAACTTACAGTTGATCGTATGAGCCTTATCACATTGGGACACATAGCTTATTTTATGCACATTACTTATTAGTCACTAATGACATAGTCAATTCTAGCACATGGTCATATCTAGCACAAGGTTGGGTTACTATGTCCATTCTTCCACAGGATCAACCACAAGCAATTATCAAGACCAACCACATAGAATAAAGAAATTTTCTAAAAAAATAGCTCAGTCGTATGCACAACTTGGAGCATGAGACGGGTGCTGCATGGACTGTTGACCGCATACTACCTTAGGCTATATATAATACCAGGCCGTATATAATACATGGTCTCATATGATCCCAGGCTGCATACTCCTTTAAGCTGCATGCTCTAGACAAAAGTCTACTCTTTGGGACAAGTTCATAAGTGATGTGTCAGAGAAGTGACTAAAGTGATGGATGTGACAGGTCATAAAGTATGTCAAGAAGAAAAGACAAAATCATAGAAAGATGTGCCAAGGTTTCAGAGTCATGTATACAAGGAAAAGTGGTTGCATACTCTTCTTGTCATATATGCCTGTTTGTCGCATATGGTTCGATGGCGCATGGAGGTCTCTTGGACTTAGCGAATTTCTTATTCGTTCAGTCAATAAAATACAAAGAGTTCTGTCACTTAGCTCCAAAATACTTTGTGTAATGGTCAGTCTGAGATAGATGACCCGGGACTTATAGTTTCTTAGTATTCTTTTGTTCTAGATTTGTCTCCAGCTTATTATTTAGCATATTTTCAGACTCATTGATGTTATTATTTGAGACTCATGAGTGTTTTGTGACTATTCTATTCTTTATCATATTCGTGCTTATTTCCATCTTAGATCTGTGATTGAGTATATTAATATTGTTGGTGGCTTATTATATAGTTAGATAGATTATCCAAACAACGTTCTACCACCGATTTTTTGGTGTAGGCTGGGCATTGTTCCCGATTTGTACCCTTACACCAGGTGCGGGTCATGACAAGCTTTCTTTGGATTTTTAGAAAAAATTACATAGACTCCATAGTCGATTAATGGAAGCCTCCAATCTTGAGTATCGATGTCGACCTCCGGCTAAAGCGTCTGTCTCAATATTTTGCAACCGAGGGACATGCTCAATAAAGAACATCTCGAAAGTCGCGATGATGTTGTGTGCGTCTTGGTGGTAGGGATCAAGTCGTCATTTTGGACTTTATATACTCCCCGGACTTGATTGAGGATAAGCTGAGAATCGTTGTAGGTTTTCAAGTACTCTACTCTGACTTATTTGGCGAGCTGGAGTCCGATGATTAGGGCATTGTACTCTGCCACATTATTGCAGCATGGCTCCTTGAGAGAGTATGCGTGATTGATGATGAGACCGTATGGGAAGATCAATACTATCCCGACCCCAGCAATGATTTTGCCTTTGTGCCCTACTTTTGAAGCACCATCAAAGAACATTCTCTAAACCACTTTGTATGAGGTAACGTTGGCGTCGGCCACTTCGTCTGGAATCTCTTTATAAAGCTTTAAGATTTCTGACCCCGGATGAGCTGCCAGAAAGTTGGCCAAAGGATGACCCTTGACGGCCTTTTGTGGGATTAATACCATATCATATGGAGATAATAGTATTGCCCAGGTAGCCAAGAGGGAACTGAGGGCCCCAGGTTTTGTCATGAGGACCCTGAGGGTGTTGACTTACGAGATTACATGAATGGTCTGTCCAGTCACGTAGTGTCGAGTTTTCTCGATGGCGAATACCATCGCAAGGCACGCTTTCTCAACGACGGTATATCTATGCTCTGGGCAGACCATCATTCGGCTGAGGTAGTATATGGCCTACTTATGACCTGAATCATTATTTTGGGCTAACATGGCACCAAGAGAGTGATCAATTATGCGTAAATAGAGCAAGAATAGCTTTCTCAGGACCGGGGCCGCCAGCACAGGAAGGTTAGATAGGTATTCTTTGATGTTGTCGAACGCTCATTGGCACTCTCCATTCCAAACAAAGGAGACATCTTTCTTCATGAGTTGTGTGAACTACCGACAACATCCAAAGATATTTGATATTAACTCCTGATGTATGCCAACCACCCTTGGAGGTCACGGAGTTCCTGGAGGTTCCTTGGCAGGAGCATCTCCAGGATGGCCTTGGTCTTTTCAGGGTCTATGTGAATACCCCAAAAAGTGATGACGAAACTTAAGAATTTGTCGCTAGAGAATCCCAGGAAGGACTTTGTAGGGTTCATCTTGAGATGGTGTGTGCGCATTAAGTCGAACACAGTCCCCAGATCTTAGAGATGATCATCCTTGGAGTTGTACTTGATGGTGATGTCGCATAGCATTCCACCGTCTTGCGTAGATGTTCACAAAAATGGTAGTCATAGCTCGCTGATAGGTAACACCTACGTTCTTCAGGCCGAAAGGCATGACCATATAGCAGTATACACTTATCGAGGTCTAAAATTACGTATGTTTCTCATTATCAAAAAATATCTTGATTTGGTTATAGCCTGAGAAGCCATCCATGAAGGACATGCGCTGAAAGCCACAAGTGATATTGATCATTATGTCGGTGATTGGAAAAGAAAATTCAACTTTGGGATATGCCACGTTCAGATCATGAAAGTCGGTACAGACTTGTCACGCCCCAGTCCCACAATACCAAGGGACTAGACACATGACAATGGCCAACAGCACACACCGATGGGCAAACCCAATTTAATGGACCCATCAGGGTGTACTTAAGCTGTAAAATAACTATAAGGGTCTATGATACTAATCTCATCCACAGAAGATAAATACAATCAATATGAAATATAAAGCAACATCAAGTCTCAATAAAATATATTACGGGGACAACCCGATAATGAGTTTGATACATCAATTCATTAGACAAGAAATAAGAGTCTAACAATAGAAATAACTGAGTATAATAACCAGATACTCAGGAGAAATCCTCGGCAATCACCTCGTCCTCGGGTTCTGGTACTGCTCCAATATATGCTCATGTCCCGTACACCTAGGGGTAGATCTCCTCTG
The DNA here is from genome assembly GCA_036927795.1 of Iris macrosiphon. Taxonomy (NCBI): domain Eukaryota; kingdom Viridiplantae; phylum Streptophyta; class Magnoliopsida; order Asparagales; family Iridaceae; genus Iris; species Iris macrosiphon. Next base: position 41,968,252 of record JAYESA010000011.1, read on the forward strand.
CTAAACCTGGGGACATAATACGGATCCAGGTCGTCAGGGGACATAGCAAGGTACAAGAATAACTCAAGCCAAATAAATGCAATATATGAAATATATTAATAGGGCAAACTATGTAACCATCTATGTGATTTACAAAATAAGAGCAACACTAGACTCAGGCTGAGACCGCTACAAGCTCTGTATCGGGGAGTCGGTAGCAGTTATACTATGTAGTTATACTATGTAGTTTTACTATATAGTTATACTATGTAGTGGGCCTACGGCACCGTTATAATATATAAAATTAGCATGTAGCCTGTGTGTCTCTCCCCACCCAATGTAATCACATGTCTCATGTCCACAACATCTCATGTCCATGTCACACAAGATCATGACCTCTAACTGATGCAACGAGTCATAATGATAGCTAAGCATATGTAATATCTATGTCATGAATAATGTAACCTATACAGAATCACCATAAATATCTCAGGAAGATTCTGTTTGATGAACAGTGTCAAGTGTCCTATGGTATGACGTACTTGATAATGCAAGCACGAAAATATAGGGCACAATATCCATCTCTAAGTGACGTTACACAACTCCGCGTACGATATTTACACCCGAATATTATTCGGACACTAAGCAATGTCACACGGTCCTAGGTTGAACAGATACATCATATAATTAAATCAAGAGAATAATACAAAGCAGGTACTGCAAGATTGGCAAGGTACACTTGCCTGGGGTTTGGTTTCCAACTGTTGCTCTAGTATCAGCGAAATCTGCAGGTACTCTTCCGGATGCTGAAATAAATATTACCATCATGTTCAAAAGATATCAAATATCTAGAATTACTTGTCCATAAGTCCAATTTGGACACAGGGGCAAAATTGACCGTTTCTGGTCAAAGTGGGGTCTACATGTGGCCCACTTCACACCAAAAATTGTGCCAGAGACAAAGTTATCCAAATTCATCAAACTTAGTGTCTACAAGTCCAGAACGATGATATGAACCAACGGAATATCCAGAACTGGATTCCGATGAGTCGATCATAAAATTGTCCGTCAAGTAGAGCCGTGGGGCCCACAATACGGAATTGTGGCAACGTTCTAAGAATTGAACTAAACTTGGGTCATAGGACCAGCGTATCGCTACGAGTTCGATGGCGTAAGTTTTATTTCAAAATAACGAGCATACACGAAGTTACAATGAGTTTCAGAATAGGGCAGATACGGGATGTATTCGACGGATATGCATTGATTCCGGTGTGCACGCACATCCAAATCAACTTTCGCAAAATCTTACACGTCCGTATTGACAACGCGCACCTTTCGGTAAAGTTTGCACATGACCAAGTCACCTCATTTAGAGGGGCGCACCCAGTTCCGAGAAAAATTAGGGTTTAAAACTAGGTTAATTGGTCTAAATTATTGTTCAAGTAATTTTTGAAAACAATTAACAGGTTGGTCGCAAAACGGTCGTGAACTGGAGAGTTCAAAACAATTTCTGATTTTTAGAAATTGGGGGTTTATTTTCCTAATTTTACGTTACAGTTTGCGATCGACACAGGACATGATACCCCGAACGAGTTGCACGGGGTTCGAGAGGGTCATCCAGTCTACGCGCACGGTTCGACAGAACAGAAATCGGATCAACGTACTGAGATTTACGCACACGGGAAAATGGGTACCTCAATGATGTTTTTGATAGTACGACGTGGTGAGGCACGGCGGTGGCGGCGCTGCATCTGCGGCTGCTGCCTGGTCGTCGGCAGCGGGGTCTGATGGAGGCAATGATGGCGGTGTATTTTATATGAGAGGGTCGGCCGGCCGTTTGGGGAGGGGAACGATCGACGGGGAGGTGGAGAGGCCGAGGCGTTGGGGGAAGAAGAAGGGGCGTTCGACGGAGGGGAGTAACGGAGGCGGCGGAGACGATCGGGTGCGGGGATTAGGGATTACTGTTGACAGCGGGTTTCTGGTCGGGTTGTAGTGAGTCGGGTTTTGGATCCGAATTTGATCCAATAAGGTAAGGGTCGGGTACGGGTTGCAGGTCAGTGGGTCAGGTTTAGATCCGACCCGTTAGGGTTTGGGTCTGAGTCAGGGTTCGGTTCAGTTCAGGATTTGGTTCAATTTGGTTTAATAAACCGGTTCAGGTTAGTTTATATTAAAACATTAATTTTTAGGTCTTCAAAAATAGTTCTGGGGCCAATAAATTCTAAAAAAATTATACTATGTCTAATTAATTATTTACACCCAAAAATATTATTTGCATAATATTTTAATATCTAATAAAATCAGGAAAAAAAATTTAATACCAGAAAACATTAATTTTAATTAGTTAAAAAATCACAGAAAATTCCCAAAAATTTATTTTTAATTTTTCTGAAAAATCTGGGGGTTTACAAGACTCGGATCTTACCATTCTTATTAATAATAGGCACGATGTTGGCTACCCAGTCGGGGTATTCTTCTTTGTGGATGAAGTCACTAGCTATCAGATTGTTGACTTCGGCTTCGATGGAATCCGTTAGCTCTGGCAAGAACTGTCGCTGCTGTTGCTTGAGTGGTTTAGCGTCTGGCAGAATATTGAGTTTGTGGACCGTAATTTAGGGGTCCAGTCCTGGCATATCTTCGTAACTCCAGGCAAAGACATCGATGTATTCCCTGACGAGTTATAATAGGGATTCTCGATCTTCATCGGGCAGACTTTTGCTGACGAAGATAGGCTTTGGGAAGGTCTCATCACCTAGATTAAATTGAATAACTTTATCCAAGGTATAAGGTTCTTATTGCTTAATTCGCATCTCCCATTGTGAACCGAGGTGTTGGGCCCAAGGTTCCATCTCAAATAGCTCAGGTGGATCCTCATTGTCTTCATCAAGGTCGGCAGACACCATGTTGAAGGACAATATTTGTATGAGCATGTTCCCAATGCTGATATCAAAGTCACAGGATGACGATTCTGAAGAGTGCGAGTACTCTTTGTCTTCTTTATCTGAGCCCTCAGGGGTTGTAGGAGGCATTTCATATCCTAAGCCATGATTAGTCTTATGATAGTAATCCTCGGGCTTGCCCGCGGGAGAGAAAAGTCGTAAATGCGACCTTCGACCTTTGCAGTAGTTTAATCCTTCAGTGACCTCCGGGTTATATCCTATCTTTTGGATAAGATGTTGGGCTTACGAGCTATACCGGTAGAGTGGCATTCTACCTAACTCGAATTCTGGTTCTACTTTCTTTTAGATGAAGCACCAGGGGCATTCCACTCTGCCGAAAATGATGATCTTATCTTCCTTCTTCCTTGGTGGGACTAAGAAACAAGAATCATGACTAGAGTAAAACCGGTGCATGGTGCAGGTAGTGGTCACTTGTGTGTGCAGATGAAGGCCGAGACCGTGCTCCACGGAGTAGGAGTGTACGAGTAGTTCAAAGATAGTCCTTTCTTGAGGAAATAAGGTATCTCTTCTGGCGGGATTACATCGGCAGGGAAAGGGATATTGACATTGGCAGACATATATTCCTCCATCTCATCCTTCTTCCCGGATACCCCTAGCATAAGTGACGGCTTTGGTGGTTTTCTGCATAATTTTACCACTAGAGGTCCGTAAGTCGTAACCGCGGTCGGGTCTTCCTTTGGTGGTCGACTCGGCCCGTGAAGGTGAACGTACAATTGTTCTTAGGGTATGGATAGGGCAAAATCTCCTTTTTGTGGTAGATTCAACCTGCGAAGGTGGACGACCATTGGTTCTGCCAATGCTGAAGGTACCAGAGATTTAGGCACCATCTCGCATATTTTGACGATGAGTGGTACGGCTGCATCGAAAATGCGAGCCTTGAGGAAGATTCTCATAGGCTCCTCGGGTGTTGTTGTGGCCTCAGCTTCATCGTCGGCTTCGTTGCCACCTTTATATTGGAGGAATTTCTTATAGAGGATCGAGTCAGAGTAGTAGATCTCGATACCCTTAAACAGATCAACGTCACCAAACTCTATTTTGATGAAATCGTATTTGTCTACATATTTTAGGCACTGGTGGAGGGTGGATGGGACGATTCTGTGTTCATGTAACTACGGATGTCCCAACAAAATATTATAGGACGTATCTACGTCTATGACGTAGCAGGTGACTTCTGTTTTTAAGTTGTCGATCTCGTATTTTAGGCAGATTTTTCCCAGAGGATAACTCCTTCCCTTGTTGAAGCAACTAATGGCGGTATTGGTGGCCGCCAGACGATGTATCAGGATCTCCAAGGTCTGATGTAAACTTCTCGGGATGATGCTGATCAACGATCCTGGGTCAATATGCATTTAATCCACCTTGATATCTCTAATATATCATGTATACTACAGGGGCCAATCGTTTCTATTGTTCTTGAGCAACATATCCTGTTGTGAGAAGGTAATATTGCGTATCACATCCATGGCATTGTTATAATATGAACAAGCAGCAGGATCTTTGATTGGCGGCTTGACTTGCGCCAGGTAGACGTCGACATTCTACAGTGCCTCACTCAGGGCAGCCTGAGTATCTTTAGAGAGCCGCAAAATCTCAAATAGTGATAATTTTGTCGGAGTGCGGGCTAATTGTGCTAAGATATCAAAATTATAGGGCCTTTCCAGCCCTTGTGGTATATCCTTACGCAATAGCTTATCGGAGCTCATCTATTTCTTTTTGGACATGTCCACCGGTGGGGGCTGAGATTACCCGGGACCAGTGGTGGTAGGTACGACAACTAGGTTATATCATCGTGCATCAGTTGGTATATTGTGCCTGACCTTGTAATACATAATTCCAGCCCTTCAGCTGATGAGGAAACTGTGTAACAGGTCTTAGATTTTCTGCCTTTGGATTTAGCGGTAGAGGATGTCGGTTGTTGCGTCAAGTTTGGCACGAGGTCGGGATGGACCCATATGACCTTCCCATGTGGTGTGGCAAGAGCTGTTTTCTCGGTTGTTTGGTCCCGAGCAGGTGGAAGGTTAACCACTTCCATATTCGCCTTAGGGACCGCGACTACTCTGTCTTAAGCTTTCGTCGGTAGAAAGTTGCCGAAGTAGAGGGACACCATGTTGGCAGTGACCGTCATGTCATCGAAGTTAAGGGAAAGAGCCTTAGTGTCTATCAGACGTTGGATGTACCGCTTCAGGATATAGCACTCCTGCGTTGGGTGATGGATGTAGCGGTGAAAGTGATAGTACTTTGGGTTGGCAATCTCCATCGTCTCAGCATGACTTCTGATAACGGGGAGCCAGATTATTTCTCCCTGCATCAGCATGTCGAAGATGGACTTGACATCAACATCTTCGAAAGAGTTAGTCTCCTTCAGTTTTAGAGGCTCCACCGACTTTTGCTCGGGCTTCTTGGCCAAGGTAGCGACCATAGCCTATTTTTTCTTTCCGTCACGGCTGCTATTGCCACTATTATTATTGTTATTGTTGTTGTTGCTAGAACGCTTGCCCTTTTCCTCAGCAGTAGGGATATGGATCCCCATGTGCCGAGCATCCTTGATCTTTTTTCATCTTTGAAAGCACTGACAATGAACGTTGTCTAGTCTTTGAACTGGGTCTCGGCCATCCAGAGGCTGACTGCCGGAAGCATCTTCTTCTGACACATCTCTATAAGTGTAGCCTAGAGATTGCCAGGAAGTAACCTTAGCGCGGCCTGTCAAAACCGTTTGATGTAGTTTCATGTCAATTCTTTTTCCCCCTGGCGACGTCAATCAAATAAGACATTGTCATATCATTTCATGCATCATAGAATCTATAAGGAACAGATGCTTGAGGTCATCAAATGATAAAATGCAGTTATCTTTGAGACTGAAAAACTAATCGAAATCTACCTCCGATAATGACCCAAAGAAGAGCCTAGTAAGGATAGCATCGTTGGGGGATAAGTGTCCTGTGGTGATCTCGAAGTAGCTCATGAAGCGGTGAGGGGAGGACTTTCGGTCAAATATGTTAATGTTGAAGGGCCTGTACTTGAGCGGATAAGGCACATCCCATCACTCTATCCGGTATGGTTGTCATACCCCGAGATCACGGAGTGAGTCCCGATTGCTCATGTAGTCTAGGCGAGCCCGAAGTTCTCGGACCTACCTTCTTGCTTCCTTATCTTCATCTCTTGCTGAAGGCGCCGATGAGCCAAGTAGGAGAAGATCGCCGCCCATGGGTGGAGCGGTCGTATTTGAATCTTCATTTGTCCCGGGGTCCAGGTTTGCTTGCCCGGAGGCTTTTGCCAGCGGGTAGGTCATATTTGCCTTGATCTTCGGCAATGTCTGGGTCTAAGCTTGCATTGATGCACTCATTGTATGCATCATGGCTTCGAGCATCTCGAGGCACTGTCAATCACTAGGGCCTTCATGCCCATCTTCGGCCATGTACACTGCCCTCACACAGAAAGAAATAAAGGGGGAAGTGGATGTCGTGCTCTCTATCTCGTACCCTTGTAGTGAGTAGTCTTCAAGGAGGGTGGGAGTCATTGTGTCTTCCTCGGATTCGGAGAGAATAATACCCCTAGCGTAGAAGACTGTGTCATCTTGGAGGGAGTAGCTACCCTCCGTGATCTCAGAGTCCGTTCCTTGAGAATTGTTGTCTTATTGGAATACCGGCTTGTTGCGTACGTCCAGGGGGACACTACCCCCAACTTGGGCCACCCCTAGAGGTTCTGAGAAAGAACTACCCCCAGGGGCTGACAGCTTCTTCCTTAAGCGGGTGCCTTAGAAGACTCCCTCTGCAGGTGCCGTTGTCAGTCCTCCGAATAATTGCCTTCGTGATGGAGTGGTAGAAAGTGCCGGACTGGAGGTATTTGACTACTTTCTTCTCCTGGCGGTGGAAAGCTTTCTAGTTAAGTAGCATGAGGCAAAGTACAACTCCTCCTCCTCTGATACTTGCACCTAATCTTCGGGTTATTATCGTGTAGGTGTTTTTCGGTGCAGTCGTTGGAAGGCCGATTGTCTGTCTGTGAGTACTGCTGCTTTATTGTAGTAACAGTTGATAATGATGTTGGTGCAGCAGCACCTCGGAGAGGGCACGTCGCACACTGCAGTTGTTTTCCTTGCTTTACGTTTGTGAGTAATCATGTCACATAAATCATATGAAGGGTGTTTTACCTTTGCATCCTCTTTGTGAGTCCGGGTATCCCGGGCACACAGATGCTTAGGTGCTGTATTTCTTCCTGGCCTAGGGTTCATACACGAACTTTCCCCGAGCAACCGGTGGAATACTTTTGAGACTGACCCTGTCCATTGGTCCCTGTGGGAGGGACGCATGGGTCGGTCCTGTATAACTTTTCGTCAGAGGCTTACATAATAACTAGCGATGCCTATTGTCAGTGGGTCATATGAGTAGTTGCTTGAGCTTGACGTGCTCGCACTGCCATAGATTTCTTCATCTTAGCTACCGCAGGCGTGTAGTATAAAGAGTCCAATTTTAGCTTTTTACCATTCTCAGTGGGTCGCATAGGATCTGCGCTGCGTGAGATACGATCAAAAATAGAGGTTTTGTTGCTATTGGGGACGGATGCGGCCTGCCGTCTGCGGTTGTTAGTTGATGTCGCATGGGCAGTCTTATATGGCCTCCCCCTTGGCCACATAGAAGCTGTCCCAGTACCAGGATGTTTGGCATCGTAGTATTTTTCTCTGTCAGAGTCTGGGTACTGAATAGTCTCTACGTCAGCCGGGGATGCCGCATAGATATAGACGTTATGGGTTTTCGTCCGACGATTGTCATGGCCAATAGATTGAGAGGTTGGAAGCGTCTACTCCGTAGCTGGGTGGGGCATAACGGCCTTGGCTACCCACGTTCTGTGGGTTTTCGATTGGGGAGTATATTTTTGGCTGGAAGTGGCTGCCGCATAGATAGTGGTCGCAAGATGTACGGTCCCTGCGGCATGGAGAGAGACGGGGAGCTCATGCTCAGCAGTTGGATATGAAGGACAGTAAGGCAACTCTAGAGGCAGGGTAAATAGAGTGCAGCAGAATAATCTACCCAATTAAAAATTAAGCGGAGTGAAGACAGTAAATAAATAGCAGTATATATGCAATATAATAAAGTAAGAGAAAGAGAGTAAACGCAAACACCGTAATATATACTGGTTTCCCTCTGAGAGGACTAGTCCACTCCCGAGAACGCTTGCTTGGAGTTTTATCCACTATAATCACCAAGAGTGAATCACAAGCTTTGATCCAAAGGCTTGCAAGCTTTGATCCGAAGGCTTGCCGACTTCTTACAACCACGAGTTTTGATCTGAAGGCTCGCAACTTCACACAGAACTGGGGCTTTATGAAGTAAGATCTTTATAACTCCGTAGACTTCTAGACCGAGATCGCACTTGGCACTTAGAAGGCTAAGGAGTTGATCTTGAAGATAAGAAAGTTTGGCTCTGAGGGTTTACTCACTATAGAATAGAAAAATTGAGAATGATAGAGTGAGTAAGAATGTAAAAATCTAACTCTATTTATAGGTTATTACCAAACCGAGTTCGGCCAAAGTTCGGTTAGGTATTAATTTAAATTTTGAATGTTGGGCCAAGAAATCAGGGATTGTGCAACTGGAAATATTCTACTAAAAAGGGTGATCGAGTTTGGTATAAATTTGGGATAAATTCGGTCCGAGTTTGGTTTACTTATTTTAGGTAGATCCAAGTTTGTATATGGACTAGTTTGGCAGATAGGTTCAAGATATATTTGGCCTAATTTCTGCGTGGATAGATTTTAGGCTATTTGAGTGGACTGTGTTGCTTTCTAGTTTCCAGTGTGACTTGACTTACATAAGTCCTAGACTCAAATAAAATATAAGATTACATATGAAAACCAAGAGCATTGATGACGCCAAACTTCTGAAATATCTGCTGACTTTGACGACAGTTGTCCAAAGATAACCAGATCTGGAAATCTGAATACCTTTCAGGGGCTTCACCCCCGAACCCCCACGAGGGGCGCTGCCCCCTTGACCCTCGTCCGCTAACCGGGCAGCGGAACCCCCGGGTGCGAGGCTCCAGATAAGTCATAGGCGGTTGGACAAAATCTTCTGGTATAATATCATCTTTTGCTCATCGTCATATAGCATATGTCCATTGCTGATCTTGTTTATTACTTTCTGCAAGTATATGTTAAATAAATAAGAGAATATACAGAAGAAAATATTAGATATCTGGATAATACTGAGTTTAAGTAGAAGATACTATAGTAATTGATCGATTACCATAACGCTAAACTTAATCGATTAGCCATATTCAAAAACTCAACATAAATATTATGCCAACAGGGTGAGGCTAAGAGGCCTTTTCCACCCATGACCTGTGGGACTTCTTGGACTTTTCTTGCCGTGGAGAAGGACCCGAGCTGTCCTCGGAGAGCATGTCCTCAAACACATGCTGGTCGAAGCGGACCACCAGCATTTTTTGTGTCGACCCGAGCTTGTCCGTATCGGACTGGGTCACCGACTTCTAAATAGAGGAGAAGGAGTTCCCAGCAGATTTGCCACCGTGTTTGCCATTTAATATCAAAACAAGAACTGGGAGAACTAGATTTGATTATCAAACTAAGATAGTACAAAGAAGAGTCCTAAGAGACAATCTAGGTACAAATTTATTTTCTAGGGGATGACGATGGAGGGCTAGGAGTGTCGAAACTCTCTTTACTCCATGGCGATCTGATGCGAAGTTCTTCTCTCTCCCTTGAGTGTTGATTCATAAATTTTCAGCCAGCCCTTTGTCCGGGTCTGGTACCCTACTATTTATAGTCATATTTGTGGCGGCATAGATTTTGGGCTAGATGGATGGCGGGGTTGGCCACGTGTCCCTTCTCAATGGAAGGGTGCTACAGCTATGCATAGGAATTCGGGCTTCGCTGCCACGAGAACATTTTTTAAGATTTTGTTGTTTGCTGAGTATCTGGGAGGTTCTCAACTGTGTAGGCACGACTTGGTCAAATGGACACGTGGCCGCTATTTTGTTAGAGAGGACCACTCAGTTATAACAACAAAACTTTGTCATCGTAGAATCTGGGATACATGTAGCCAAAGACGCACGGGCCGTACAGAGTCTGGAACACACGGGGCCAGAGACGCATGGACCGCATGGAGTCTGGAACCCATGGGCCAGAGTCACATGGGACGCATGGAGTTTGTGATGCATGGGCCAGAGACGCATGGACCGCATGGAGTTTGGGACACATGGGCCAAAGCCGCATGGGTTCTTTTTGCCTTGTTGTCCATGTGGCTTTATACCATCCTTGGGACTTCTACCTCTAAGCGCATTCTCGTCCTTCGAGACAATCAGAAAAAAATTCCTTTTGCCAGGATTTTGTGTAAGGTGCCATCTTTGTTGTCAGGACGTCATGCCACGTCGACCTGCAGTCGGTTGTCAGGACGCTTGTTTGGGTCGCCTGGGTGACCCTTTTCTGGGCCGTATGGTGTCCATGCGGTCCATCATCTGTTGAGTTTTACTTGGAGCACATGGACGTTGGGCCCAGGGATGCATGGTTTTCATGCTTCTTCAACGATAGCGTACCAATAAATGATAATAAAATAAATAGAATAAAAATAAACTAATATTTATTTTATAGAAATAATAGTAATTATACTAAATAAGGATATTTTTATAAAATAAAAGGAAAGACAAAAATAAAATTATATATATATATATATATATATATATATATATATAACACAATCAATCAAGCAAAACATAACAATACCACTTATACAACAACCAACAACAACAGTAGCAGGCAACTTTTTCTCTTTTTCTCCCACGGTTCACCAACGACCCGACCTTCCCCTATATTCGATACTCTCGGCTATATATATATATATATATATATATATATATATATATATATATATATATATATATATATATATATATATATATACGTAAACATACGAAAACCCTAACCCTAACCAACGAGCAGTCACCCCAGACATTCACCACCATCGCCGTCGCTCGACCGTCGCTGACCGATACACGCGCGCGTCAAAACTGTGACAGAAACGGATCCCATGTACCCATCTTCTCCGCTGAATTTCTTCTTACATACGCAATCGAATTTTGATCCAGTTGTTTAGATTCAACCACAACATGAACACCTTATAATGTCTTCAAGTAGTTGTATTCGAACCACCAAATTTCTGATGTTAATTTATCCAAAATTTCCGAAAAACTAATGTTTTAGATATATGTGAATTGACTATTTTTGAATCCAATATGCTATTTTGGAAAGAAATTTTCTTCCAATCAAACTCACTTAATTATGATCTTTTTTCTGATAGCTAGTCTATATAACCAGGATCTCAAAGACCTAATATTTATATATTTTAGATCATTAATTATGTGCTAAATTTAGATTTAAAATCACGAAAAACAATTTTTTAAGAACTTAGAACTTGCGATATGGAGTGCATCCCGACAAACTGGACCACCAAGTCATATACCAGTTGTACCAAAAGGAGTGTATTGTATATCCTGACGTGCCAGCTTTCACGGAAGTTGATTTGGTTGTGCGCATGTCGGAATCAACCCATATCTGAAAAAAGTCCCCATGTATCGATATTTTACAATTTCTCCATTAGTTGGAACATGCTCGTTGGAATGCGACAAAACTGCACCATTGGATTCGTGGTATCACACATCCTGAGACCCAAGTTCCATGTGATTTCGAGATAGTTGACCGAGCCGCCTTTTTGCGAGACAAAATATTGACTTGACGGGAAAAAATTTAATCGTCTTACTGGAATCCAAAATTGGATATACCATTGAGTTTGTATTGTCGTTTAGGATTGGTTTGACCAATAATTTATGCTATTTAGAGACTTTTATCCCTAACACATATTTCAGTGCAAGGTGGGCCCCATATGGACACCGCTTTGATCCAAAATTACCTTTTTTGTCCCTGTGTCCAAATTGGGCGAAAGGGCAGAGTTTTCTGACTATCTCGTCGATTTCGGAGATGTTCGTGATATTTATTTTAGCATCCAGAGATGTTCGATTAGAGCCTGTAGTTTCTGATCCCTTTGCTTGATGTCAGGATGCCTACATTACACAGATTGCTTGCCAGACAAGTATACCTTGCCATTGTGCTATTTATTTATATTCATTATTAGCTGTAAACCCCCTCGACCAGAAATTAGGGTTAATTAACTAAAATAGCCTAATTAGGGTTAACTAGATATAATTAAGATTTATTATATGGTATTATATTATATGTGCAGTGATTGTTATTTTAGGACACTACCCTAGCTGTTACCCTGAAACCAATTCCACATACTTGACCTATACATGCTAACCTATCATAAAAAACCTAGAACAAACCCCGGATACTGATTTTCGTGCCTGATTTTAGTCGCACAAAAGTCGTTACAAATGTCCGTACACAATTTAAATAAATTGCGTAATTACGTTCGTTGTCCGTTCCAATCGAAATTGAGACCCAATCTCGACCCGATTTGACCAACCCAGATCATGACATTATTATACACTGAGCCTACCACACTAATGACCCTTGTCCAACCCAATTTAGACCCCCGATTTTTATTAAATTAAATTAGAGACACCCGGTACATTAATTATGAATTAATTAATGTGGTGACCTAACCTCAATTGAATTAGACCCAACTCCAACCCAAACCCACACCCACACCCACAAGCCTCATACAAAACACCATACACCATCCTAGCCCAATGTAGAACACCAAACATGGTGTTTGTTTACATCAAATCCCCAATTTCAGAATCTGTGCAAATTCTAATTTAATCAGGGGCCTTTGTGCAAAATTGCAATGAGGTGCCCCCCACTTATTGGCCCAACCACATGGAGAAAGAAATTTCATTCCCTAACCGTTCACCATGCATTTTCCCCCCATTTCTAGTGTACTTGTACCCCTTTATGGAGGGCACATCATGACCCTCCATTCAAATTGCTCAATTCCTAGCCCTCCCCTCATCATGATGGACATCCCCAACTCCCCAAAAATCACACACAGCCGGCCCTAATCCCTAGGCAGCCCCCCCACTCTCTCACCTACATAAACAATATGTTACATCATTAAAGAGGGCACACAACCCAAGAAAACCAACTCAAAAACCCTAACCCCCAAAAACCTCCAGCCGAGCTCTACACCAACCCATCACAACCCGCCGCCCTACTCCGTCCAGCCACCGCGTCCGGCGACCCCCACACCGACCCAGTCCCCTTCACCGACCTCCCCTCTACCTCCAGCCACCGCCACCCGCCGCCTAGCCGCCGGCAGCCACCACCAGGAGCTACATCCTCAACCCGAACCACCCCCCCCCCGCACTAGCAGCCGACCACCCGACCAACTAGAACTCCGCCACCGCTGAACCTCCGGCTGCCAAACTTCCCAGACCCCTCCCCAGGCCAACCACCTTCCTCTCCGTCAAATTTCACCACCGGCCAACGCCTGAGCAGACCGCAATCGCCCCCGCAGCACCGTCGAGTCCTAGCCGCTGCTGCTGTTGCCGAACTCCCCACGCGTCGCCGGAGCTCCGTCCGACCACCCCCGCCGTCGACGATCGGCCACCAGACCCCCCTCGACCGCTCTTTCATTGCTGTGAGGTACAAATACACGAATACAGTATTTTATACCTAGTATTAGGGGCTGTACAGGTTCATATATGAATTTCTATATAAGTATTCTGATTTGGTATTTATTATATATACAGTATATTATATAAATACCCTGTATAAATATATATAACTGTTGTATTTCCTTGTATACTTTATATATATATATATATCAGTAAATATAAATATATGATATACTGTATAATATACTTATATTATTTATAAATACCTATCTATGTACTAAAATACCTATTGCGTATATATGTATATATATATATATATATATATATATATATATATATATATATATATTATATATATATATATATATATATATATATATATATATATATATATATATATATATGTATGTATGTATATTGTATTATATGTAGAATAGTATATATTTAATATAAATCATAGTTTAAATATGTTTTTCTGTGATTTAGGATTATATATGTAATATAATACTATTTGTATATTATATATTCGTATTAAAAACTTATACATATGTAGCATGTAAATAAATATATATATATATATATATATATATATGTATGTATGTATGTATGTATGTATGTATATTTTTATTATTAAATATGTAATATATATTGTGTTTAAATATATATTTTTCTGTGATTAAGTATTTTATATGTAATATAATATTATATATTAAATACTTATACGTATTAAACATCTAGTATGTATATATATATATATATATATATATATATATATATATATATATATATATATATATATATATATATATATATATATATATATATATGTATATATATTTTTAATATACATTTCATTTATTTTGTGTATATTAAATATGTATATATGTGTATATAAATGTGTACATATATTGTGTATTTAAATATATTAGAGTATTAAATGAATGTATGTAAATGTATATGTATTTATGTTGTGTACTTGTTTATATAAATATATGATAATATATGTGTCTATGTATTAAATTATATATATGGTATTATGTGTTTATCTATATTATTAAATATATATATATAAACATAATTATTAGTGTATTTCTAAATAATACATAAGTACTATTTTTGTACTATTAAACATATATATTATTTTAATATATATTTAAATATGTTTTAGTGTATATATATATATATATATATATATATATATATATATATATATATATATATATATATATATATATATATAATTGTAATAGCTATAAATAAATATACAGTCCAGACCCTGTGTCAGCTATAGTTGCAAGTAGTGTGTCTTAGTCGTGCTATTGTAGCGACTAATGTTATCATTATTATATCATATATTGGACTGCTGGACAATACCGCCGAGGCATCAGGAGCAGGACTTTGTCTTTCGCAGCTACCCGGGACAGGCAAGTATACCTTGCTGGATTACTGCGTAAATTTAAATGATAAATGTTACAATATACATAAACTGTGCGCGTCCGAGATTTACTCGGGTGCAGTCGACAATGCGTCGATGAGTAGTATTCTCTTGACCTAGCTGCTAGCTGACTCACCTTCTTCTGTGAGGATATTTTGATATCTTCCTAGACCGTGACACTTACACGTATCACGATGGTACATTCATATTGGGATGCGGGTCCGCGTACCCGATTCGCTATCGGTACGTACGACATGCATCACAGACTAGCATGAATTCTAGAGTAATATAGTTAGATGAGACTTGGCATATAGATACGGGACACTCACATCATGTATTCGACTTGCGTATCTACATTGGGTGGGGAGGACAACTGATAAACGTATGGGATACACACATCGGACTCCGTGGTATCCAGAGGAGCCACAGACCCGATGACTTCCTATATTCAGACACCGCGCTCTTCGGAGTGTTACGGACGTATATACATTGCAGATACCTCATTCTTCGGAATGATGGACGTTACATGATCAGATACCATGCTCTTCGGAGTATAGACGTTATGCCTACACCTACCTATACGTTCCGAGGTTGTCCTTACATTGCATTCACTTAGATGGTTAGCACTCCCTCTTTATTTTTATTCAGTACTATATCTGGCATGCATATTGTATCTTGTTACGTCCCTCTGAGGACCTGGTTATCTTCCAGATCTGGACGAGGCCTATTACCCCACAGTGTATGGGCCAGGTTTGGAGACGAGGTTTGCTCTTGACGAGGAGCTGGAGGTTTTACCATCGGAGTACCCCTGATCATCTTGGTAGGCCTTCCGCCTATGACTGGAGCTCCTTACCTAGTTAGCAGTTGTTTCAGTCACTCTTATTATCAGTACTTTATTTCAGACTATCAGTAATTTATTTCCAATATTTGTAGTGGGTTTGTTCCCACCGGACTTATTTCAGTTGTACTATGTCATTCGACTATGTCCTTATATTCCAGTCTTTCATTTCAGTATTTTACTTGTTGTCAGTGGATGAGATTAGACACTGCCTGTTGTTGATATTAGACTTGTTAGATTTAGGACTGCGTAGCACACTTCGCCAGGATCCATTAAATTGGGATATCCTCGGAGACGTGTCAGCTGGCCAATGCCACGTGGCCTGGTTCTATGTATTTTGGGATTGGGGCATGACATGGTTTTAGTGGTGGCCCATGCAGGTCAGTAACATCAAATGTTTATCGCTTGTGGTATGGTAACGTGCCCAGCGAGCCTGCAATAGGATAGAAATTACTAGGTCTCATCCACTTGATTACGCCTTTGAACCTCTTCCGTATTTTAAAATATCTGCATCCTGTTTGATTGATTCTGTACTCTTTTAAAAACGTTCTATCTCTTACAGCAAGATGAACCTTCGTAGCAAAAATGAGATACTTGGTGCCAAAGTACCACCCGCTACCGCACAGGGGGAGGATACGTCCAAGGGGCCACCCAGAGAGCTGCCCCAGGCACAGGTGATCCCCCAGGCCCCGATGATGCACTGGCATCAGATCTCTCCCGACGAGAGGACGCAGCAACCAGAGGGCCAGACATCACAGACGATCCTGAGGCAGTACTTCGAGGGACAGATCTCGAGGGCGACACCGATGCCGCAGTTCAAGAGGCCGGCACCTGAGGAGCCACCAAGGAGACAGCCAGAGGTACCACTACCACCACCTCCGCCATTTCCACCTCAGATGCCACCAGCGGAGGGACAGCCCTAGATGATGCAGTTCTTCCAGATGATGATGCAGGCCTAGTGGCAGCAAACGGAGACCCTGAGACAGGGCCTGATGGCAGTACTGGAGAGGACACCTGCACCAGCACCAGCACCAGCACCTGCACCTGTCCAGCCAGTGGGCACTGTACGAGGCTTCAGACAGATGAGCCCGAGAACCTTTTTGGGGAAGGAGACGGCAGAGGAGATCTCAGACTGGGTCTCCAATACTGAGATGTTGTTAGAGGGTTCGCAGCTACACCCCGACCTCTGGATGACCGCGGTGAGGGACCAACTCATCGGCAATGCCCATCACTGGTGGGACTCTATGGAGCGCAGAATCGGCAGATAGCAGACTCGAAAGGAATTTTTGGAATACTTCAATGTGAAGTATTTCCCCGCTACGGTGAGGAACGCCCTGTACTCCCAGTTCCTGCACCTGGACCAAGGAACTTGACCGTGGACGCCTACGACGGGGAGTTCAGCAGACTCAGCCGATTCGGTGCAGCCCTGATCCCCAATGACCTGGAGAAGGCCAGGAGATTCTACCACGGCCTTACCCTTGAGCTGCAGCGGTATACCACTGCTCAAGTGAGGGTCTCTTATGAAGAGGTCCTATCATAGGCGAGGATCCAGGAGGCACTAGGAGGAGTGAGACGTTCCAGCACGAACGTACCAGCCAGAACCCAATATGGAGCAGGAGGATCGATCCGCCGTCCAGGAGCGAAGGTGCAGCAGAGGACAGCGCCGTACCAGCTGAAGGAGCTACCGACTTGTCACTTTTGTGGCAAGAGGGGACACATCATCAGAGACTACCAAAAGAAGCTCCGGCTCTGTATGGTCTGTGGAGCCAGCCAGCACCTTGCTAGAGACTGCCCCCAGCGTAGAGATATAGCACCCCAGACTGGGCAGAGGCCAACAGCACCACCTTTGAGGATCCTACCCCCAGCAGGAGGTCAGCGTCCACCAGCTACCGGAGGACAGCAGAGAGGACCACCCTTGGTCCCACAGGAGGCACACTTCAACCAGGCCCGACAGCAGGCAGGAGGGCAGAGGCACGGGCAAGGCTTTGCTTTAGCTACTATCGAGGAGGAACAAGAAGGGGAGGCTATCACAGGTACCATTTTAGTTGCATCATTACCTGCGACTGTACTGTTTGATTCTGGAGCTACACTGTCATTTATATCTAGTAGCTTCGGAGCAATGCATAGAGTAGCCACTTCCCCTCTACCTAAGAGTTGGAAGATACTTACCGGAGGAGGCATCGTACTGGTTACCAGCACCATTAGAACGTGCTCGGTAGTATTTTACGGTAGAGAAATGAGCGCGATTGTTGGTACTCCCAATGCCAGCTTTCGACGTAGTTCGGGGCATGGACTGGTTAAGCCAGTACAATGCCGTGCTAGATTGCCGGAAGGGTAGCGTTACTTTTAGACTGCCAGGACACTCGAAGTTCGAATTTATGTGAGGCACCACCGAGCGAGGAGTGGGACAGACAGCTGGAACTTACTTGGCCATGGAGACGGCACCCCCAGAGATCGTTGTAGAGTTCCAAGATGTTATTCCGGAGGAGTTGCCAGGCCTACCGCCTGATAGAGAGGTAGAGTTCAGCATTGATCTAGTACCTGGAGCAGCACCGATATCATCAAATGTGTACCGGTTGGCGAAGAAGGAGCTTGACGAGCTGAAGCTACAGCTAGAGGAGTTGCAGATCAAGGGATTTGTCCGTCCTAGTACATCACCCTGGGGAGCACCAGTGTTGTTTGTACCAAAGAAGGACGGGACATTCTGGATGTGCATTGATTACAGAGTCCTTAATGCTCTGACTATCAAGAACAAGTACCCTCTACCGCGAATCGACGATCTGTTCGACCAGCTAACAGGAGCAGTGGTGTTCACAAAGATCGACTTGAGATCGGGCTATCATCAGGTGAAGGTGTGAAGGGAAAATATTCCAAAGACAGCATTTAGGACTCGCTATGGTCACTACGAGTTCTTAGTGATGCCTTTTGGATTAACAAATGCGCCAGCTGTGTTTATGAACCTGATGAACAGAGTCTTCCACGAGTATCTGGACTAGTTTGTGGTAGTCTTCATCGACGACATCTTGGTGTATTCGAAGAGCCACGAGGAGCACGGAGAGCACTTGAGGCTAGTGCTAGAGACGCTGAGACGAGAGAGGCTTTATGCCAAGCTGAGCAAGTGCGAGTTTCTTCTAGATCGTGTCGCATTTCTTGGACATGTTATCTCAGGAGAAGGCATTTCAGTAGATCCCATGAAGATTTCGTCAGTAGAGACGTGGCCGACCCCTACCAACGTCTCGGAGGTGAGGAGTTTCCTAGGACTTGTCGGATATTACCGGAGGTTCGTAGAGAACTTCGAAAGGATCACAGAGCCAATGACCCGCTTGACCCGCAAGGATCAGGAGTTCACCTGGACAGAGGAGTGTCAGACGACATTCGATGAGCTGAAGAAGCGTCTGACTACAGCACCCATCTTGACCATACCTTCTGGACCCGGAGGATTCGTGATCTATAGCGATGCGTCCGGGAAAGGATTAGGATGCGTCTTGATGTAGCATGGGAAGGTTGTGGCCTATTCCTCTAGGCAACTGAGGACCCATGAGAAGAACTATCCTACCCACGACTTAGAGCTTGCCGCAGTGATCTTTGCTTTGAAGCTTTAGAGGCACTACCTGTACGAAGAGCGCGTAGAGATATTCACCGATCACAAGAGCCTGAAATACGTCTACACCCAGAAGGACCTGAACCAGAGGCAGAGACGTTGGCTCAAAGTGATGGCGGACTTCGAGATTGAGCTGTAGTACCATCCGGGAAAGGCTAATGTGGTAGCCGATGCTTTAAGCAGGAAGCCCATAGCATTTTTCCTGACTACCCAAAATCATCTGTTGAGAGATCTAGAACAGTTGGGTATCGAAGTCATCATGCCCGGAGTAGACGGCCAGATGTCGAGTTTCCAGGTGCAATCGACATTGGTGGAGAGAATCAAGGCTACTTTGAAGATGGACGCCAGATTTCAGAGGCTTCGACAGAGGACAGAGGCTGGAATACAGACGGGACTGCATATACACGAGGACGGGACTTTGAGATGTGGTGATCGTCTCTATGTTCCGAATGGAGAGCTACGCCAGGAGCTGATGACGGAGGCGCACAGTTTGACCTATTCTATTCATCCAGGAGGCACGAAGATGTACCGAGACCTGAGGCAGTACTACTGGTGGCACGGGATGAAGAGAGAGATAGCCCACTTCGTAGCTAAGTGTCTGGTGTGTCAGCAAGTCAAGGCTGAGCATCAGAGGTCTGCCGGATTACTTCAACCGCTCCCGATACCGGAGTGGAAATAGGAGCACATCACCGTGGACTTCGTTACGGGTTTCCCGAGGAGTCATAGTGGTCGCAATACGATATTGGTAATCGTAGATAGACTCACCAAGTCTGCCTACTTTTTACCATTCAGGGTTGGACAATCTACGGAAGCCTTGGCAGACATGTACATGAGAGAGATTGTACGATTGCATGGAGTGCCAGTCAGTATCGTGTCTGACAGGGATACGAGGTTCACATCGTACTTTTGGAGGAGTATGCAAGAGAGTCTTGGTACCCGCCTTAAGTTTAGTACTTCGTACCACCCGCAGACAGATGGACAATCCGAGCGCACCATTCATACGCTGGAGGACATGTTGTGGGCATGCATGCTTGACTTCAGCGGTTCATGGAAGGACCACTTGCACTTGGTAGAATTTTCCTACAACAATAGCTATCAGGCGAGCATCCAGATGGCTCCCTATGAGGCATTGTATGGTAGGAAGTGTCATTCCCCAGTATGTTGGAGCGATGTAGGCGAGAGGCAGATTCTAGGACCAGAGTTGGTCATCCGTACAGTGGAGAAGGTGAAGAAGATACAAGGGCATCTAAGAGAAGCACAGGACAGGCAGAAGCATTGGGCTAATGTGCATCGACGACCCCTAGAGTTCCAGGTTGGAGAACATGTGTTCCTGAAGATCTCACCTACCAGAGGAACCATCAGATTTGGAGGACGAGGGAAGCTGAGTCCGAGGTACATCGGACCATTCGATGTGCTAGAGCGCGTCGGAGAAGTTGCTTACAGATTGGCCTTACCGCAGACACTGGAGGGAGTTCACGACGTCTTCCATGTATCTCAGCTGAGGAGGTACATACCGGATCCAAGTCATGTGCTTGACCACTCGGAGATCACCGTTGGTCCAAGTTTGTCATACCAGGAGGAGCCGGTAGAGATCCTAGACCGAAGCGAGAAGGTACTGCGAGGCCAGACTATCCCTCTAGTTCGTGTCGCATGGAGGCATCATGCACCAGGTGAATCAACCTGGGAACGAGAGGACGATATTCAGCAACGCTTTCCCTATCTCTTCGAAGGCCTAGGTATGTGATAGTATTTATTTCATTCAATAGTTTTTCTATATGTCTATATTAATTTCGAGGACGAAATGCTCTAAGGAGGGTATGTTGTAAACCCCCTCGACCAGAAATTAGGGTTAATTAACTTAAATAGCCTAATTACGGTTAACTAGATATAATTAAGATTTATTATATGGTATTATATTATCTGTGCAGTGATTGTTATTTTAGGACACTACCCTAGCTGTTAGCCTGAAACCAATTTCATATACTTGACCTAGACATGCTAACCTATCATAATAAACCTAGAACAAACCCCGGATACTGATTTTCGTGCCTGATTTTAGTCGCACAAAAGTCGTTACAAACGTCCGTACGCAATTTAAATAAATTGCGTAATTACGTTCGTTGTCCGTTCCAATCAAAATTGAGACCCAATCTCGACCCGATTTGACCAACCCAGATCATGACATTATTGTACACTGAGCCTACCACACTAATGATCCTTGTCCAACCCAATTTAGACCCCCAGTTTTTATTAAATTAAATTAGAGACACCCGGTACATTAATTATGAATTAATTAATGTGGTGACCTAACCTCAATTGAATTAGACCCAACTCCAACCCAAACCCACACCCACACCCACAAGCCACATAAAAAACACCATGCACCATCCTAGCCCAATGTAGAACACCAAACATGGAATTTGTTTACATCAAATCCTCAATTTCAGAATCTGTGCAAATTCCAATTTAATCAGGGGCCTTTGTGCAAAATTGCAAAGAGGTGCCCCCTCTCATTGGCCTAACCACATGGAGAAAGAAATTTCATTCCCTAACCGTTCACCATGCATTTCCTCCCCATTTCTAGTGTACTTGCACCCCTTTATGTAGGGCACATCATGACCCTCCATTCAAATTGCTCAATTCCTAGCCCTCCCCTCATCATGATGGACATCCCCAACTCCCCAAAAATCACACACAGTCGGCCCTAATCCCTAGGAAGCCCCCCACTCTCACCTACATAAACAACATGTTACATCATTAAAGAGGGCAAACAACCCAAGAAAACCAACTCAAAAACCCTAACTCCCAAAAACCTCCAGCCGAGCTCTACCCCAACCCATCACAACCCGCCGCCCTACTCCGTCCAGCCACATCGTTCGTCGACCCCCGCACCGACCCAGTCCCCTTCGTCGACCTCCCCCCTACCTCCAGCCACCGCCACCCGCCGCCTAGCCGCCGGCAGCCACCACCAGGAGCTACATCCTCAACCCGAACCACCCCCCCCCGTACTAGCAGCCGACCACCCGACCAACTAGAACTCCTCCACCGCTGAGCCTCCGGCCGCCAAACTTTCCAGACCCCTCCCCCGGCCAACCACCTTCCTCTCCGTCAAATTTTAACACCGGCCAACGCCTGAGCAGACCGCAATCGCCCCCGCAGCGCCGTCGAGTCCTAGCCGCTGCTGCTGTTGCCGAACTCCCCACGCGTCGCCGGAGCTCCGCCCGGCCACCCCCGCCGTCGACGATCGGCCACCAGACCCCCCTCGATCCCTCCTTCATTCCTGTGAGGTACAAATACACGAATATAGTATTTTATACCTAGTATTAGGGGCTGCATAGGTTCATATACGAATTTCTATATAAGTATTCTGATTTGGTATTTATTATATATACAGTATATTATATAAATACCCTGTATAAATATATATACCTGCTGTATTTCCTTGTATACTTTATATATATCAGTAAATATAAATATATGATACACTGTATAATATACTTATATTATTTATAAATACCTACCTATGTACTAAAATACCTATTGCGTATGTATATATATATATATATATATATATATATTTATATATATATATATATATATATATATATATATATATATATATATATATATATGTATGTATGTATGTATGTATGTATATTGTATTATATGTAGAATAGTATATATTTAATATAAATCATAGTTTAAATATGTTTTTCTGTGATTTAGTATTATATATCTAATATAATACTATTTGTATATTATATATTCGTATTAAAAACTTATACATATGTAGCATGTAAATATATATATATATATATGTATGTATGTATGTATGTATATTTTTATTATATGAACAATATTAAATATGTAATATATATTGTGTTTAAATATATTTTTCTGTGATTAAGTGTATTATATGTAATATAATATTATATATTAAATACTTATACGTATTAAACATCTAGTATGTATATGTATATATATATATATATATATATATATATATATATATATATATATATATATATATAGATAGATAGATAGATAGATATATATATATGTATGTATGTATATATATTTTTAATATACATTTCATTTATTTTGTGTATATTAAATATGTATATATGTGTATATAAATGTGTACATATATTGTGTATTTAAATATATTAGAGTATTAAATGAATGTATGTAAATGTATATGTATTTTATGTTGTGTACTTGTTTATATAAATATATGATAATATATGTGTCAATGTATTAAATTATATATATGGTATTATGTGTTTATCTATATTATTAAATATATATATATATATATATATAAACCTAATTATTAGTGTATTTCTAAATAATACATAAGTACTATTTTTGTACTATTAAACATATATATTATTTTAATATATATTTAAATATATTTTAGTGTATATATATATATATATATATATATATATATATATATATATATATATATATATATATATATATATATATATATATATATAATTGTAATAGCTATAAATAAATATACGGTCCAGACCCTGTGTCAGCTATAGTTGCAAGTAGTGTGTCTTAGTCGTACTATTGTAGCGACTAATGTTGTCATTATTATATCATATATAGGACTGCTGGACAGTACCGCCGAGGCATCAGGAGCAGGACTTTGGCTTTCGCAGCTACCCGGGACAGGCAAGTATACCTTGCTGGATTACTGCTTAAATTTAAATGATAAATGTTGCAATATACATAAACTGTGCGCGTCCGAGATTTACTCGGGTGCAGTCGACAATGCGTCGATGAGTAGTGTACTTGATAGCTGACTCACCTTCTTCTGTGAGGATATTTTAATATCTTCCTAGACCGTGACACTTACACGTATCACGATGGTACATTCATATTGGGATGCGGGTCCGCGTAC
This sequence comes from Iris macrosiphon, assembly GCA_036927795.1. Classification (NCBI taxonomy): domain Eukaryota; kingdom Viridiplantae; phylum Streptophyta; class Magnoliopsida; order Asparagales; family Iridaceae; genus Iris; species Iris macrosiphon. Next base: position 41,992,561 of record JAYESA010000011.1, read on the forward strand.
CCGATTCGCTATCGGTACGTACGACATGCATCACGGACTAGCATGAATTCTAGAGTAATATAGTTAGATGTGACTTGGCATATAGATATGGGACACTAACGTCGTGTATTCGACTTGCGTATCTACATTGGGTGGGGAGGACAACTGATAAACGTATAGGATACACACATCGGACTTTGTGGTATCCAGAGGAGCCACAGACCCGATGACTTCCTATATTCAGACACCGCGCTCTTCGGAATGTTACGGACATATATACATTGCAGATACCTTATTCTTCGGAATGATGGACGTTACATGATCAGATACCATGCTCTTCAGAGTATGGACGTTATTCCTACACCTACCTATACGTTCTGAGGTTGTCCTTACATTGCATTCACTTAGATGGTTAGCACACCCTCTTTATTTTTATTCAGTACTATATCTGGCATGCATATTGTATCTTGTTACGTCCCTCTAAGGACCTGGTTATCTTCCAGATCTGGACGAGGCCTATTACCCCACAGTGTACGGGCCAGGTGTGGAGACGAGGTTTGCCCTTGACGAGGAGCTGGAGATTTTACCATCGGAGTACCCCTGATCATCTTGGTAGGACTTTCGCCTATGACTGGAGCTCCTTACCTAGTTAGCAGTTGTTTCAGTCACTCTTATTATCAGTACTTTATTTCTAACATTTGTAGTGGGTTTGTTCCCACCGGACTTATTTCAGTTGTACTATGTCATTCGACTATGTCCTTATATTCCAGTCTTTCATTTCAGTATTTTACTTGTTATCTGTGGATGAGATTAGACATTGCCTGTTGTTGATATTATACTTGTTAGATTTAGGACAACATAGCACGCTTCGCCAGGATCCATTAAATTGGGATATCCTCGGAGACGTGTCAGTTGGCCAATGCCACGTGGCCTGGTTCCATGTATTTTAGGACTGGGGCGTGATATTAGCATGCATATTTTTTGTTGTTTATTTAGTTATTTTATTTTGCTATATAAAATTGCGCGTCCAAGAATAACTTGGGTGCAATGACGGTTGCGTCGCCTTTTGTCACTTATTTAATATTTTATATGACGACCTAGTGTTACGAGACCACCCCATGATGTTGAGGCATTCTTATGTTTCATTGGCCGTGACATATTTATTACACGAGTGTGAGTCTCATGTAGGATACGGACTTGCGTGATAGGCTGGCCACCTGTACGTATGGGACGTACGATGGATAGAAAATAACTGCTGATAGAAATATATGCTATGAGACTTAGCAGTTATTAGCGGTATCACCGTGGT